>PVIW01000229.1:0-469660 GCA_004026585.1 Noctilio leporinus | reverse complement strand
ACAACATGGATAAATCTGGAAAACATTATGCTCAGTGAAAAAAGCCAGACACAAAAGGTCACATATTGTTGGATTCCATTTACATAAAATATTCAAAAGAGATAAATCCATAGAGACATAAGAAATATTGGTGGTTGCCAAGGGCTGGGGAGCAGGGAAGGGGGGTTGGGGACAAACCGCTTAATGGATCTGGGGTTTTACTTTGCAGCGACGGGGATATTTTGGAACTAGATAGAAGTGGTGGTTGCACAGCCTCACGAGTTACTCAATGAGTCCTATACTTTATTTATTTATTATTTTCAGAGAGAGGGGAAGGGAGAGAGGCAGAGAGGGAGAGAGACATCAATGTATGGTTGTATTTCACCTGCCTCCAGCTATGGACCTGACTGGACACCTGGCTTGCAAGCCGGTTATGTGCCCTGGCTGGGAATCGAACCAGCGACCTGTGGGTTCTCAGGCTGGTGCTTTACCCACTGTGCCACCAGCCAGGGCCCGAGTTGGATACTTTAAAATGGCTCATTTTATGTTATGTGCTTTCACCTCAATGCAAGTTAATGTGCTACTTTACGAAGGGGATGAGTTCTGAGAAATGCGCAGTTGGGTCATTTGGTCGTTGTCGGGACAAACGTCAGAGTGTCTAGCTTACCGCACACCCAGGCTGCGTTGATCCCAGGGTACAAGCCCACACCGCGTGCTGTTGTACTAAGTACTGTTGGGAATTGTAACACAATGCCAAGTATTTGTGTATGGAAACATAGAAAAGATACAATAAGTACTGTATAAAAGATAAAAAATGGAATGCCTACATGGGGCATTACCAAGAATGGAGCTTGTAGGACTCAAAGTTGGTCTGGGCAAGCCAGTGAGTGAATGGTGACTGAATATGGAGGCCTGGGACTTCACTGTCCACTGCTGGAGCCTTTATAAGCCCTGTACTCTTAGGCTACACTAAACTGATAAAACAGCAGGAGATTAAATCATGCACAAGACACAATGATGCAATCAAGAGGTGTGGTAATCATGAGGGGTAATGAAGTTGCCGGCTCAACAAGGAACACGGTTCACAGCAAACTTCTTAAAAGTTTTTGAGTAGAAAGAGTGCACTCTAAAATAATCATACAAAGTGTAGCATAGGCAACACATAAACCAATAACCTGATTATTTATTATCATTGCCAATACTGTGTATAATTGTAGGTGTTGTGCTTTTACATGACTGGCAGCACAGTAAGTTTGTGCACACCTGCATCACCACACACACACACACACACACACACACATGTAACACAGCGTGCAAGGACATTACAGCAGCTATGACGGCATTAGAAAATTTTCAGCTCTGCTATAATCTTACAGGACCACCATTCAATGTGGACTGGAAGGTTGTTAGGTGGTACATGATTGTACAAAATGAAGGGAGCTGATTCAGTGGTAGCATTTCACCATGGAACCTCGGCATGGCTGCCTGTGGACACTGATGTGGGTTATTCTCTGGGGAGGTCTCTTCTGTCATCTCCACTCACAACCCTCCGACGCCTACCTGTAACAAACTAGCTGCTGTCATGGTCATTATTCTTTGATGCATCAAGGGCCTGCGTCACAACTTGCCTAACTTCACCTGTGTCAGGACTCGGCTAGCTCACCTGCTGGCTGCCCACATGCGTGGCAGCTTCAGTCGAAACCCTGAAGTTTCTATATCCACCACATTCTGCAAATATAGGGACAGCCGTTCTAGAGAAATTAGACCCAAGTTTCCAGGCCATGCTAAAAAAAGGGAACCCTACATGTGACTGGGAGGATGTATACAGAACTATTAATAGTCATTAGGTTTTATCTTTGGGTGCTGGGATTCGTTAGGGGTAGGAAATTTTCTTTTCTTTTTTTATGTTGACCTATATATTTTTATACAGCAAACATGACTTGTATATGTAATTTTAAAGAAAATATTAGGGCCCTGGCCGGTATGGCTCAGTGAATTAAGTGCTGGCCTGCAAACGAAGGGATCGAGATTCAATTGTTGGTCAGGGCACATGTCTGGGTTGCGGGCCAGAGGCAATCACACATTGATGTTTCTAATCCTCTCTATCTCTCTCCCTTCTCTTCTCTCTAAAAAATGAATAAATAAAATCTTTAAAAAAAAAGAAGAAAATATTAGGTAGGATGTTTCATTTAAAGATGTAGTATATACCCATAAAAATGACATTCATCCATTAGAACTTTAGAGGCCCATGTACATGTGGGGCTTATAAAACTGAGAATAACTCTGCCCTAAGTGTCTGTAGTGGCCATCACCTTCCTGTGGTATTAGAAGCATTCATGAAGCTCTGTGGAAACACAACTGTATGGGAAACTAGATGAAATCTACTTGAAGGAATTAAGAAGGGCCTTATAGAGATTGTTTGAGCCACACTTCTCTTCCAGCCAACTGGTTTACCCATTTCCTTCCTTCTCTTCATTGTCAGTCCTCCTTTCTTTCATCACAACCCTACTCCTCTTCCAGGGACCATAGCTACTCTCTCTTCTGAATCACCCTATCACTTGCCATTTTTATGGCATGTGCTATATGCTACTTATCTTTTCATGTATATTGCCCCAATTACATAATAATCTTTTTGAGGACAGGCACCATTGTTCTATACTTTTCAGTAGTCAAAACATCATAAAAGAAGTGTGTTATTGGTGGTTATGATATCATACATGTACTGTATTGCACATCTATCGATAATATAATGAATGTGTCAGAAGAATCTTTCCAATTTGTTTTTTTAATTCTCCACATGCATCCTTAAAAGAGTCGAAGTCGGCCCTAGCTGGTGGCTCAGTGAATAGGCACCAGTATGCAAACCCAAAGGTTGTTGGTTCGATTCCCAGTCAGGGCACATAACTAGGTTGCAAGCCAGGTCTCCAGCCAGGTCTGTGGCTGGAAGCAGATGAAAGACAACCATACAGTGATGTTTCTCTCCCTCTCTGCCTCTCTCCCTCCCCTCTCTCTGAAAATAATAAATAAAATCTTTTTAAAAATTAAGAAAAGAGTTGAAGTCATACATTAAGAGTTGCTGAGCACAAAGCCAGGCTATTTATAAAGGCTCGTTAGTGGAGGCTAAAGTAGACTACGAAAGTGGCTGAAAAGCGAGACTTTCAAAAAGATATCAAGTTTATTAATTGATCCTCTGAAGAACGGAAAGTCTGAATAAAGTATGTTCCCACACAATCCACTCTTGTCTAAATGCTAGATACAAGGGTAGGCACTAAAAGAGTCACTGTCTAGGTTTGAAATGATTCTTTCTCTAGAATGAGAGACAGTTTCTGGAAACTCTTTAGATAAACAACACCATTTTCAATTTATCTTCAGCGAGGCTTACCGCATCAGTTTGGTATAGGCCTGGTGGTGAGTAATAGAAGCCCAGGATAACAGTAGCTTAAATTGACCCAAAGTTTATTTCATTCTCATCTTTACAAAGTCTGGAGGTAGTCAGTCTAGGCTTCGTGCCACAAGTTCTTTCCCAAAGAAATCATTACGCTCCTTGAAGGGCTGGCATCTTACGCACAAGATAGCAATGGGAGCTTCTATTCCCCCATTCCTTTCCCAGGGCAGACATAACCAGTCAAGCACATCACTTTTTTTCCCCACTGAGCTTGGGCATGGCCTGAGATCCTTCTCCTCTGAGGTCCTGGGGCTGCGGCTGCTGATTGTACAGATGCTAAGACACCTCTTTCCACTCCTGCCATCCTCCTTCTGTACTTTCCCCAACGTGCCAGAGTTGTTTGCAGAACAGACTCGGAAGGAACCAGCATCATCTTAAAACCCCAAGATTATAAAAACTTAAAAGCACGTAATTTAGAAGAAACCTTATAACCCATTTTAGTGACATGCTGACAGCTGAGTCAACTATTTGAACAAGTCAAGGAATTAGCCTGGATGAGGGCTCACAGGATTTGGTAAAGGATAATAGTGAAAAAGACTAATGTAGTCCCAAACACCCATACACCTCTAGGAAAGCAGGGCTTCTAGGCTGCAGGTGAAAAGCTCAAGTTCAAAGGCATGCCATCATTTCCATTAATAAGTGAAAGGGAGCTTTTCAAGGCCTTGGGAGAGCCCTAGGACACAGGGGAGGAAGAGAATTGTGGGAATGGCTTCTTGGTGAATTTGAAAAGTGGCCGCCAGTGAGGCCACTGGGGTGGAGGCCTAAGCATAAGTCCTCAGGCTAAGGCCCTTGCCATCTTATTCCACCCCAAAGAGATGTCAGAGTCCTGAAGAAAACATGCCAATGAGCTGATGGTTGTAGTTTTTCCCAGAGTGCCTGACTCAGTGCTCAACACGTGGCCCAATACCAACCTGGGGACAGAGGGCACTAACCTGTTTCCAGCTTGTAAATTTGCTCTGTGATCTTGGAAAGCATTCTTACTTCCCTATGGCCTCCATTTTTCCATCTGCAAAATGGGAGCAATAGCTAGGCACCTCATGAATAGAGCAAGCGGGAAGAGAGGATGAACAGTGGCTGAGGGGACACAGGATGAAGACAAGGGGTGGAGGAAAAGGAGGAGGTTACAGGTTCCTTGTCCCTTGATCTTCTTGAGTTCACCACAGGAACTGAGAAGCAGTTGGGGCTGCCTGCTCTGGGGAGACAGTCTCTCACAGGGGCGGTTCTTATCTCTTTAGAAGAGCTGTCTTCTTCCTGGGCCCCAGCCATATGTGGTCGACTGAAGCTCCCAAATCAAGTCTGACCAACATGCACACCGCAAGAGGTATTGGATTTCCCAGGGTAGTACTGATTTTGAATCTTTTGTCTCACTGTCTAAACGTGGTGTGTCAGACCACATGTTCCGGTTTGGGGACCAGAAATCTGATCAGTGACATATTGGAGGTCCCTAGGTGGAAGGTTAAAGTGGGTGCTTGTCATGCCCCTAGTTACCCATTGTCCTCTGACCTGCAGCCACTTGGGGCCCCCTTCCCTGATGGTCCTTCATTTCCTTAGCTCTCAGCCTTGGTACCACAGGCCTGGTACCTGCCCTCATTCCATCATAAGACTCACCAGGCTATTATGCCAGTGGTGGGCTCACTGGGGCCTCAGGGAGACCAGAATCCTCACTGTCTAATGTTTTAGGGACCGTAGTGGGAGACTTTCAAGTCTTGCCCAACTGCTAGGAGGTGAGGAGAATGGTTTGGGGTTGAGGGGTCTTTTCATGGAGCGCGCTCAGGTCCTATCAGGTAGAAACCAGGGGAAGCCCTCTTCCCTCCTGTCCTGCGTGGGTGACAGTAACAGGAAGCAGAGTCCGGTGCTGGGGTTTGGTGATAGCAGAACTCAGTTTGATCCTTGCTCTGCCCCTGACTAATTCTGAACCGCCCCAGGGGCCATCTCCTCACCTAGAATAGGATCAATGCCTGGACGTGTTGCAGTGCTGAGCCGCTGCACTGAGACCAGCAGCTCCTGAAGTTTCCTGAGCATGGGACCCAGTTTGGCACCGGTGGCCCCACCACTGATTGACCCTGGGAGCCTGAAGAGGCTCTGAGGGTGGCCCTGCAGAAGGACCACACCCACCGTGCTGGAGAATGGTGGGGAAGGTACACGGAGGGATTCCCGGGGCTGAGCACCTGTCAGGAGTAGGGCAGGGAGGAAAACTGTGAGTAAGCTGAAGCCAGGAGGCAGAGAAGGTGGGTGAAGAGAGCTGAAGAGGGCAGGGGTGAGAGGAGCCCGGCAGGGACCTGAGTGACACCTTGAGCAGAGCCCCCAGGCTGGGACCCAGCACGTGTGTGCCGGCTGCTGTGGGATCGCGAACAGCATTCTCAACACCCCCGTTTCTGCTTGAGGTGCCATTGTCTTGACACCCATGGATCCCCTGTGTTTCTTTTCTTCCAGTGTGTTTTTAGGTAAAATAGCCCTCGTCGGCCTGTGTGAACAGCATGAGTCCCCGTCCGTTGCAATCTGAAAAAGCGAAACAAAGTCCTACCTTGTGAGAGTGATATGAAAATCAATCAATACCATATATGGAAAATGGCCTCTGAGTGGCCCCCGGGCTCAGCAGGTGATCAGTAGAGGGTAGTTGGTATCGCCAAGGAATTGAACACGCTGCCTGACTGCAGAGCCCACAGAGTCTTTTCAGCTGACCACAGAGAGCCAGGTGTTAACACCTGAGCGGAGGGTTTTTGTTTTTTCGTATTGTTTTGTTCTGTTTTATTTTCTTTCACCAGTGAGCTGGGCTGTAAGGAGCCAACCTCATTCTTCTATTCTGTCCCCATAGAAACCTCACAGCTACACAAACAGGATTTTAGAAACAAAACACAGCTCTGGCTGGTGGCACCATGGATAAGGCGTCAGCCTGCAAACCCAAGTGTCACTGGTTCGATTCCCAGCCAGGGCACGTAACCAGGTTGCAAGCCAGGTCTCCAGCCAGGTCCTTAGCTGGAGGCAGGTGAAAGGCAACCATACATTGATGTATCTCTCCCTCTCTGCCTCTCTCCCTTCCTCTCTCTAAAAATAATAAATAAAATCTTAAAAAAAAAAAAACAAAATAAGAAAGAAAAACAAAGAAGACATGTCAATGAAATGTCCCTTTAAAAAAAAAAAGAAAAGAAAAGAAACAAAACACAGGACCAATGCTGGGACATGGCACACCTGTGTTACTTCCCTCGATCAGAGACATTCTGAGAACCATTGGATGGATGCTGAAATGTTGGATTGTTCGACTATTTTGATGTTACAGGAGGTGATCTGCAGAGAACATTTGGAAAAAAAAAAAAAATCAGAGTTCCCAGAACACATGTGACAAAGTCTTCTGGATTGTCCCTGATCATGGACCTTACTGGGGCAGGCGGATGAGAAGGAAAGACCGTTGCCCGAGCTGGGACTGTGCAGGCAGCTTGATAAGTGATTCCATCAGTGGTCTGAGTGCCTTGATGTTAAACTTTTTACTGTGTTTCTTTACCTCCAGGATTTTTCCACAGTGGCCCTCCCTCTCCTCTGGTGAATGGCATTTGTCACTATGCCTTCCAACCAGAAAAAGTCAACAGCTCAGTCTGGTAGTTCGGCCCAACTTTATGGAGGAGGAAATGAGGCCAGAGGAGTTAAGTGACCCCCACCCAAGGTCATGTGAATGGTAAGGTCAGAGCTGGGATTCAAACTCAGATCTGCTTGACCTCTTCTCACCATGCCCAGATATTACCGCTGAAAAAAGTGAAACCTAGATGGTTAGAGCAAACAGGATAGTTGTTCACATCACAGAGACTCACTTCATCCTGATGGTGGAAAGTGGAAAAAGGCCAAATTGGTTTGGGAAGGGGTGGGGAGAGGAAGTGGAGAAGGGGGGTTGTCACGTTGAAAATATTCTCTGCTGTGTCATTAAGAGAAAGGAAAGGGGTGCTCTTCTCATTTCTCTTAACAAAAGCAACACAGGAAGAAAACAGTTCATTAAGAGTGCATACTTTAGCAAGTAAGCAGAAACACTTATTTCAGTTCTTGAGAAGAAATTTTTGCAAGAGAAGAAAACAAGTGTAATCAATAGCTTCTTCCTCCTCTTTTTTTTTAAAAAAAGAAACCCTCAATGGGTTCCAGTGTGTGAGGGCATGTTTGCAGGACTTTCCTTCATTTGAGATCATCCAAATTGCCTATAATATGCTGTCAGGTCTCAAGGCTGAGGGTTGGCTTGCTTCTACATGGATCGTGCAGCCTAGCACAGACCTGGCACATAGGAGGTTCATAATGGTACTCAGTGAACATAGTGTCACCTGATTCCCCACCAGGCCCCAACAACTGAGGTCACAAATAGACAAGCCCAATGTTTGCAGGCCCAGTCACCCCTCTCAAATGTTACCAGTTCTAGAAAAGACTTAGTTTAGAATAATCTTCTAAATGGGCCTTGGAGGTGGCCAGTGAGGAAGAATGTGAATACTGTTTTTTGTTATTTTTTTTTTAAGGGTCTAGTGACCCTTTCTGCCCTCCATATCCCCAAGTGGCTTCATTCTTGCCCACCTCTCTGAGGTGAGACTCCCAATCTAGGGAACCTGACTCAGTGGCTAGATGTCAAAGGTGAGAGGCAGACCCATTTCACTCCTCTTTCTATAATTATATATAATATCACTCATCTTTTAAAGTTGAGTTTTACTGCCTCCTCCTTCAGGAAGCCTTCCTTGATGCTCAGTCTCTTCCCCCTGTTCTTCCCATTTCTCCCTTCTGTGTGCCTGGCTCTCCCTGTGTAACAGTGCATCTCATCATCCTGGATTATAGCACTTATCACCACCCTGTCAGGTCCTTAGGGATAAGAGTTAATTAAGTCTTTAACTTCCTATAGGGCATATAACAGGTATTCAACAAATTTGTTAAGTGAGTAAAAGGAGGGAAGGAAAGAGAACAGTTGGGAACTATGACATTTTCTTTTTGAAGTCTGTCTCACAATTGTCTGTCCAATACTTATCCACAGATGGCAATTAAAGTCAGGATTTTATTTTCTGTAAATGGTTGCGCTCCTCCACTCCCAGCTGTGTCTTTGGCACCTAAGGCAGGAGAAAATTGGGTTGGATTCGGGGGGATTTGGGAGCACAATGTCTGAGGATTATGTGTCTGTCCTAACACATTTCTGAACGAAATATGGGTCCCTGAACCGTATATAAAAGGCACACATAGTCACATTGTCTGCCTGGAGCTTAGTTGCTCAGCAATTTCAACTCAGACCACAGCCAACCGCTAGTAAGCAGCTAAGTGGAGAAGGTCAGGGAGCTTGCTCTGCTGTTCACCATGTAATCACCATGTCCCCCAAAGGCCTGCTCACTGGCAGGTGCTCAGTAGCCCTTTGTTGAGTGATTCGATAAGTGAGAAAAGGACTTGAGGCTGCTTAAATGTCACAAAATTTCTACTGAGAAATCCTGAACTTGACACACAGGACAAGCCCCTAGCTTCCTGCTCACGCCATATTGATACTTAATTTACAAGCAGCTGTATCAGACTTCATCATCTTGTTTTATAGCCACTTTAGACTAAAATGGGAAGAGAAGAAAAGAGTTTTTACTCTACTTGTATAAATATATTTTCTTTGTTATCTGAAAAGTAGGTACAGAACTTTTAACAGTAGACGAGGACCAACTGGCGACTGTGAAGAACGCTAAATAGTGGAATGGTTCGTGTCAACAGATCACAGAATATTCCCAATATTAAAAACAGTGACTGAGTCATGAAAAGTAGGTAAAATTAACTTCAACATGCTCTTCTAAGAAGACAGGAAAGTGCTTAGAACATTTTTAAAAGAGCTCTATCCGTGATGGATAAAAGTGAAAAAAGGAGGTTCTTAGAGAGGTAATCCAAAAGCATTTCCATTAGCGAAGAGGCATTGCGGAGTCTCTGAGGGTTTTGTTTTTTGATTCTCAGGTTTGTTGTTATGAACAAGCTCTCTTCTTCGGCTTCTCCCCCATTACTGTGAGGGGTAACAGGTCATCTTGGTAACACCCTCAGGGCCCTGCTCTTCAAGGGACAGGGAGACTCCCAAGCTGGAGCCCACGTTCTGAACCAGTCCTTAAACGGACTCATTTCTGAATTTTTCAGAAGACCGGTATGAACAGAAATACTGTGGGATACTATGCTGATTGAACAACACTCTTGGAGACAATTAGAATTAGCGGCAACCTGGGAGATAAGCAAAGAAAGCTACGCAGAGCTAGAGGGTGGGAGAACCCTAGTTTTGATTGTGGGGCGCAGGGTGCAGGCACCAGCCCCGATCGCCCCCACCTCCAGGTTGGCACCGAATAAAAGGGCTTCTTCCTTCAGACCCCAGTGTGCAGAGCAAGTGGCTGCAGCAGCAGGGTGGCGGGGCCCAGGGGAAGCTAAGGAAAAGGTGCTGCAACGTGGCGCCTGGAGTGAGTCAATGGGACAGAAATGTCAGATGCTGGCTGGCTCCAAGGCTTTGAAACACCCACACCTTTCTGTCTCAAAGGGTGACTCCTCCACTGATTCTTAACTTTAACAAGTCTAGCCAAACCCAAAGATTGACAGATCCTGGACAGTGGCTATGGGAGGGACAGAGCCCTCCCCTGCCTCAGGACACTCACCCAGGGCTGGTTGTGTATAAAATCCAGCTGGTTGTCTTTGAATGTTAGAAGAACAACAACCAAACCGAAGCTACTTGTGCCTGTCAGCTGAGAAGTGGCTGCCGGCCACCTGCTCTGTCTTGTGGGGAGGTGGGGGGGGGAAGGGGGGAGGAAGTCCCACCCAGGACATCCCTACAGAATTTTCAGGGGCCTCCAGGGCCTGGGCTGTGTTCTCTTTCTCATTCTTGACTATGTAAGTATCTAGTTCAGACAGACCAGGACTTGACCACTCAACAGAGCCACTGTTGGAGTATTCTTGGAAGACATGTTTCACAGTCAAATCTTGCTTCCCTCTGCTTGATGTATGACATTGTCCCAAAAGAAAAAAGAAGTTGGAAAAAACTAGTATCATTATTCTTTTCTTGCTTTTAGTTTCCACCCCAGACCATCTGTCATTGGAAAACAGTTTACTTTACACCTCTCAGGCTAATTTCCACATCCAGAGGAGACTGGACAGGGGACAGGGGTGACCTCTGGATGCCCCGCTGCATAGAGGCTGTGAAGTGCAGGAGGGGAGTGTCTCACCGGCCCCTGAGTTTGCTGGGGGGAGAGCTGAGTGGAGCGTCCAAAGAGGCAGATAAGGAAATCTCACCATTGCCCTAGGCGGTGAAAGAGAGGGTGAGATCAACCCTTCCCTGAGCCTCCTCTCATTCCACTCAGTTGGGTGGAAACATACTTGAAGTTCTGCCATTGTTGGTGCAAACATCATCAGTGACGTGGGGGCGGGGAGAGCATCTGTGGAGGGAGTAAGCCTCAAAATGCTTTCAACTGAGGCTTTTCATCTTGGAGTCTATGGGATCCCTATTGGACCAAGAGGGAAGAGGGCCTGAGCTGATAATGACTGGTTGTCAGGGAAGGTCCAAAGGAAAGTACCAGGCTGAGGTTGCTGCTATAAACCCTGAAGGGAGGAATTGGAGTGGGAAAATGTTTCAATGTCTTAATGCATTGTACATGAGGACTGTTTTAATTCTATTGACATTGGCTCGATACTTTTGGGACAGGCCTTGTCCGCCACGCCAGATACCCAGCCATTGGGAGGGAGCTGTTACACCTTTGGGTGCCCGGGTTGATGCCTAGCTAAGGAATCTGAACTCGAGTCTCCATCTGAGCTTTGAGGAACCACAATTTGAGGAAATTTCCTCAACCCAGATTGAGGAAATTTCAGTCGTGGCAACCAGAAATCATGCTGTCCTTGGACCCCCTCCTGGACTGGAAGGCTGGGCTCTCCCCGGACAGGGAGCATGCAGATCAGAATTTCAATTTTGTAATTGATGAGGAGTCCATTGAGGGTTTTAGAAGCAGTCACAGGGGCAGATCTGTGTTTTTAGAAAGATCACGCTGGGTGCCTGTGGGAGGTGCCTTGCGAGGGGGAACTGGCTTAGGGCCACCAGGGAGACTACTATCATCTGAAAGCTCGTGTCCCCCTAAACTTCACATATCGAACCCCCACTGTGATGGGGCCTCATGAGGGAGAGGACTCCTCTGCAAAGTTCTAGAAGCAGGTATAGCTGTTGTCTTACAGGACACGCCTTCATTCCGCAGGCCAGGAGGGTGGTCAAAGCTAACCGAATGGAAGAAGCTGATAAAACTGGCTCCGCAGAAGCAATAAAATGTGCAGTTTGATTTGCTTAACAGTTATGGAGGGAGCACCACTCCCTGTGTGTTGGATGCTGCACTGGGTCCTGAAGATAGAAACACTTCTGGTTCTGCTCCAGGGAGTCTATCTGGGTCTCTCCAGGTCCGTCTCTTGGCTGGGTCCTTCGAGGGTTAGGGTGTGGCAGTTCTCCCTTTCAGGGGACGCACTTGTGTGTGTTGACTTTCTGTTGCTACGGGCCTCAGGGGGTGAGCAGGATGAGGGGTGGGGGGATGCTCTGACTAGGAATTTATACCCAGCAACAAGACATGACTCAGTTAGCCAAAATGGAAAATCTGTCTTAAGTGCTGACTTCTCAGTTCGCCTTCTGCATGATTAAAGAGCATTGCGTGAATGTTTATATATATGTACACACTCATAGGGGTGTGGAGAGTGGGGGTGGGGGTGCTCAGGGCCCAGATCCTCTGCCAAATAAACGTCACCCTGTCAGTTTCCTGCCTCTGGCCTGGGATCCAGTGCGCCCCAGGAAGACTCATACCCCTGTGACTGCACAAAAGGGTCCTCTTTGGGGATTCACTTTGTTCGGAGAGAAAGCACCTAGGTGCTACTTCTACTCAAAGCTGAGTGGCTGCAGCTGGACCTCTCCCTGGACCCCCCCCCTCCCCCCAACCACCACCACCACCAGGGCCTGTTTCCAGAGGTTCCCACTGGGGCTGTATATCAAATTCCCCTGGGAAGGTTTAAAAATACAGATTCAGGGCTTTGCCTCTGGGGATTCTGATTCACTGCGTGTCTGGGAAGACCCTGGAGTCTATATTATTCATAAACGGACTATCTTCTCCGGCAATGTAGGTGCAGCATGGAGTCCAGACAAAAGTGGGTGAAAACAGCTCATCTAAGCAGTACAGATCCCATGGGTTTGTGACGGGCAAGGCAGAGGACCCTCTGCGGCTTTCAGCAGGGGTATCAGGATGGCTGTGGGGCTCTGACCTCGGGGAAGGCGCAGGGGGGTGGTCAAGTGCCAGAGAGGGAACAAGGGAGACAGCTAGAAGCCCAGCTTCTTCCTTCTGGTGTCCAAGGACATCAGGTAGACCGGCTGCTGGGGCTGCTCCTGGTACCTGAGCAGAGAAGAGCCCTGGACGCTGATGTCTGGGGACAGGACCTCTAGTGGGGATTCCCCTGGTTGGGAGCCTTGGGCCCAGGCTCGCCATGAAGGTTTAGAACAGTAGTCACCCCATTGGGCTTCTAAGCCAGCTGTCTTGTCCCTGCCCTTGACCACGCTTTGGCAGGGAGCTGGGCCCTTCCTTCGGATTTCTACAGAGACACTTTGTCCTTTTCGCAGACCTTTCCCTCTGCCAGACTCCTGGGCTCCCTGCCAAGAGCCCTCAGTTTCCCAATTCAGAGGGAAATCTGATCAGGCCCTCCCGGCCAGAGCTCCAGCTATAGGTTCCTGGTGACATTTATCCCCTGTCGTCAGCACCAAGGCCATAGATCTAAATTATGGGCGTGGCTGGGTCCCTTTAGTGCAATTGTGGGGGCAGTGGGGTGACAAGTTACGGTTGGCACCTCTAAAGAGATTTCTGCAGCCTGCCGTGTGTTGGGGATTTGAGCAAGGCAGGGGAGGAGGGCGATCCGGCCCATATTCAAAATTCCCATCAGAGAGATTCTTACGGCGTGATCCAAGACTTCCTTTGTGTCTGGAGGCCGGCTTCGGGTTCCAGCGTCATGCCCTGCATAAGGGTGCCAGTAGGCAGTCACGAGGGAGTCTACGTGGATACCGCCTTCTTGGGAGACCAAATGTCAGAGCAGGTGAGCCCAGCCGCAAACAAGGAACTGGATCTGAGTCAGTGAGCGGAGGTTGGCAGTAGCATTTGATGTGCCCACGTGGGATCTCCCCACGGTGCTGCTTGCTCTGACGTCCTGTGGCAGCTCTGCCTGCTTGCTGGTGGCTTGGCAGGGGTGCAGCCATCCCTGTAACCCAACCCAGGCCCGGCTTGGGGTCCACAGAGGCTCCCAAGGCCTGCTTGACTTGGACCCAGTAGTTTCCCTTGGACTCCAAGGGAGTCACGGGAAGGGGCGTGAAATGATTCTGGATTCTTGACTTTCTGTGGAACAGTGGGGGTGTGTTCCTATGAGCCTCTGCTATCCCCTTGGCCATAGCCTCGGATCAATTTTTACTGGTTGGCCCACTTTTGAAGTGCGCTGAGCCAAAGCTGCTCTGAGGGTCATGAGGCTGCACGGCTAACAAAAGCTCCCCAGGAGGCAGGGCAGCTCCCGCCTCCTCCCAGGAATGGAAAAACTGGCAGGTCATTTGACTCCTACAAAATGCCCCCTGAGAAGACTGCTGATTCCAGCTAACCACTAAAGGCAGAGAGTGCATTCCATGCTGGCTTTAGCAGTCCCCACGGAAATCGCCTAGTAACCGGTGTCAGAGGCTTGATTGTGTGACTTGCGTGACGTTCTGCCCCGCATCACACATTTGAGTAGCTTGCCGAGTGGCTGAACAGGAGGTGACCTTGAACTGCCTCCATTGTGATTTCAGGTGTCTCTGAGACAAAGCCCACACAAAAAGTGGGGGATGGTAGGAGAATTGCAGGACCCATTGTGGTGAGGCCTAAGTGAGTGTGGGTCCCTCCCGGGAGGGTCCCTCCCCATCTTAGAAAAAGGCACCATGGCCACACAGGTTGTTGTCAGAAATGCCATGACCTAAGGCAGAAATAGACACAGACCTTTCAAGATGGGGGTTCCTCTTTCCCTACCTTCTTGCTTTTCAGAGGCTCCAGGAAATCCCAGGAGCCACAGACACTGTCCTTCCAGGTGACCAGGCCTAAGGGTCCCTTCAGCCAGACCTGGGCCTCACAAGAGGCCTGAAGCAGGTTATGGCCTCCCAGCCACCTGTTTCTTTTACCACCATAAGGAACTTGTTCTATTTTGCTACTTGCGGTAAATTTACCATGCAGACAACGGCTATACACATTCTAATGGAGTAGATTTATCATAACTTCTGCAACAATTTCCCCCCTGTTGGGCCCTTTGCTTTTGTTTTTCAAGTTTTCACTATTAATGACCCTGTGTGGTACATATACCATGTGCTCACCATATGTTTTCTGAAAGATGCAACCAATCCCTTGATTGAAAACACTGGTTCAACAAATATAAGAACTTGTATGACTCCTGCCAAATTACTTTCCGAAATTCATGTTCCATTTGACAATGTCACCATCAGTGTCTGACGAGAACCAATTTTGCTCTGGCTCCACTGGATGTCATTATGTTTAAAATATCTTTCTCATTCAGTAGTTAAAAATAGACTTTGTATGTCATGGATGTTTCAAGTTGCCTTTCTTGGATCACTAGTGAGACTAAATATTTTCCCATGTTTGCTTATCGATTATGTGCTCTCTTTTCTAAATTGTCTTTCCCCATGTTTTGCCCGCACAGTTGCTGGAAGTTCAGAGTGTTTTACTTGTCAATATAGCTGATGTTAAGGTTCTGTGGTATTTGCTATGCATGTAGGATAGGTTGTAAGGTGACATCCTCATTTAGATGTCTGTTGGGCCATTCCAACTTATCATGTTGAGATGGGACCCTAAACTTTTCTCCCTAAACCTGCTCTATGTCTCTGGTCTTCCCCATCTTAGTAAATGGCATTAAGATCCAGCCTAGCTTCAAACCTAAGAGTCCTTCTGGATTCTTCTTATTCCTTGACATCATCTATTCCATCCAGCAGCCAGGCTCCCTGCTCCGGCCCTCCCCATCCACACAATCTCTGCAAGGCCCTCTCCCCCAGTCACTACATAACACATAGCCTTATGCTTTCTTCTCTATGACATTTTTCATAATCAGAAATTCTCTTGTGTATTCATTCATTTGCTTCTTCATAGTGTGTATGTAGCCTGCCTAGATTCTACAGTCTGGAACGTAAGCTCCATGGGTTCAGGAGCCTGGCCTGCCAGTTTATCACTCCCAGTGCTTTCTGCAGCGTCCCTCCCTTCATGAGAACTCAATAAATACATGTCAAACGAATGAGCAAATGGTCTTGGCCCCCTTAAACCTATGTAAACGTGAGTGAAGGAGACCTCATGGCATAGAGGATTAGAGCATTGGGTGGGGGAAGACATTTCCAGGTATAAAACTGGGCTCGGCCATTGAACGGAAGATCTTGGGCAAGTTACTTAATGTCTTTAAAAACGAGACTAAAGTTGGAAAATACATTAGGTAATATGGACAAAGTGCTTAAAAATAGAGACGGGCAAGATGAAGCACTCGATAAATGTCAAGCCTGGTCAGGGTTCCTTTACAATTTTTCCCCTGTGGTTTCTGGCCTTAGAAGTGATTCTTCTTCTTTTCACTAAAACCCGAATTAACATTAAATGGTATTTTATTTTAGTTTTAATGGTATATTTTAGAAAATGTTGACCCTTTAAATGTTTGGAACTTATTTAGGGGTATTAAATAAAGTGAACTTCTCAGTGATATCGGCACCATTTGTTGAGTAATCTTTCTCATTTGTTATGTTTTGCTTGTTACCTGTTCAGTTTTTATATACAGGGTGGGCAAATATAAGTTGACAGTTGTGAGTATGCAAAATAGCTTACTCTTATTATTTATTAATCATCATGTTATTTATTTGTATTATAACTGTAAATCTACTTTTGCCCACCCATGGATAATAGGGTAGTTTTTCTGGTTATAAAGTCTGTTTCCCTGACCCTCTTGGGCTGGGACTACACTGGTTCACACTGGTTCACCGAGTGGGTCAGACTCCCAACCTTGTTCGAGTCCTGCAAGGGTCCTGCATTTTCCTAGTAGATTCAGACATGTGACAAGCATTTGGAACATATGTTTGTGCTCGTTCCAATCCCTCACAAGAGTTCTTGTCCTTCTTGCCCTTGGGTTCCTTGAGATAGGAGTATGTCCTGATGTAAATGTCCCCTTTTTATCTGAGCCAATTTAAGCAGATTTCTGTAACCTACGACTTGTCCAAAGGAAAAGCTTTACCTTCATAATGGCCCAAGGACCATCCCCAGCCATGCGACTTCCTTCCTGCACACCAGAGATTAAAACGCTGTCTCTAACACACAGCCAGAAAACTATCTGCCAACAGGGTCGGCAAAAGACAGGAAAGTCTTTAGGACATTAATAAATCAGGCCCCAAGTACCCACCCTGCCACCACCTTGATGTTGACAGTCACCCCAACACTGAGCTGTAGATTCAGACAAATCCAGGAAGGCAGGCTATTCCTGACCATTTACAACTTCACCAGTTCAACTGGCTGCTGTAAGACCAAAGAAATACTACCTGTAGAAGTCTTTGCAAAAACCGAAAAAGTTAAAGTATATTATTATTGGCTTGTTTCATTCCGAAAAGGATGTGGCACAGCATACACATTAGATATTAATAATAAAATATTATTTTAATATGGCTAAGGATCTGTGTTCATCACATTATGAATATCATTTTTCAGCCTATGAAGCTACTCAGAGTACAGTGTGTTCTGGACTTGCCCTTGACTTTAGATTATTATCCCACTCCTTCACTTAAAAATCCTTGGTTTTGCTGAGTATCTGGCTCTTGTTTTAAGGATGTTTGTTTGCCATGTGACCTTCTTTCTTAGTCATTAAGTATATAAGGGAAAGGCTATTAAAGTAAGTGTTCTGGATTCTCCTTACAATTATTTGCTCTCCTCGAGAAGGCAGGAGCATCAAGGAAAGGGAAAAGAAAGGCTGGCAAGACAGCAGAATATTTGTCACCAGCCCCGGGGCCCAGGGAAGAGTGACTCAGGCGGATGCTCCATCTCGGCAGGAAAATCGTCCAAACTTGCGCATTTCCCATCAGCCCTGCACCTGCTGGCATCTCCTGGCTGGCATGGGCTCTGTGCAGTCACCTGGTGTCCTCAGTGCAGGACACCCTGGGGCCTTTTTCCTACTCCGTCAGATGCCAGCGGGTGTGGCGGTCTTCCAGTTACAGACCGAGCTCATTACAGCAGTCGCGCTGCCTTTCATTTGTGTGACATTCAAAATGCTTCCGCATCACTGAGACCTTGCATAAGCAGAACGTTAATCCTTGTGATTTACTCAGGGAGAACCAAATCAATTCAGCAAGTGAAAACTGACTTCCGGATGCTTCCTTGTTCTGCTCCCACAGAACAGGTTTACTGCGTTGTCTTTGTCACTCTCCCGTGGCCTTTATCACAGGCAGGGGTTGCCAAACCCTCTTCCTCAGCTAGGAGGTGACACTATGGAAAGCCACCTCAATGCAAGCACAGGGAGCACAAAGCCCCCAGAGATGTGCTGGGACTACTGTAAAACTGAAAACTGAACCTGGAGGGGGAGGCATCCATCTGGTCCAAATATAGGAAATTTCTTTCTCTCCTGTCCTTCTCAGGGGCTCAACGACTAGTGGGGACTTCAGGCGAAGTCGTTTAGCTGTCGTTACTCACTCCATCCAATTCAAAACAGCCTCTGCTAGCAGCTTACTCATCTTCAGTTATCAAGAAGCACTGATCCTTTGTTCTTACCATCTGGTTATTCAAACATTTAGAGCAATGATTTACATACATCTCATTAGGAGTCCTCCCTCATTCAAATGAGTTACTGGTGGAGGAGATCTTTTTTTCCATGACCTGGAGATTGGGTTGAAGATGATTGGATCTCCCAGAAAAGAAAAGGCAAGTGGTCAGCTTAGGTTGAGGTCCCCAGCTCCCTGGTTCAATGGTAGGCGAAGACCAAATCTACCACAGGCTAAATAATTCCTCTCCAAATTAAACTTCCTATGGCTCTCTCTGGTCCAGAGCATGTTCCTTTCTTCTTTCCTTCCTTTCAGATGTCATTTATTATTTTTAGAGAGAGGGGAAGGGAGAGAAGCAGAGAAGGAGAGATACATCAATGTATGGTTGCCTTTCACCTGCCTCCAGCCACGGACCTGGCTGGAGACCTGGCTTGCAACCTGGTTATGTGCCCTGACTGGGAATTGAACCAGCAACCTTTGGGTTCGCAGGCTGGCACATTTCCACCGAGCCGCCAGCCAGGGCCTAAGAGCCTGTTTCGATGCCCCAGGAATTGACCAAATGGATTCTGTGCCTTAGTACCATTCTTAGATTCCCCGGTTCTAATGGGCTTGAAGAATATCAGATAACTCAGGTAACAGTGTAAGTTGATTTAACAAGCACTTTCGTAACCATGCTTGCTACAGACCTTGCCAGGACTTGATCATGAGAATTCCTGCATTGTTTCTTATCTGGGTCTTCCTAGGAAGACTTGGCTCTAAGAAGCTCTTAGCCTCGTAAAATGTCCTAGGTCTCCATAGAGATTCACATTCTTTAGCTATGACTCCTTCCACCCTGTGAGACTCTCCCTTTGAAAGTTATCAGGAGAAAGGGAATATAAGGCTTGGGACCCCTTTTCTCCTTGTTCTAACCCCACAGTGAGTTCCTAAGAGCTCCCAATGAGGCTTCTGTTGGCCTGTGACTGCATCCTGGGCTCTGGTTCCTTTGGTTGGAACAAATTTAATGAATTGCACCTGGGAATTCACAAAAGCGCCCCTAGTGAAGCCTGGGTGTCCTTCCCCTTTGCTGATGTTGTTTTGTGCTTTTATGAGGACATCACCTACCATCAATGTTCCTAACTGCATTTGTTGTGTAACAAATGGCCCCGGAACTTAGCAGCTTAAAACAATAAAGATTTGTTATTTTTCCTGATTCTATGCATTGGGTAGGCTTAGGTGGGCCGTCCCCATGCTGGGCATTGTGTCAGCTGAGGTCACTCAGGTGGCCAAATTCAGCTGGGGGCTGGGGTGGGGCTGAGACATCCAAGGTGGCTTCACTGACATCTGGCACCTCAGCTGTGGTGCCTAGAAGGACTGGTAGCTGACAGGAGCTCTCAGCCTCCAAGCAGACTCTTGTCATTGTGCCCCTGGCCTGAGGTTATTCATGGTGGCTGAATCCCAAGAGTCCAAAAGCAGATGCTATCAGGTCTTGTAAAGCCTGGCCTTGGAACTGCCAGAGCATTGCTACCTCCATGCTCTTCTGGTCAAATCAAGTCATAAACACAGTCTCAGTTCAAGGGGAGGGGAGATAGAGTCCACCCGTTGTTGGGAGAAGTGGCGGTGTGGTCCTAAGGAGGGGAGGAATTGTTGGCTCCATTTTTGAAAACAATTTACCACACTAACAAAAGCAATGACGTCAACAAAGGGATAAATTGCATTCAGCTCAGACAACATACAGATTGCATTTTTGTTAAAATTGTCTCATGTGGTCCTTTCGCAAGGTTTCGAGCAGAAACACACAGAACTCCACTTTATTGAGTACAGTACCTTCTGATGAAAATCAAAGCCCTTCAAAACTGACCCACAGTGACAGGAAGCAGGTCACTACTTGCCTAGAGCTAGGGAGGTGGGGAGGGGGGTTCATAATAGGAAACTTTTGGGGGTGATGGAAACTATTCTGTATTTTGAGTATGTTGGCAGTTAAATAGGTGTATACATTTTTAAAAACTCATTAAAGTCGACACTTAAAACAGGTGCATTTTATTATATGTAAATAACACCTCAGTAAAGTTGGTTAAAAAAAAAATCAAAGGCAATTTAGGACATCAGAAAGGTAAAGTTTGAAATGCGGTTAAATAAAGCTGGTATTGGGGGTATACTATATTTACAAACAATAGCAAATTCCTGCGGGGAGGGAAAGGAAGCCAAGGGCTAAAGAGGATGTTTTGTAAGTTCCAAAGCAGGATACACATTAACGTTACCATGTCCTCCCAGCTGTAATTGTACTTAAAAATGTTTGCTATCACTTGCAGAATGTCGAGTAGGTGATTCTTGGTAATGTCATAGATTATTGACCAGTGAGCACATATCCTGCTTCCTGGGGTGAGGGAAGGGCTGGGGTCACCTCAAAGCGTAAACAACAAAATGTGTGGGTCACTCCATGTTAGACCGTCTTAGTATTAAACGGGTGCTGGCATCAGGGGAAACTAACTGGTGACAGCTTGCTCCAGCGATGTGCTAACTTCAGGAGTCGGGAACCTGCAGAGCAGGTAATCCAGGAAAATTTTCTGCACATCTGGGTTCTGAATGTCAAATAGGGCTCTAAGAGTGTCAAGAAGGGTTGCATATGAGGATCTGGGGTGGCCAGGTAGATGGGTATGTTAAGTGAGTCCTGTCTGCCAAACGCACCCCACCTGGCTACATGGAGGCAGCACCAGGGACTGCCACGCTCTGCGACCTGGCTTTGGAGAAAGAGGTGGTTTTGGGAAAGCAGGAGAGGAAACCATATTCAGACTTTCTGGAGGGGTACAGAGGCTGGCCGAGAGTGTCCCTGCGAAGGCACTTTCTTCAGGCATGGAATGGGACAGATACCACCCCCGTGTAAACTGGGTAGCTGTGGGGACAACGGGACCAGGGAGCCCATGGTCTTCTGTCTGTGTTCACTATATACCCCAAATGGTTGGTTGAACTTGGAGCTGGAGACTGTCTTTAAAGATTCTGCTTCAAATGAACATTCAGTTGAGAAAACAAGGGTTACATAGAAGTGACCGTTCAGCCATAGCGCAGTGTATACACATCCGCAATGATTTTAATTTATTGCAGGCATATCAGCAAAAGGCAATTAACAGGGGCCACTGATTTTTGTATTGCACTGGGTAGTAATCTTAGTTATGATCAGAATTCTGCTTGAACTTTTAGTGGGCAGGGTCAGGCCCAGAACAAGCCCTTTCTAGGGCTGAACTTCTCAGTGTAAAGAATAAAGCACACACACCATTCAGAAAGGGATGAAGTGCCCAAGACATCTTTCCAGCTTTCTTCTAGAAAGGACTCTATTAGCTTTTCCCAAAGTATAAATAGCTCATCAGTTAATATCCTGAGGTATTCTCACATCCCCCAATCAATCACAACGGTTACAATTCATTTCTTGGGAAACTATTTTGTTGAAGGGACATTGAAAAGGACCTGATCAAATATTTATGTTATTAAATTATTGATTGTTGACAAAGTCTTAACTTTTACTATTCTAAGGACAATGGATGAGAATGTTTTAACTGTAAGCCAAAGGAGAAAAAATGTCGAAGGGTAGGTTTCAGGCAATGGTGATCAGAAAACATCCCAACCAAAAAAAAAAGGAAGAAAACATCTCAACCATATCCTGAGGAAAAAGATCTTCCTGGGATTAGCATTGCTCCAACGAAGCCATATTTAATACCACTCTACCATATTTGTCCCCCGTAAAATCCAAGAAAACACAAACAGCTGTTTCCAGGGCCAGGGGAATCATTTGGAGACATGAACTTGATTTCATAGCGGCCAAAATTCCTATGCCTTCCTGAAAGTCCATGAACAATTCATTGCCCTTCCTTTGTACTTCTTAAGTCTCAAGAGCCTCCGCAGAACATTTAATATTCTGGTCAATAGTCTTGGTTCCGGTTTCCAAAGCAACCTCTGTGGTTAAGGCACAGGGTAAAAATCACACCATACCTCTAATTTCCACTGCGCTTTATAAACCAGCTAGTGTCTCAGAAATACCAAGGACGAGCCCTGATAGAGTCCAGAGGGAAGGGATGACATCATCTGACACTGACCCAAGGAAGAAGGCACATCAGTTACACCCTTGACCGTGTTCCAGGCTGAGCACCAGCTCCAGGAGGCCGGACATGCGTGAAGGCTCAGCCCCTAGCTGGCTGCTGCATGCATGAGAGCTCTCTGCCCCCAGAAGTTCAGGGACACTTCAGGGACTTCTCCCCAAACTGTAAATAAAATGGGGACCAGCTACTTCTGGGAGAAACTGACTCTTAGAGGTGCTTCCAGCAGTTCCCTCACCTATGTTTGAGGGATCGAGGGTAGTAATCCCTTGCCCCCACCCCCCAACCCCGGCCCTTCTGCAGTGGGAACTTCCCTCACTCATTATCTGGACCATGGTCCCTCCCCATGGTCACTCAAGGCTTAAAGAGGACCAGCTGCTCTGTGGTTGCCATGAGGCTCTGCAGCTGTGATTGGGAATCGGTGTGCAGTTGGCCTCCATTTCCTACGGTGACAGAGCAATCGAGCCTGGAAGGACAAGTGACCCCCCCTCACCACCCAGAGCTATGATTGACAGGCTACCTGTGGCCACGCCACAAGGTGGCATATCTGCCAGAGTCCTTACTCGCAAGAGAAAAAAGTCCACACCGCCACGTGCCATTGAGCTCCTACTATGCGCTCGCTGCTAATAATGAACCAACGGGGAGACCCTCTTGCAGCCTAATGAGCTTCAGGTCAGTTCAGGGGAGGGACAGCCCTGTCACCTGCTCCAAATTCTGACTCTTCTAGCAGGTATATGTAAGTCCAGTGAAAACTTGCTCAAAATGTGGTTGTAGGAGCAGCCATCCGCCTGAATGCCAAGTGAGACAGGGCCCAAAAGGCAGATTCGGGGCCACACCCTGGAACCTCCAGGGTGGGGTGCCTGCTCTTTTAACTGGTAACTCTTAAATCGTACACAGTCCAAATGCTACCAGGTCACTTTTCACCTTTTTAAGAAAGAACCATACCATAGAGGATAGAGTTGTTTTTCCTTTGGACCTTGCAATTTTTGCTTTATTTTAAAGTTCAACTTCAGCTCTGAGGACTCAAAAAGTGGAGGCCAAAGGCATTACCCCGTCTTATACCACACACATACACACCATGAGGGGGTCACGACACCAAGGTCCCTGACTCAGCCGGGACTCTTGGCCTGAATACCCAGGTCTTAGAGATGGGGTGGAGGGCGGAAAAAACAGAGCTCAAAGACCTGTTTCAGCAAGAGGCCTCCTGGCCTGTTGAAGAATAATCTAAACAAAGGAGCCTTCCGCCCTCTAGTGGAGAGAAGCTGCTTTGCAGGCCTCGTCAAGGGCCTGGGGGCCAAGGCGGGGCTGACCCCTCCAAGGAGGCAGTTCCCAAAGCCTTGAGTGGGGCCCTGGAGATACCACCCCCTTAAGATCCCTGACTGCAGGCCGAAAGAGGGAAAACGGTGCTACCTGCGTTTACTAACTTCCACGTGATTTTAGAATGCATTACTATAGTGTATTATGAATACTCCCATTATCAGCGGATTTTAGAATTTTTTCATTATTTCTCAGAGAGATTAAGGCTACTACCACTGAACTCACACACGTAATGTAAGATAATCTGTAAATATATCCAGAAAGGAAGGAAGAAAGGAAGGAAGGAAGGAAGGAAGGAAAGAAGGAAGGAAGGAAGGAAGAAAGAAAAAACTAAAGAAAGAAAAGGAAGAAAGCAAGATCAAAATGCAAACAGCTGCCTTGGAAAATAGGGAAGAAAGAAATGAAGCAGCTGGCCAGGGTAACCCATTCCTTTTCCAATCACTAAGCCGACATTCCCAGGGAAAGAAAGGAGGCCAGTGACCTGGTCTAATCTCTGTAAATACACTGAGAACTTGGTATTTGCTAGGAGAGTGCTCATTAATGAAATTCTTTCAGCCTGATGTCTCTGGTTTAGAATTGCTTATGATAAACAAAGCTAGACTCCACAGGTTTATAACCAGGGAAGGTCACATTAGTTAGACAATGGCTGGAGATTTTTCACAACCCAAATGCTCCCCCACCCCCTCTGTGTGAGGTGACCCCTCATTAGTGACCTTGTTATAGGCATCTCCTGCTTTCCGAAAGTTCGCCTTTTGCTGCTCACGTTTATGAACATCCCACATTAGTAGAGTAACAGATTTTTTAATTTTTTCATTCAAGCAAAAATCCTCTTGGGATTTCTTCTGGTTGGTGGAAACAGGCACTACTGCTGAGGGTCTCCTGTAAAAAAGAAGTGGCCTAATGGGAAACAGGACCCTGTACTCTGAGCCAGGGAGCATCTGTCAGGGCAAGGTGTGATATTATTAGTGTCCATCTAATCTTCTGGTTCATCTTTTCGTGATAGCAAGGCTTCCAATGGAGCTTCTATCATTTCTACCAGATTCTCATTTAAGAAAATTAGCCAAAGAAATACCAGGAAAAGACAGCAGACAAGACTGAAAATGTTGGTGATTTTTCTTTTCTCCTATTTCCTTTTCTGTATTTTCTACACAGCATACACATTTTATACGAAAAGTGTTTTATAAAGTACCCACCATCAAAAACATAAATGCATTAAGTAAACCTTCTAGAGAAGTTTTAAAAAGAAAACTATTGCTTGAAATTGTATGATGCTGAATGTCAAATGTATCAATCACATCAAGCTGGGCCTATTTGTTACTATGCTACAGTAACAAATGACTGGGTTTCAATAGCTTAAAACAAGGAAGGTAAAAAACAAACAAACAAACAAGGAAGTTTTCTTTATTGCTCGTATGACATGTCCTCCTCACATTAGCTGTGACCGCAGTGTCACCAGCAGCCTCTATCTGGAACACAGCTGATCTCCTGGCAGAAGAAGACTGGTTGAAACCTGCCCAGGATCTTACAGCTTCTGCCTGGAACTGCCATGCAGCATCTCTGTTGACATCAGTCAAAGTCACAGGGCCAGTCCTATGCTCACCAGGACGGAAAAGTGTGATGCAACAGAACTGAAATGTGTACAATGTTCGCGAGCAGTAACACAGTCTGTCATTTCAATGTCAAACAAATCAAAACCCTACCGCAGAGGACAGAGGTTGAGGAAGGAGGACAATTAGCATTTGTTGAGCATCACCTGTGCTCCTGTCACGTTTACCCTTATTTCTGTTTCAACCCTCTCCACGAATCTCTTCACCTAAGAGGAACTGGAGGCCCAGAGAAGATAGAGTCATTGCCCTGGGTCATGTGGCCAATAAGTGAAAGAAATGCATTTCAAACCCAGGTTCTTAAGCTCATGTGGTTCCCATACCCCACACTATCCCACGCTACCCCACACTGTCTAGCGGACAGTGTTTGGTTTCTGAAGCGTGTTCAGAGAAAACACAGTCCCCCCAAGATGCCAAAACCTGAAGCAGAAGCCATCCCTTCCCAAACTGAGATCAGGGCCAAGAAGGCTCATCCTTCACCAACCAGCACGTGAAAAGCAGCTGAGAGTGTTGATGTCAAAGAACCAGGAAGGGAATAAATTCATCAAAGATCCCTCAGCCACAACCCTGACACGGAGCGGGCTGCAAACTCTGCATTTAGTTCTGCCACTCCTGACCCCTTGCGCGTTTGGGAAACAGCTTTGTCTTCGCGGATCTCCATTTCCCCACGTGTGAAAACGGAATACCTAACGCCTCCCTTCATAGTGTTGCTCCCACAACTGAACTAAGACAAATGAAACGTAAACCACATACAATTGAGACCCAACAAATGTCCATTTCCCATTTCTCCCATTCTGGAATCCAGAAAAGGTAGAGGACCCGGGCATCAAAAACGCATTATTGCCCCTTGGTGCCGCCAGGCGCCGTTACAACTCAGGCCCGGCCTCCATTCCTTGAAAGGCCAGTGCCCAGGGCCACGTGGGGTTTAGCCCTACCCCCGAGCGCTGGAGGCGTGCTAGGTCCCCGCGCGCCCCAGCTCCGGGAGGGGCCCGGCTCGCGCGCGGGCACGCGGAGCAGCCGGCGGGGCGGGGCTGCGTCGGGGGCGGGGCCTGAGCCCGTGGCGGGGCCGGGGCGGGGCCGGGGCGGGGCCCGGGCGGGGGCTGCACCGCCTCCCGGTCGGGCCGGGCGCAGAGCCAGCTGCGCGAAAACACCCGACCAGCGCGGCGGCGGAGCAGGTGAGCTGGCTGGCCGCCTGGGGCCGGGAAGAGCGGGCAGTGTCCGGCCGATGGTCGCGCAGAGGCCCCAAGTAGAGCCGCGACTCGCGGATCGGGCCCTGCTTTCCGCGCGCCCCTCGCTGGGGCCTCCCGCGGCCCCTTGAGCAGTTCCGGGGCTGCAGACCCTGCGCGCGCCGAGGTCCGGGCCTCGGCGGCCGGCGTGGGGGCGGAAGAGGGGAGGTGCCGGGACTGGCACGACCGGAGCCGGCCTGGAACTGGGTCGTAGAAGGAGGGCGGGGAGTGGCCCCCAGGCCTTGGGCCTTGTGCTGGGCTGGGTCATCCCACCCCCGACTCCCTCCCTGCAGGGGTGGGCGCGGTGCGGGCTGTCCAGGGCCGAGGCCTTTAAAGGAGCAGTGCACGGGAGATGCGGACGGGACAATTGTCTTGCCTTCTGGTTGGGACCTCGCTGGCTCCGACTCCGGCGGGCATGTGGCATCGGCCCTGAGCACTGCTTTGCTGGGGCAGGAGACCGGAGGGGAGACTGGGGTCTTCGCGTGTATGAAGAACTAAACCGTAGGTTTGGACCTGGAGCGCGGGGACTTCGTGATCAGCGGCGTTTGGCTGTTGTATCAGGCATTTACAGCTGTGGGGAGACTCCCAGAATCAAGCTTTTGAAGTTGAAGGGACCTGAATGGTAGCTAGTTTCCAGCCTAAATTTTATCAATGAAGGAACTCAGTCCCCAGAGCTAAAGTGACTTTGTACAAGGTCGATCGGGTAGGATGTGGCAGAGTCAGGCTCCTATCCCATTGTTCTGGCCTCCAGTTCAGCTCTTCAGCCTCTGGACCTACCACCTGCTGGTTGGCAGTTGAATGAAATGCTCCTCTCTATTGACTTAACGTGTATTCCCTTTTTAGGCTAAGGATTGTGGATTGGCAGACTGACTGCATCCTCATTTACAGGTGGAGAACCTGGGAGGCTTCCCCCCTAGAACAGTTGCAGAGCCAACTTAACTCAAAATTGGCATCCTGGGCTTCCAGTATGTTTAGTTCATTCTGTAGACACCTGAGCTTCCAAGGCCTTCCGCCAACACCTTTGGCAGTCATTCAAGGTTTTGGATGAGCTGCTGCAGGTGTGTGAGCCTCAGGTTCCCCTCTGCGTGGATGTGGTTATGTGGCAGCGGGGAAACAGCAGTAGCTGCGTTCTCAGGGCCGGGCTCCAGCTCAGAGCTGCAGCGTCAGCCACCCAGCAGGCAGGCAGGCAGGCTGTCCAGGTTGCCCTCAGCTGTGCCCCGTACACCGTACAAACAGAAGTGAAGAGCTCCCATCATGCTACCCGTAGCTATGATTTTCACTCTCCTACAGAAGGGGAAACTGAGGTTCAGGGAGTTGAGCAACTTTTCCCGTTTTGTGGCTTCGGTGATAGAGCACCAGGATTTGTACCCAGCTGGCTGTGTTGTTTTAATCTTTCTAGATTTTGTGGAAGAGGTGTCCCACATTCGCCCCTACCCTTGTCCTTGCACTGCTGCCAGGAAATTTCTGTGTGTGGTCTCTGGCTACCTGACACAGCAAAAATGAATTAAATATTCTCTCTCCCTCTCCCTCTCTCTCTCTCTCTCTCTCTCTCTCTCTCTCTCTCTAAATATATAATATATATATGTGTATATATATATATATATATATTTTTTTTTTTTAAGAAAACAAAGCAGTGTGTGTAGGTCACATGCCTGTTTCTACCAAAAATACCTTTGGCTGGTGCTCAGCTGTGGCTTGAACTTGAGAACACGTTGGGGACCAGCAAGACAACAGGTGTTCGCAAGTGTTCCCACCTGTTCCCTGGCTCCAGTGGTTGGGCAGGGTTGGGGTGGGGCAAGAGGGAGGAATGTCAGGGCTCCAGGCGGCCATTGGCCAGGGTCTGGAGGTTTGCTCTCACTTTGGACTTCAAGCCTTGTGTAATCAGTGTTGCCCTCCAGGCCTGGAGGTGGTGGGGGTGCCTCGTTCAAGTATGAGGAAAGAGATCCATTTTGTCCGGCCTCTGCATTGCCTGAGAGAATAGGCTGTTCAATCCTCTTTGTCCAAATAGTCTTCTGGAGCATGGGAAGAAAAGATCGAAAGGATGCTAACCTTTCTGCTGTATCTTTATCAGTAAGTTACTGACGTTTTTTTTTTTTAATAAAGATTTTTTTAATTAAAGATTTATTATTTCCAGAGAGAGAGGAAAGGAGAGAGGGAGAGAAGCATCAATGTATGGTTGCCTTTCACCTGCCTCCAGCTACGGACCTGGTTGGAGACCTGGCTGGAGACCTGGCTTGCAACCTGGTTATGTGCCCTGGTTGGGAACTGAACCAGTGACCTTTGGGTTCGCAGGCAGGCGCCAAATTGTTGACTTTTTAGAAAGGGAAATAACACGTGTTCTAAAAAAGTAAATAGAGACCTTAATGTTACATGCAGGGAAAAGAAAGTAATATGTGTTCATCCTAGAAAAGTCAGGCAATATTTTGTAAAAAGCCCAGTAGTAACCACTATTAACATACGTTACCTTACAGCACTTTATGCACATCCATATGTATCACCTGTTGCAACATTAGAGGTAGGAAACTGGAAGGGAGGTTTTGTACCCTATTTTTTTTTTGTTAATGTTATACTTTAAGCATTTTCCCTTTGTTGAGTATTGGAAATGCTGTAGCAGGACACTTCCTACCAGTGCTGTAGCAGGACACTTACTACTTCCCTTTTGAATTGACCCAGGGTAGCGGTGCCCTGGCCCCTGCCCCATGCCCACTCGAGGGCACTCCCTGTCCCTGTGCATACCCATGTTGGAACCTCTGCCCCCATGTGGAGCAGGGGAGGCCCCCAGGCTGGACTTGGGGGGTGGGCAGGAGAAAGACTGCTGAGTTGGTAAGGTGATAGATGATCTGGTGAGTATTGATAATTCACTAAGCTCTTGTCTGTATTTTGGAGAGGCTATGCATGAAAGAAAACACACATGTCTGCCCATGGGAAAGGTAGGTAGGTATCTTACAAAAGTGGCTGTGCGCCCAGAGAGCCCACATAGTGTGCTGTGTGGGCCACCTGTGTGACCAAGGCCCTTGGCCACCCACTCTATGACTCTCACAGGTACTTGAGTGGGCATGACAGAGTCCATTAACCCTTTCACTGTGTCCCTGTCTGTTTCATTGTTACTGTAACTACCAGTTACTTTTTGAACACCTGCTGTTGGTGGGGCACTTGACACAGTAGCTCTAGTTTCTACAGTACTCCTGCAACAGACACCTATTTCGCTTTTTCCAGAAGGAGAATCGGCCATGTGAAGTTATTGTCTGAGGCCGAGCAGCCAGAGAGTATTTGGAGGAAGCGTCTTCCCCAGCAAGTGATGCCCATCGCAGTATGGGCTGAGGCAGGTGGACAGATGGATGAAGGTCACCCAGGGCCAAATGCATGGTCAGATTCCTGGGGCTGGAGACACAGACAGGCAGGGAAGCTCTGGGACATTTTAAGGAAAATCCTAAGGGAATTTCCTCACCTCAGCAGACTCTTTCCTAGTATAAGGGAAGACTTTGAACTTCCCATGAGTCATGGGGGTGTATGAGGTATGGCCATAGGAAGTGGCCTGTTTAAAACTAATACCACCACTGCCCTGGCTGGTGTGGCTCAGTGGATTAGCACTGACCTGCAAACCCAAATGTTGCTGGTTCGATTCCCAGCCAGGGCACATAACCAGGTTGCAAGCCAGGTCTCCAGCCAGGTCCGTAGCTGGAGGCAGGTGAAAGGCAACCATACATTGACGCTTCTCTCCCTTTCTTCCTCCCATGCTGCCCTTCTCTCTGAAAATAATAAATAAAATCTTTAAAATTTTTAAAATAAAAACAAACACCACCCTTGTTCAACGAGGCCTGCAAACCAACAAAAAACAACCAAGTATTCAGAATCCAAGCCTTTCTCTGCAGCCCTAAGTCTTTCTGGTAAGTGCAGTAACTGCCAACTTGCTTTTGGAGCTACAGTTTCCACCTTTTTCCATCAGGCACCAGTGTTTACTATGGCATTGAAAAACACCGCTTCCTACTGAGGTCCCTGGGCCTTACAGTTTAGGTCAAAGTATTTACATTTCGCTGAACTGGAAAAAAGGTTGAAAAAAATTGGATCATGTAATTGCAGGAAATACTGACAGGAGCACTTGGGGAAATCCTCTGGGTCCCTGTCACTGGGTTTGGCTACTTCAGCATTTTGGTCCCATTGAGCTGATTGATGGGAGTGAGCAGGGGCTACTTTGGGTGTTTGATTTTGCGTCCTAATCCCAGGCAGCTTTCAGCCACTGTGCTTTGTTTTGGAAAGGGTTTCCGGAACCCTCTGGACACGCCCTGCCCCTGTCAGCTCCTCTGCATCTTTCCGCGGCCCCTCAGTGAACAGCTGGAGTGGTGGTTGCTATGTGGGTGACAGGATTTGACATGGTGATAGGAGAGCCACCCAGCCCCACCCCCACCTGCGAATGAGTCAGCCTCCCTTGGGGGTTGACGTCACTGCTGCTCTGGGCTGGACGGACATGGAGAAGGTTGTTTATCTGCGCAGATTTGAGTGGTGGTTCCCCCCCCAGATACCATTGGGCTTCTGTTCCAACCCAGAAGCAAAGGAACACATCCCAGCGGCTCTGTTCTTCAGGAGCCAGGTAGTAAGAGAGGCTGGAGAAGACGCAGGTGGCTCCCGGTCCAGCTGTGCCCCTCACCGCTGCCCGTGGGAGGGGCTGCAGGAGAGGCAGGAGCAGAAGAAAGTCTGTCTAAATGTTAATACTCAGTATTCTGTTTTTAAAAATCACTTCAAAAGCCCTATAAATGCAATCTGTGTTTATTACAGAAGCTTTAGAAATACAGGAAAATATTACGTAAAAAATCACCCACAATGTCACCATCCAAAGATGACCTTTAATGTTTTGTAATATTTTTTTCCAGGATTAAGTATGTATGCTAAGAAAACTGAGATGACTCTGCAAAGTTTCATGTCTGTTAAATTTAACAGTCTGTTTTACTTTTTCATGTCTTTAAATATTTTAAAAATAAGGTCTTTTTTTTTTAGTAGCCATGTGATAAACTTCCTCAGATGACTGTATCATAGGACAGAAGCAGCTAAGTTGCTTTCATTTTTATTACAATTAAAAATAAATGCAACAAATATGTTATTATGCAAATATTTTATTATCAGGTCCAATTCTAAGAAGTAGCACTTCAGGATCAAAAGGTATGACTGCGGCCCTGGCTGGTAGCACAGTGGATAAGGCGCTGGCCTGCGAACCCAAAGGTTGCAGGTTCGATTCCCCAGCCAGGGCACATAACCAGGTTGCAAACCAGGTCTCCAGTCAGGTCTGTAGCTGGAGGCAGGTGAAAGGCAACCATATATCGATGTTTCTCTCCCTCTCTGCCTCTCTTCCTTCCCCTCTTTCTAAAAAAATGATGAAATAAAATTAAAAAGAAAAAAAAAAAGGTATGACTGCTTTATAGCTTTTGAAAAGTTTTTCCTGCCTTCACAAAGGCTGGTCCAGTTCATCCCAGGGCTGTTAGAGCCCCTGGGTTTCCACACCCTCCTCCATGGCGGGCATCTGTTGGGAACCTTGCCGAGAGCTCTCGTTTCCTGCTACAGCGTTTTTCATCTGAAAAGCCCCGCTCCTCTGCCTCCCCTGCACTCTGACTATTCACAGGGTGTTCAGGAGAAAGGACCGCTCCTTGTCACCCCCCAATCCCCACTTAGGAGCAAGTGGTATGGAGCAATGGGTGTGCCATGGTGGGTAGATGAGGCACTCTGCCCAGGGCCAGGGAGGTAAACTATAAGGGACCTTGAAATTTTGAACTGGGAGCCCAGGCTGGGGCATCAGATTTCCAGGCAGCCCCGGGAAAGCCTGACATCGGCCTGAGAATCGCCCAGGGACCGTCTCGAAATGCAGACCCCTGGGCCTCTGGTCCGGATAGAGCTCCAGGATCTGCATCTTGATTAAGCAGCCTAGCATGCATAGTGTTTAATAAGAGAACAGGGCCTGACCACCCAGGTCTCAGGGTAACCTTGACCCTGTCGCTCATGAGATGCAGGCGCCTCCACCTGCTCCCCCAGGCACTGTGAAGATAAATCACAGGCATCCCAAGGTCTGGGAGGAACTGAAGGAGGGAGGTTGTAACTCCATTATTTTAAAATTTATTTTTTATTTTTAAAAAAGATTTTATTCGTTATTTTCAGAGAGAGGGCAGGGAGAGAGAAAGAAAGGCAGAGAAACATCAATTGTACGGTTGCCTTTCACCTGCCTCCAGCCACGGACCTGGCTGGGGACCTGGCTTGCAACCTGGTTCTGTGCCCTAGCTGGGAATCGAACCAGCGACCTTTGGGTTCTCAGGCCAGCACCTGTCCACTGAGCCACCAACTGGGGCTGTAACTCCATTGATCAATTCATATCCCAAGCCAAACGGACCAGCAGGAAAACATTATTAGAAGAGCCTCCTGTAGTTTCTCACCCCACCTGAGGCTCTGCACGAGATGGTATGTCATGCTTTAGGAATATGAGATGTAGAGACAGTTCAGCCACATCTTTGTTTTGGGTACCGCTCTTAAGTAAGAATGAATTCCGATGCCCGAACCGTTAGGTCCAAGCAGCTGTGCGTTTGGATTTTATCTAGCAAGACTGAGCCTCACAGGGAAGGAATTGTAAAGTTCTCCTGTGGCTCTCCATTAGATGAAGGAACTCAACCTAAGAACTTCCCACAGTCTCTCAGTGTGTTGGGGCTACAAAGCTGTGTCCCCCAAATTGGACTCCCGTGGTTTGACTCTGCTGGTTCCAAGACCTGGCCACCAAGGAGCAGTTAGATCTGCCCTCCGTGACCCAGGCAGGTGTTTGCTATGAATGGTGAATATGTGACAGTTTGGAGTGGTCCTGACATCTCTAGTTGGATGTTTTGCCTCCTGTGGCCTGGGTCTTCTAAGGTCCCATCTCTCGTAGCCATTGCAGCCTCCGTGGTGGCTGTTGGGGACTGTCGCTTTACAGCAGACATTCAACATGGTGCAGGTTGGTGCGGGGTAGAACCTGCATCCAGGTCTTAAAGCCACCTCTGGCCACACCCTCAGCCCTCACTGCCTGTGCTTCATGGGAAACAGAGTGAGGTCTCCTGTGCTTATTTCCCAGGTGCTTCTGGAGGCAGGGTCATGCTCACGTTCATGGCCTCTGACAGTGAGGAAGAAGTATGCAACGAGCGGACGTCCCTGATGTCAGCAGAGAGTCCTACACCTCGCTCCTGCCAGGAAGGCAGGCAGGGCCCTGAGAATGGAGAGAATGCTACCCAGTGGGTAGGTTCCTGCCAGGGGGCTGTGGCCTTGAAACAGGGCTGGGGGGGTGGTTCCTGTACCCAATGTTCCAGTCCCGGGGTGGGGGAAGGGAAAGTAAAAGTGAAAACTGGCTAGAAAGTTGGGTGGTTGCTGGGGCAGATCTCACATCTGAAAGGGCTTTATAGTAGACTGCACATTCCCAGCCTGTTAAGTTCAACTGCGGTGGACTGAGTCCGCACCCAGGCCCCTGCCTTCCTGGTGCAGGCGTGTGAGAGTGAGTTTGGGTACAGGGACCGCTAGCACGGGCTCACGGATGGCAGGAGGGAAACTGCTGCAGGGAACCTTGCTGGCAGGTGGCAGACGTGGTAGCCAAAAGATGACCGTACCTGAGTCACCTTCGACTTTGGAGCTGGGCGTTCTGGCTGCTCTAACAAAAATGCCGTAGACTGGGTGCCTTATAAACACGGACGTTTAATTCTCTCTGTTCTGGAGACTGGAAGTCTGAGATCAGGCCGGCGCCAGCAGATCTGGGCTCTGGCGAGAGGCCACTTCCTGGTGCGCGGGCGGCGCCTTCTCTGTGTTCTCACGTGGTGGGAAGCGTGGTGGGAAGCGGGAGGGAGCTCTGTGCGGCCCCTGTTACAAAGGCCCTACCTCGTGACCTCACCGCCTCCCAAGGGCTCCACCTCCTGACACCATCACCTGCGGGGTTGAGTTTCAACATAGGCATTTTGGAGCGACAAACATTCCATTCCCATTCCAGGTAGGGGGATGGGCTGCACTGGGACCTTTCTCTGCAGCCCAAAGGGCTGATGGTAACATGATGAAGTGAGCTGTGTACTTGGGAGGGTCACCTCGCCAAGCCACCTGCCCCCTCATCAGGGCAAAACAACATCTGAGTTTGCCTGGATCTCATTCTTTTTTTTTTTTTACCCATTATAGCATTAAAAAGCTTTCCCTCACCCCCCTTGCTGGAATTGGAGCTCGTTTCTCCTGGGAAGCTCTGTGCTCAGAGCAAGATCTCACCAGCTCAAGGCTACTGTGTAGCCACTCCTTAGCCTTTTCTTGCTAGTTTTCTCATCATGCATCTCCTGCAGTTTTTGTGCATTTTAGTTGTTTCAATTCCTGTTTGGTAACAGTGTTTTTCCCTTTGCCCTCTCAGCTGAGTATCTAGATTGGAATTTCCAGAAGCACCGATATTGAAGCAATGATCATTTTTGTTTCCCATTTCATTTGGCTTTGGCTGCTCATGTAATTACCAGGACAGTTAATGACCCTACATTGCCACAATTCCAAATCAGAAGTCCTATGGATTCATTGGTGTGAGCGCCTGGCAGGCATCCTGCCCGGTCCTTCCCCGCTTGCCCATTTGCAGTCTTACAACTTCCTGTAGGCCAGACCCTCCCAGGCACTTGATGCCCAGTTAGGCGCTCTGGTTCGGAGCTCCCAACTTCTGCGGGTTTGATTGGCATGGTGGGCAAAAGTTCAAAGTAATTTCCTTTTCTGAAAATTCCCAGCATCTTATTTATAATCAGAGAAAGTCCCGATGTGTACTGATCATTCTAGTTTGTGATTTGTCAACCAAAAATGTTTACTTTCTAGCTTCCTCCTATCACCTGGCCTGACTCCTCCCAGATCAGTATGGCCATGTGAACAAAACTGAGTGGCATCCTGCGTCCCTGTACTGAGGTAGGGGAGAGCTCTTTAGATGTGCTCCAAAGTCGTTAGCCATTAAGCCCTGGGCCTGCGGACCACCCTCTTCTATGGCTGCCACGGCCTCCCTGCATCTGTGGTGGTCAGTACCAACTCTGCATCTTCTCCGGTTGTCCTCCTAAGCTTTTCAAGTGTCCTGGAATTTCATACATTCAAACTTAGGGTTTCCTCTTCCAAAACACCCATGCACTGTGTCAGTAAGCCACCCTTGGGGTTATTATGTGGCTTACACGGTGTGGCTTCCCACAGAGGAACCAGGATAACGAGGAGGATCATGAAGAGGACCCTGACCGCTATATCTGCAGTGGGGTTCCCGGGCGGCTGCCAGGCCTGGAGGAGGAGCTGACCCTCAAATACGGGGCGAAGCACGTGATCATGCTCTTTGTGCCTGTCACACTGTGCATGATTGTGGTGGTGGCCACCATCAAGTCTGTGCGCTTCTACACGGAGAAGAATGGACAGCTGTGAGTTGGGGGCTGGGCAGCGTGGGGAGAAGCACTGGGTCAGGGGGCTGTGCCCTCTGTCAGCCACTGCACCTGCAGCTCCATGCCAGTGGCAGTAAGGAGCAGGGATGAGGAGTCCACACCCTGGTCTCTGCACATTCATAACCTCTCTGCACCTCAGTTTCCTCATCTGTATAATGGGTTTGATAAAAAGATTGCCAGGAGAATTAAGGGAGTTAATACATCTAGAGGCTTAGTACCTTATCTGCTGCATTGCCCCACTCTGGCACGCTGGGTTTTGCTGCAGAAGGCCTGATTTGGCCAAATGGCACTGAGCTTATTATTGCAAGTGCCAGGTACCCAGCACAGCTGTGTCCCCTGTCACTATATGACCTTGAGCAAGTTGCTTCCTCTCAGGGCGCTGCTCCCATGATGTAAACCGATGTGGCTAGACCAGGTTTCTTAGCTCACATCCAAACTTGTAAGGGAGATTGTATTTTAGTAAAAGGACACAGGCAGAAGCAGCAGCATAGAAAATTGAGAATCTTTCCCTTTCTCACCACCCTGCTTATGTTAATCACTGCGGAGTACCCCTCCCCCCAACTTTCTTTTTGGCAGTTTTAAGTTTTCTTTTTTAAAGAAAGGAGAAGAGAGAGAAGCCCCCATACTCAGGAAGCTTAGACTCTTGGGGACTCAGCAGAGAACTTGGGAACTGGGCAGGCAGCTTGCTTCCGGCGGGCCAGGTTGGACAGCCAGGCACCAGGGACTTGCTTCCTGAATTGGTTCTCGGTGCACCTGCTTCATTGCATTGGTGGCGTAGAAGTAGGGGCTGAATGGGACTGGTGGGGGGTATGGGACACTGCCAGCTCTTCATGGGCCGGAGTGGGGTAGTGGGGTGGGCACCTCCAGGGGCAGGTTTCCTTGGTGTGGGGATGCGCTGCAGGGCTTTGATGAGGTCGTCTAAACCCTTCCCTGCTTTTTTGTTGGGCCTGGTCATCATGCTGAGAAGTCAGGGGCCAGGAGATGGGCCTGGAAGGCAGGGCAGCTGGGGTTGGTGGACAGCATCCCAGCAGGGCAGGTGTCCCCAGGGCGCCTCTACCTGTGGCCTGAGGCTCCTTCAGGGTGGGGCAAACACTGAGGCCCTTGCCTTCTCTCCTCAGCATCTACACGCCCTTCACCGAGAACACGCCCTCGGTGGGCCAGCGCCTGCTCAACTCCGTGCTCAACACCCTCATCATGATCAGCGTCATCGTGGTCATGACCATCTTCCTGGTCGTGCTCTACAAGTACCGTTGCTACAAGGTGAGCCCCGGTCCTGCCCGCCGCCTGCCTGTGCCTCCTCCTGGCTGCGCACCATGTGGTTCCTTGTGTGCGGTGACCGTTGGCAGAGTTCCTTTACCTCCTGCCGAGCAGACTCAGATTTTAGGCACGCTTGCACCCACTGCTGCCCCTGCCATGGATTGCCCAATGCTCTTGTTTTTCAAACTTACACATGATCCCACTTCATCAGTTCCTCCCTGCTGCGACATTCAGAGTGTCACTTCTCATATTCAATGATAATTTTATGTTGTTTCTCCTTCTGAAGAAGTGAGCTGTTCTATTTCAGGCTCCCTTTACCCCATACTTCCCCTGCAGGTTTATTTTTAGTTTCCCATTTCCCTTTAGGCCAGGGATGTACACATGCTGTGCTGGGGTCTTCCACTCCTGGTTGGGTGGCCCCCCTGTGGCTGTGGAGTGGCCCCAGGGGGTGGTGGAGTCCTCCTGGCCCAAATAAAGCATGGCCATTGTCCCCAGAAGTGCCATGAGCTTTTCGATGTGAATTTCAGGCTCTTCTCCCAAGGAGGCTTTGAAGCCCAGTGACTAAAAGGAGGTTAACGCGAGCATTACCTGCTTTAAGACTGATCCCACACAGTCATGTGCAGGACTCCGCGTCCAGGTTGCTGCCATCTATGGAGCAGGGAGAGGGAGATGAGGCTCAGTCTAGAGGTGAGCCCCTCCCAGCTCGGGGGTGACACTGGGACCGAACAGAGGGAGAGGCTGTCAGGCAGTGTCTGGGAGCTGAAGCTTGTCAGTGAATAATTATCTGTGTAAATGAACCCCGGAGTTGTTAAGTTAGGGTGCAGTGAGTGGTGGGAAGCAGAGTAGAGAGCTGCTTGCCTGGAGCAGAGGATGCAGCACAAATGAAAACCGTGCACAGAGTGTGGGAATCTGGCACGGCTGTGACCAATCCCAGGGACTATTCAGTAAGATCCCATGCAGGTCCCATGACTGTCAGGCAATGACAGTAGCCTTGGGCAGGCAGGGATGGGGTAAAAGAGCGTTGACTCATTGCACAGGCAGCATGCACAGCCTGACAAAGGCCGCCAGTACACCATGTCCTCCCTGAGATCCCTGGTGGCCCAAGCTGGGTTTGTCCCCAGACTGGGGAGACTGGAAGGAGTGTCCCCGCTGTGTGGCTGATGGCTGGCCAAGGGACTGACTTAGGAGCATCCTTACCTTCATCCTTGACCCTCCCAAGTTTAGCCAGAGAAGGAACGTTTGTAAACCCTCAGGTGGGAGAGGACTCCCCGGGTTGACTCTTTCAGAAGAAGTTCCTGCAAGAGCCTGCCCTGACTACCCTGCTGCATCTCCCTTCACTTTATCCTGCTAGTCTGTTTTCTTCGTGGCCCGGTCACTACACGCTTGAATATACGTGAATCTATGTGTCATCTAGCTGCTCTTACACTGGGATACAGCACACATGGGCAGAGACTTTGTGAGCTTTTCCTGTGGAGCCTGGGGTGTGCCTCGCATGTAGGCGACACCCAGCTCCCTCTCAGGGAGTCAAGGTCCGGGGGTTAAGACATAAAGGGGTTTTGTTTCCCTCATACACATGCTGGGTGACCTTCAGGGAGGTTGCAGTTCTGTCGCCTTTACCCGGACCTCTGGCAGAGTCTCGAAGGAGCCACACACAAAAAGATGTCCACGCATCTGTTCCCAGGCCCTGAAGGCCTATGGAAGATGGGGCTTGGGGACGCTGTGTGATCACTCTGCCTCTTTCTTTGTCTAGTTTATCCACGGCTGGTTGATCATGTCCTCCCTGATGTTGCTGTTCCTTTTCACCTATATCTACCTCGGGTGAGTGGCAGCTGGGGGACAGCAGGGTCCTCAGGGACCCCTCCCCTCCCGTGGGGCACAAGTGACTATAAAGGACCTGGGCAGGGAAGAGCACCCCGTGGGCTCCCCAGTCTCTCTGCTCCAAAGCCCAGCCCCTCTTCCTGGAGGCTGGTTTTTGACATGGGGGAGTGGCTCCATGGTGGGCACACCTCTTTTTCTGGTTCCTAATTTAAAACAAAGACGAAAGCCCTCCTGAAGAAGGCTCTGTGTGAGCCCAAGGAGAGTAGCCCCTCAAAATGTACAGTCTAATCTTGGGGCCAGGACTGGGCTTTTCCTAGCTTATGGCATAAAGCGTCTCAGTTGCCCTTGGTTTGGGTATCAGCCTGACCTAGGGCCCGAGAGAGACAGATGAAAACACTTTTCCCAGGACCCTCTCCAGGGCTCGGGGCCCTCTGGGTTGTGCCAGGGCATGTGAATGCGAACCATCCCGAGAATGAGATGTTGGTTTACTCCCCACCTTGCTCCAGAAACTGTTTCGAGTGGTTAGTTGAGGGCTCATGGAAATGGGAAAGGGGCCATCAGCCAGTGAAACCAGGAGTTGGACAAACCCAGTTAGGACTTCATGGTTAAAGAGCAAGGGGGTGTTGAATTGTGTCAGAATCTAACCTCTCCACTGAGTGCCTCCTGCTCCTGTCCCCGGGGGCTCCTGCAGGGAAGTGCTCAAGACCTACAACGTGGCCATGGACCACCCCACCCTGTTCCTGACCGTCTGGAACTTCGGAGCAGTGGGCATGGTGTGCATCCACTGGAAGGGCCCCCTGGTGCTGCAGCAGGCCTACCTCATCATGATCAGCGCGCTCATGGCCTTGGTGTTCATCAAGTACCTTCCGGAGTGGTCCGCGTGGGTCATCCTGGGCGCCATCTCTGTGTATGGTGAGTGGGCGCAGACGTTTCGTGAGCCTGGCTGTGGGGAGTGGGGTCAGCCTCCAGGGCTGAGTCTTACTGCTGCCGACCTGTGGCGGCTGCTGAAAAGGTCCTCTCCTCTTCCTGAGGGGCCTGGCTGGTCCGTCTTCTGCGAGGTTCGCCTTTGAAAGACATGTGAGGTCCTGCAGACTTGTGGCTAGGGATGGTTGTTAGTGATAGCAGATGTTTACTGCTCTCCCACCCAAAGACTGAGCCGCTTTTTCGTTAGCATTGAAGGTAGTTACCATCACCAGTAATGTTTCTTTCACACCAGGGCCCACAGGAGTAGGACTTCAAATTCATCCTCCTGCTCTGGGCCCCAGCCAGTGCAGCCTCTAGTCGCTGTGGCTGGAGCCCTGGGGGTGAACCTTGCACTTGGGGTTCCCAGACTCGATGGCCCTCTACACGCTGGTGTTAAAAGGTCTGGGTACCTCTTTGGGGTTGCCTGGGAACAAATGCCTTTTTAACTTTGTTTTCCCAGATCTCGTGGCTGTGCTGTGCCCCAAAGGGCCTCTGAGAATGCTGGTGGAGACTGCCCAAGAGAGAAACGAGCCCATATTTCCCGCCTTGATATACTCGTGTGAGTGCCCTGTCCCCCATGCCTCCTCCAAATGTGGGGCCAGAGGCGTTGAGGTGGGAGCCAGGGACAGCTTCCCGGCCGTGGCTTTCAGAGCTGACGAGGAGCTGGTTATCCTTTCCCCAACCAAAGGGCGGAGGTGGCGACCACCACCTTTCAGGAGCAACAGCAGATAGTACCTTCTGTCACCAGGATGAAGTTGGGAGATGAGAGGTGGAGGGACTCCACAGCCTCGTCCCGTCCGGCCTCCAGTGGGGGGCGAGTGGTGGATACGGACCACACCCTGAGAGCCCTGGCACCCTCTCACCTCCACCCCGCGGGAGGAGGGGCTGGAGTCAGGGCTCACCTGCCTTGCACTGGGCTTCCTTCACAGCCGCACGGCTGGGTGAGATTAAGTCTCCAGAGGGCAGGCAGGTAGGATGCCCCTGGGCTGAGGCCAGGGTGTAGGGGTTTGGAGTTACGAATGCATTCAGCAAACTTGCATCAGATCCCCGCTTTGTGGCGGGCACTGTGCTGGCATTGGAGTTGCTGCTGGAGACAAGGCCCATGTGGGCCTGGGCCTTCCAGAGCTCACAGTGTGGTGGTGTTCATGCCCTCCCCTCTGTTGCTGGTGGCCCTTAAGTAGAAAGCTTGACTCTGGGGCTCAGCTGTCTGCAGGGTGCCCTGGGAAGTTTACGGAACAGCTGTAGAGTTCTGGGTAAGCTCTAACAAACAAAGATTCATGTGTGAAAGCACATTCCAGGAATGTTCCAAGGATGGGCTGAGACCACCTGCAGGACTCTTCGTTCACTGTCTGTGCTTGGATGGACCTTACATTCCAGGAGGGAAGACAGTAACTAAACAAATACATATGTCAGGAGGTAGCATAAGGGGTTTAGGGCTTCAGGGCAGTAGGGGGCTGGTATTTTGCATAAGGAGGTCAAAGAAGCCCTTTGTCATAAGGTGGCATTTTCCTGTCCTAGAGAAACCTGCGGACAGAATTCTAGGCAGAAGGAACAGCAGCAAGTGCAAAGCCCTGAGATGGGCATGGGCTGGTGCGCCCAGGGAGCGCCCTGGGGCCAGCAGGCGGAGGGCAGGGAAGAGGGAAGAGGCCCAGATCCTGTGGCCCTTCAGGCTGTGGCGAGGACTTAGCTTTATTCCCGAGTGAGCAGCCAGGCCACTGGAAGATTTCAGACTGGGCAGACTTGACATTTTTACAGGATCACACAGGTGGCTGAACGAGTGAAGCATATGGGGGTCAAGAGTGGATGCAGGAGGCAGGGTTGGAGGCTGAATAACAATCTGGCAGGAGGGGGTGGGGTTTGGCCCCGGGGCAGCAGTCAAGGCGGCAGGATGTGGTTGCATTCCGGAGGCCTATAGAGGCAGGGTTGGGTTAGCTGGTGGTGGGGCTGTGATGCTCGAGAGTCAAGCATGATGTCAGCGCTTTTGCCGGAGCAGCAGAAAGGATGGGTTAGCAGCTGTCGAGGGCAGTTGGGTGCATCGAGTTTTCGAGACATGTTCACTGGGGGTTCAGCTGGGGAGCTGGAGAGATGAGATGTGAGTTCAAGGGAGGTTTCCAGGCCAGAGAGAGAAAACTCTGTGAGGACCAGGCGATCCAGCAGTCCCGCCTCTGGGCAGATCCCCAAGAGAACTGAAGACAGGTCCTTGAACCTGTTTTTGTATGACCATGTTTGTAGCAGCATTGTTCACAGTGGCCAAGAGCTGGAAGCAGTCCACGTGTCTATCAGTGGATGAGTGGATTAACAAAATGCCGTGTCTGCACAGCACAAAGTATTATTCAGCCTTAAAAAAGAAATTCTGACATGAGCTACATGGATGAACCTTGAGGACATTATGCTAAGTGAATTAAGCCAGTCACAAGAAGATAGATACTGTAGATTCTGTTTATAGGAGGTGCCTAGGGTAGGCAAACGCTTAGACCCGGAGCAGGAGGACTGGGGAGAGGGGACAGTGGGTACAACGTTTCAGTGTTGCAAAATGAGGCAGGTCTGGAGACTTGTTTCACGATGACATATAAATATACTTAGCGCTATTAACCTGCACACTTAGAAAGGGCTAAGATGATATATTTTATGTTACGTGATTTTTTTTACTACAGTAACACAAAATCACAATTAGTTCACCAAACTATTCACTGATATTACTGCCCTTGTTTTTGTGAGGAGGCAAAAAGGATTGGAAGAGAGTTGTCTGCCTGCACCTGGTCGGTGAGCCTGGGCCCCTCCCCACTGGCCTCCTAACAGTGGGACATCAAGTGCGTGGCACTGAGGGTCCTGTGCAGGCTTCTGGGGACACCAACTGGCCCACCTGCCTCTCAGGCCCAGGGCAGCCACACTTCTCCCCGCCTGAGGCCTGACCTTTTTCTCCCTCCGCAGCTGCCATGGTGTGGACGGTGGGCATGGCCAAGCTGGACCCCTCCTCTCAGGGAGCCCTTCAGCTCCCCTACGACCCAGAGATGGGTGAGTGTTGGGGGCTGGTAGCTTCCTGTCTGTGGGGGCAGCTCCTCACGTGCACCCATATCGGCCTGGCCTGGCCTCTCCGGGAGGCGCAAGGTCTGGGTAGGCAGGAGGGAAAACGGTCCCCCCGTGGCATTTTGGGATTGAGTGGGGGGGACTCAGGTCCTTTGTGTCAGGGCTGGTCTGAAAAGGCCTCTGACTGGACTCTTGTCTCTCTCCTTCGCTCTTTTCCCACCCCATGGCGGTGCTGGTCATTTGCTCTTCCTGGACACCCAGAAGAAGACTCCTGTGACAACTGTGGGGAGCCCTCATACCCTGAAGTCTTTGAGCACCCCCTCCCTGGCTACCCCGAGGAGGAGCTGGAGGAAGAGGAGGAAAGTAGGTGGCCGTGTCCAGGGGGGCTGCACAGGCCCCAGGGAAGGAGGGTGGAGGTGGGGCTCCCCGGGGTCGGGGAGGAGGGCATGTGGGAGCTGTTCCTTTCGCATCAGAGGTGGCCTCATGGAAGGCAAGGGGAAACCTGCGAAGGTAGGGTCGTTGGCAGCCGTGGGGACTTGCACATTCCGATGAAAGTGCATTTAACAGCCTTCATTGAGCACCAGCTGCGTATCTGCCCGCACTGCTGTGTGTGTGTGTGTGGGGTGCCCGGCTCTGGCAGGGCTGGGCTCACAGGTGTGGGGGCTGACTGAGAACACCCTGTGGGTCATGGGGCCCGTGCAGGCGCCCTGGGGTGCAGAGCAACACTGGGCTCTTGACCAGGTCTCGGGGGTCAGAGCCACCTGAGGAAAAACTCCTGAGCTTCACTCCCAGAGGTTCAGCCACAGCTGGGGGCAGACACTACCTTGACCAGGACGGGGGACACCGCTCCTTTGGAGCCTGGAAGGGAGGAGGGTGTGGGAGTGGATGAGACCAGCAGCCCCTCGTTCAGGCCTACTTGAGTTCATCATAAAAATATGTCTGCGCTAAAAAAAACGATTCCATACAAGTGTCCGGGGCAGTTGTACTAAAGAAACAGACATGACAGCGTTCTAGAAGCCCTCGGTTACTTTTCAGTTAGGAATAAGCTAATAGCAAATACGTTTACCTGTTTTTAAGGGGAAAGGGTCTCCAGAGGACCCCTAGGTGGCGGACCTGTTCTTACAAATAATTAGTGGAATTAACTTGCAAACTCGGCACTAAGTTATATAGCCTCCCACCAATCCTGAACAGTGTGTCTTGTTTGATTTTTTTTTTTCAACTGAAGTAAGTGCCAAGCGCCAGTTTTATCAGGGTTATCAGGTGTGCTGGCTTTTCACAGCCCAGGCTGCACGTCACTCAGTCCGCAGGTTCCCACTTTTCCTGCTGGCTACTCCCCTCCCAGTCCAGGTGAGGTGGGCGGGGTGGCCCAGCCACCCCATTTGGCCCCCATGAGCACCCCAGGACTCTGTCCCCTGTGTCGCTGGCTGTGTGGTTGCTGTTTGCTGCCTCTGCTGCTCCCTCTTGGGGCTCCTGAGATGATGGACCTCCACGTCTTCCCCACCCAGGGGGCGTGAAGCTCGGCCTTGGAGACTTCATCTTCTACAGCGTGCTGGTGGGCAAGGCGGCGGCCACGGGCAGCGGGGACTGGAACACCACACTGGCTTGCTTTGTGGCCATCCTCATAGTAAGTGGGCCGTGGGGGCCCTGCATCCCAGGTGCTGTGGTCCCCGAGTAGGGCAGAGTGATGGGGGCCGGGTGGGGTTTCCAAGATGCTCAACGTGAGACTGAGGCGGATAGCATGTTCTGGGCGTCAGCAGGACCAGGGGCTCTGGCGTTGCTGGGCACGCACACCAGGGTGGCGAGGGCTTGGCCAGCGCTGTGTGCCTCTGTCACGCCACGAGATTCATGGGCAAGGAAGTAAGTTGAGGGCCTTACTGTGGGCACAATGCTGGTGAGGGACGAGCTTGATTTGAACTCAAGTCTCTGACTCTGGAGCTGGGTATGTTCCCTCCATAACACCCCAGACCCTTGGGGCTCTGAACCCCAGGGGCTCAGGAGGGAAAGCCTGTCACCTTGGGCCCGGCAGTGAAATTTGGAGGGCCCTGCAGGTACACGTAATGAGGGAAACGAACTGTGATGACTATAAGCTTGGTGGCAGAGGCTGTGAATGGCACATGCTCAAGGCTCTGTCCCCATGAGCCCCCTGGGCAGCACATGGGACATTAAGGCCAAGGCTCAGTTCTTTGGAGTTTGTCTCCGTCCGCAGTGCGTATCAAGGCAGGGTGGTGGGCCTGTGCTCCCCCACCTCTGGACTGTCTCACCTGCAGCCCTGTTCTCTCCAGGGGTAGAGCAGGTACTCTGGTTCCCTGCTCTGACCCTGGACCGCTGTTTGCACACGGGTGTGGGGGCAGGATTGACCCCGCTGCACCTGCTTCCAAGGGGAGGAGTCACATGGCATCCTTGGTCCCCTTGATGTCAGCTGCTGAGACCCTCACGAGCGTTTCAGTTGAACCCATTCAGTTCTCCTCTAAATATGTCCCTCCCAGGGGAGGAATGCTGCCATCGGGTCACACGTGTCACTACTGTAGCGGGACGCGGGAGGGAGTCTGGAGGAGGCAGCAGCGGCTAGGATCAGGTCCAGCCATTAATGTGCAGGGTGTTAGGTGGGCGTGAGAGCTCCTGCCCTCACCGAGCGGTTGAGAGGGCCATGAAAGGTGACGGGTGTCCAGGGCTGTTGTCCTGCAGGCGCTTGACAAGCTCCTGAGCCCGGGGACCAGGCCGTGGTTACTGCTCCCTCCCCGCCTCACCTTGGTGTCCTGCAGGGTTTGTGCCTGACCCTCCTGCTGCTTGCCGTGTTCAAGAAGGCGCTGCCTGCCCTGCCCATCTCCATCACGTTTGGGCTCATCTTCTACTTCTCCACCGACAACCTGGTGCGCCCCTTCATGGACACCTTGGCCTCCCATCAGCTCTACATCTGAAGGGACGTGTGCGCCCTGCGGCCGGGCACTGTAGGACAGTGGAGCTGGATGCAGGTGTCTAGTGTGACACTCCAGTGCCATGTAAGACTTCTCTCTGTAGGAAAAGAAAATAAAAGAGAATGAAAAAGTCCCGCGTAAACTTCAGGAAGAAGAACCAGCTCCTTGGTGCTAGTTGGTTGGCCACCGGGCCGTGGCCCACCCCTCCCTGAGCACTGGCTTCGCTGGCAGGAAACAGGAAGTGGGTCCAGATGGACGAGGAGGGGACGCAATGTGGGAGGAGCGTGGAGAAGGCCACCTGGTCACACCTCAGAGCTGCAGTGTTCCGAGGGACAAGATGAAGGAAGGAGGTGCCTAACGGCCAGAATTTCAGGCCCGGGACAGCACCGAGCACCTGGCCCGTCTGGCCGGAGGAGGAAAGCCAGTTTTCTCTGCAAGAACTATTCCTAGTTCTAGGTCTGTAATATCATTGTTATATTATTACCTTTAGAAATCAAGTCCTAATCTTGTTATAGCAGTTCCTCTGGGAAGTGGCTTAATAGTAAAATCAATAAAAAGATGAATCCTGTTGGAATGTTGGAGTTGGTCTGTTTGTCCGTGTTGGCCTCCTCCCTGCATCTCATGGCCGCTCCTGGGATAACGGGTCTCTGGGCACAGAAGAGAGAGTCACCCAGTTAGGAAGGAGAGGTTTACCTGGCCCTCTCCGAGTCTGCAGTCCTTTCTTCAACTAGAAAGTTCCCTAAGCAAGGTAGGCAGAGATCCACGGGGCCTGGTGGCTGGTGCAGCGACAGGACCCAGGCGCTAACTTAGCACGTGCCCTGTGCCGGCTTCAACTGCAAGGTGGTTGTCAAAACAGAGCCAGTGTCCTTGACAGATAGCAGCGCACAGTCGGGCAAGGTAAGAGTCCGTGTTCAGAAACTTGCCCTCCTTTACCTCCGTGGCCAGTTCCTGGGCACCGGGGTGAGGATGTGGACAGGTTGGTTTTTCCTTTTCTCCACAGCGTTCGCGGATTGCAAGGAGAATCTCTGGGAAGGAACTCAGGTGCCTTGAAGCGGCGCTGGGCAGGCCCCCGGGCCTCAGGGAGAGCGGCTGGCAGGTCGCTGAAGACACAGGTGCTGTGTGTGTGCACTTGAGCTGGCGGCTCTGTCTCTTGTTCCAGAAATAATGTGGGAGCTGCAAAGCTGGCTGTTTATCATGGGAGGAACAGGAGAAGTACGTGTTTTGATGTTTGATAGGAGACGTCTTTCCCCTGGGCTGTTTGTGGAAGAGCAGAGGCAACTTGAGAAGTGGGAAGCCAGACGCCAGTTGGCCAGACGGTGGCATTTCTGAGCACAGGCGGGCGGTTGAAATCTGAGACCTGTAGCTGGCTGTGACTCACTCACAGTCAGACACCCAGCAATGCTCAAAGCAGGGAGAGTTTAGGAAAGTGAGGGCTGGCCCCCCAATGTTGAAAACTCCCAGGAGATGGAAAAGGCAGAAACACTGGGAGAAGCTCATTCGAAGTAGCAGTGTTTCTTTCGAAAGAGTGGCTTGGGTGTGGGGCTTCCAAAGATGAGATTTGACCATTGTTTGGATTTGTTCGCTGAAAGAAGTCTGTTCTCAGGCCTGACCAGGGGGTGGAGGCCACTATCTAAGCAGATAAATCACCAGGGAGGAAGAGCTGAAAGGGGCCATGATGAAGTGTTAAGGTTAAGTGTTTTAAACCCTGGTAGAAAATAAGTAGATGTGACAAGACCAAAGGGTAAGAATGTGTTAGTGGGTCAAGGTTTGTGTGCTGGATTCTTAAAAAAAAAATAAATAAAGGACAGTATTCAAAATGTCAGAGTTAGGAATAAGAGAAGCTTTACTGATGCACAGGGTGCCAGCTCCAGAAGATTGGGGATGGTTTCCACAAATTATTTATTTATTTATTTTACAAATCCATCTTATGAGAGGCCAGGAGTTCAAGCATGGGAAGGCGGTGGGGGTGGGGGGGCGGGAAGAGTGGGAAATATCTGTCTCTTGGTTAACCCCTGCTGATCTGGTTCTGTTTTGAGGCGCCTTTGACAGAAGCTCAATCCAGAGGCAGAATTCTTGTAATACTTAGCATATCTGTAGTAGAGGCAATTCTCTTGAAGGCTGTGGGAGAAATACCAGGCTAGGATTTGGAGGCAGAGCCAGCATTCACTGTTACTATTGAGAGAAAACCAAGATACTTGAAGAGACTACCTGTGGAAGCTGGGTCCTTGAGCAGCTGGGAGGCAGCACTCAAATGGAGGAAAGGAGAAAAGAGGATTAAAAGAAAGAGATGCAACAACCTGGATGGAACTGGAGAGTATTATGCTTAGTGAAATAAGTCAGTGAAATAAGTCAGTGAAAGACAAATACCATATGATCTCACCCATTACAGGACAATAATGAACAAAACAAATAAGCAAAATAGAACCAGATACATGAATACAATGAATAGACCTTCAGTGGGCAGAGGGGAGGGGGTAGGAGGGGGCAGAGAAGGGGGGCAGTTTAGTCAAGAAACTAGTATGGAAGGACCATGGACATGGCCAAGTGGGATTGACTTTAGCGGGGAGTGGGTGGGTGGGGAAGGGGACAAGGGGGAGTAAAAAGGGGATGGATGTAAAACAACAACAACAATTAAATTTAAAAAAATTCACAGTGAAAAAAAAAGAATTCACACATGCTGAAAAGAACAGAACTGGTGCGTAAATAAATGTGTATATTCCACCACATAACCAATCAAGTGAGCTTAATTTTTTTTCCAGCTTGTTACAAACACAGCCTCCTGATTCTGAAGGCCTGTCTGTGTACTGCCCCAGCCCTGTTTATCCTGTCTACTGTCTTGAGGTCCACTGGTATCCTTCCATCCATGTGTAGTTTAGTTTTGCATGTTGGCATGTTTTTAAAACTTTATAGAAATGATGTCATACTACCCATGATGTCATACTACACATACTTGACAATATTACAGTCTTAAGACATTCAAGTATGTGAGTGTCACACTGGACCAGTTATTTTTTAATTTTTAAAATATTTTTTTATTATTTTTTTAGAGATAGGGGTAGGAAAAGAGGCAGAGAGGGGGAGAGACACATCATTGTATGGTTGCCTTTCACCTGCCTCCAGCTACGGACCTGGCTGGAGACCTGGCTTGCAACCTGGTTATGTGCCCTGGCTAGGAATCGAACCAGCGACCTTTGGGTTCGCAGGCCGGCACCTTATGCACTATGCCACCAGCTGGGCCAGTTAGTTATTTTAACTACTGTTCAGTATTCTATTGTGCAGAATTCCAGTTTGTCCTGCTATGCTGTTAATGGAGAGTCCAGGTTTTGGAAGGATTTGTGTGTTAAAACTGGACTGTGTGGAGCATCTGAAACCAGAACAGTTGTCCTTTGTGCTGCCTATCACTACTGTATCCAGTAAGAAGACACAAGGATTGAATTTTTGTGGGTACTTTATTCAGATGCCAGCTCTCTGAAATGACAGTGGGTTATGTACCCTGAAAACTGCCTTCATAGTTCATCTCAAGCCAGCCTTTTTTATAAGGGGAAGAAAAAGGTAGGTAAGGGGTTTGGAATTCAAGGAAAAAGTTAATCAGATAAAAGTTGCAGTACAGTGATTTTTCCCAGCATCTGCTGACCAGTGATTCTTTATCTCATCTGGTCAATGGAGGTCCATCCCTAGGGCACAATGGCTCAGATACCATCTTGATTACCTGCACAAAGGTTGTATTGCTTGCAGGCTTCCTGGGGTCAGGGCAGTTCTGGTTGGTCATGCATTTCAGCTCCTGAAACAGCAGCTTTTTACATGCATTAATCACTAAGCCTGTTAACTGTAATTAAAGCTAAAAAACGTTTAACTCTTTGAGTTCCCCATCGCATCCTGTTTCATGAACCTGGTAAGTATCCCACTGGATGTCCACTCCCTTCCCAAGCACTTGGGTCCTTTTACCCTCCCCTCAGCAGTCTGAGAGTTTCCCCTTTTCCCTAACTCTGCCAACACTTGGTATTAGCAGACTGTTCACTTTTGCTGGTTGGATGGACGTGTCTCCTTTAGGTTTTAGTTTGCAAAGGAGTTAAGTGTCTTTTTATACATTTTGGCTCTGCAGATTTCCTCATTAGTTATTTGTAATCTTTTGCCAATTTCTCATGTGGGTGGTTCATTATGGATATTTGGACCTCTATGGAGCGAGTGATGCGAATCTTTGGTCAGTTATATGTATCTCGAGTATCCCACACCAGAAGAACCTCATTCTGTTGATCTTGGCTTTGACTCTCCTCTCTTCCTCAGTCTGGAGAGAATTTAAAATCTCGTGGCTGATGGGGAAACAGTGACTCAGCCAATATTCTTCCTTCATTTTTCTGTCTCACACCAGTCTACCTATTTTAAATGCTAAAGGAAAAAATGTGAAGGTTTTATCATCTGCTTTTGCCGAAGTTTCCTCTTGGAACAAAAGCCACCTGGGATGCCACTTGGCATGAGTGCCCATGAGTCAGGGTGAAAGGGTGGGTGGGGTACAGTGGTTCTTTCTCACCAGGTAAGACCCCCATCCCTGCTTCCCCTGCCGTGTTCTCTTGAGTTCCAATGGTGTGGTTCTGGGGACCCACAACATCCAAAGTATTTCATAATAATACTAAGATGTTCTTTGCTTTATTTATTTATATTGATTTTAGAGAGTATCTGGATGACTGTAACCAACTGTGTCACCCGGCCAGAGCTCTTTGCCTTTTTTATTTTCCTACTCATGAGTGTACTGGAATTTTCCAGAAGCTTCATGACAGTTTCACAAGGGACTGAATGCAAAAGATACGAGAATCCAGCTGAATTGCAATAATGTAAATAAATGCCACCCTTTCTATTAGTTTATTTTTTGTTTTGCAGAATGTAGCTAGTTTCATAAATACATGTTATGCATATTAACATGAAATATTTATTTTTAAAGGAATCACATCGATATTAAAATTTCTCAGTTGTAATTTCTCAAAAGGATATAATTAACCCACATATCAAAAAGTCTGTGATTGTAAAGGGGTCCTGAGGCCAAAAAGTTGGAGGACAGCTGGCCCCCAGGAAGGCTGCTGCTTGCACCTGGTGGCTTTTGGGTCAATGTCCTTCAGCTGCTTTGGCCTCTCCATGGCCTGACTCCATTTGCCTGAATTTCTCCTTCTGTTAGCTCTGAGCCAGGATGGCCACACGAGGGCAGCAGAGTCCACCGGGAGCCACCATGGGACCTAAGCCTGTGTGTTCACAGTTCAGCCCACTGCATAGAGCTCCTGCCAGTGGTGCTGGAGGAGCAAAGATGAAGATTACTGGGAAGTGGTGCTGGAGAAGCAAAGATGAAGATTGCTGGGAAGTGGTGCTGGAGAAGCAAAGATGATAAATCCGGGTTCTTGCCTGAGGAGGGCTCAGGCCCCAAGTGCTCCCTCCCACAGAGCCTAGGAACCAGAAGAGGGCTGGGATTTTGATCCAGTCCAAAGCCTGACCACTTGGCAGGGCTTGATATGTTTAGTGAATGAACATCACCTCCATGTCTGCAGAGCTGGGCCGAGAACCCTGTTTCTGGAACCCCACCTTTCATTTGGAAGTATTCTTGTTTCCATTGTCTGCGAGGAAAGAATCCCCCGTTCTCTTTGTGTTGATGTAAGAGACTTCCAGACTTTTTAAAATAAGTTTATTTGATGGTGATTGCTGGGAAGCAAGGTCTCAATTTTGCAGTTGCTTGAATGCATTTGGAACGGGAATTTCAGGAAGATTATATGTAGGTGGGAGCAAGCAAGTTGGAGATTGAATTATAGGAGCATTAATAAGATGTGATTATGCTTATTTCAAGGGTGTGTTAACCTAGATGCACGAAACAGTGGACAGGATTAGCTTAAGGCAAAGATAAGTTACAGAAATCAGGTTGATGCCTGCCTCTTCCAGCAGCCCTTCTGTGGGTCCAAGTTCCTCAAAGACTAAGCGGACTTGTCTGAGCATCCTCAGTACCCTTAGGTGGAACTCCTCTAAGTCAGAAGACAGCTGTTGGGGCAGCAAGGTCCTATCTCCCTACCTCCTTCTGCACTGGGAGCTCCAGTTCCTCTTACTGATGTCATCCCTCGGTTTGCTAACCTGATCACCCTTCTCCTTGACAAGGAAAATTGAAGGAGTGTGTGGCTACTGGACAAAAGGCATGCTTTACTTTACCTTCTGAGCACACACAAAGGTTCCCTTGCAGTGGGGTGTGGCAGGGTGGTTGAGCTCCAGCCAGGGGAGCATGGACAGAAGGGACAAGTGCCAGCGCCAGACCTGGCCCATTCGGACCTCCCGTCTGGCATGGAGGCAACTCCCAGGGCAGCGTTGGAGGTCACGTGGTGAAGGTGCTTTTGTCACCCATCCTGGAGAGGAACACCTGGCTTCCTTACCCATAGGTCACCTACTGATCCCTGTGTTGGATTATGAACCTGTTTTCCTCTTTTCCCTCTTTGGGACTATTTGGGATTTCTTGCTTTATTTGGACCTGCTTGCGCTGCCATTCCTTAAGTCTTGAATCACAAGATCAATGACACTTGACTTTTCTCCAAATATCTTGAGATGCTCTTTCCGAAGTCTTGGCACACACTTGACCCTCTAGTAGATCCACTCCAGCTATTCCAGACTCCCAAAGACAGTTTTCTCTCACTTTTTTTTTTTTTGACCTGAGAAAGATTCCCCTGGTTGTGCAAAATTAGATCCAGAGTGGTGCCCCTCTTCATTTCCACTGCTTCCTAAGAAAGGGAATTGTCGTTGGGCAAGAATTTAGCAAAAATTGTATTGCAGTCTTAGTAGTGGAGGAGAAATGTTTTCAGAGCCACAGCTGCCTCATTCATAAGGAGGGTACTCAATAGGTCTTGCTGAATGGAAAGTCCTACCTTTGAACCTTGATGGATTGCATTGACTGAGTTGGGCAGAAATCATGGTAAGAAGAAGTGACTACAGAATCCAGTGAGAAGAATTTGGAATTTTGGAGGCAGTCCGAAAGGGAAATGTTACGGAGAAGAGATGGGAAGCAAGCTGAACTGCTGCATGAGGGAAATCGGCCAATAGAAGCCCTCACAGGATGGGCTGGCCAAAAACTTTGGAGAACACAAGCATCTAATATTCAATTTGAAGCTGTTGTGTGGATGCCCCTCACTTCCCTGAAGGGTTTGGCACAGCTCTGGCCTGGGATAGCACACAGATGACAAGACTGCCCACAAATGACAGAGCTGAGCAGTTGCAAGGGCTCCAGGCCAGAGGTGACTGGGGATAGAAGCCTCCTTCCGCCTTCTGCCCTGGCCTCCTGGGAATTGACCAAAATCTAGGGGAGGACGTTGGACTTTCACAGGATGTGGAATGGGTCCTTGGAACCAGTCTTGCCTAGGGAAGCTTCGGCTGATAAATCTGCATTATATCGTACACATGGCCATTGCTAAAAATAGTGATAGCAATAATAATAGTAAAGTAAGAATTCAGGAGGTAGGTCAGGGATTTGGCATAGACCGCTGAGGCCTGGAGAGGTCACGTCATGTGCCTGCAGGACCTGGTGTAATGGTAGAGCTCTGCTGGCCTCCGCTTCGGTGGCTCGGAGTCCCTTTTTCTCACTCCTTGTCTAGGGGGAGATATGTTGATGACAGAGGGACAGGGTAGCTCCTTTCCCGTTTCTCTGATGCCAGGTGCCCTGGGCCCCTCATGGGCTCAGATCTTCCTTGAGTGGCTCCCAGGGGGCTCTTGGGAGTGATCAATGACTAGTTCTGCCAGCCAGCCGAGCCCATTCCGGTGTGAATGAGGAAGAGGTTCTGCCCCCTTGGGAGACAAATTTTCCTTAGTAAGGAGGAACATGTGAGAAACAATAAGCACACCAAATGGTCATGAACATACTTTATCTGGATGTCAGGAGGTTTTTTTCTCACCTAAGGATGTAGGATCCAAACCAAAAAGAATGAACCAAATGTGACATGGGGACCATCCTGGCAGCCATGGAAAAAAATGAGATTATCTGACCCACCAGTCTCCTGTTTTCCAGATAAGGATGTGTGTGTGGACTGGGGAGGTTTTCTGGGTGCAGAGTGCCAAGGCACAAACCCTGAGATAAAAAGCCATAAATAGACCTAGAGCCTGCCCAGAGCCAGGCTCAGTGTCCTTGGACTGGTCCGGCGTAGAGGCCAGGTCCTAGGTGGGGGTGGGAGGGGGAGGCGAGGCTGGGGTTGAGCAGCTGCTACAGAAGTGTCCATGTGCTGTCCACCAGCTCTTGAGAAGATCTGGGACTCCACAGGGCATGGGGAGGGCATGGACTGTGAAAAAGGCACAAGACATGGTCCCAACTTACAAGGAGCTGGGTCCCTAGAGAAGAGACTCGGAGGTTTGCCAAGAAAGCCAGTAAACAAGTGGGTTGAAAAATCTGAAAACAAAGTTGTAAAGAAGGTCCAGACTTAGAACTGGTCAAGGAAATGTCAATGTCACCTTCCAGTTATTAGAATCCCATTTCACCTTCTAAGGAAAATGTTGAAAAACAAAGTTCACAATAATGTGTAAAAGTTGACTTTCTTACTATTAAAGAGGTCACAAACTGTTAATTTTTCAGTTGAATTTATTGGGATAAAATTGATTAACATGTAAATTTCAGGTGTACAGCCAACTTTATCCACGTGAAGTCCAGTCTTACATTAATTTCTTAAAAGGAAAAAATTATAGTTGCTGGAGTGAGATATATTTAAGAATTCAGGTTAAAATTGCAAAATTACTTTGAATACAGAAATCAAAACTTATCAAAAGACGTCAGTTCCATCTCTTGGTAATTGTTATCAAAAGCTTTAAAATGTGCTATTTTATAAAATAACCACCCTGGAAATTGAAGGTGTGCATGTGTGTGTGTGTGTGTGTGTGTGTGTTTCCCCCTTCTCCCTAGTAAGATTCAGGTCATGTGTTTGTGCATTGATTGCATGCCTATGTGCACATGTGTGAACCCACAATGCTGTCACCATAATGCTACTTTTCCAGTTCACTGGTAAGGATGTGCCTCTTAGCCTCTTCCAGAAATTGCTTGTTTCATCTGAGGGAGCCAGGCCCTTCTGTACGCTTATTGAAAGTTCACATTGGCTTTTAACCTCCTAGGCCACTGGCAAAAATGAGGCTTGTGTTTGCCTTTGGTCCATCCTTATTGAGTACAATTCTTTTGCTTGCCCCTCGACTTCCTGTCTGATCACAGCTCCTCTGTTTTCTTAAGTCCCCTTCACAACTTCATTCCTTTAACCCTGTTTCTGGATATCTCAGAAGGAAGTGGTGCTCAGCTCAGGGTTTCCAGCTTCCACTATGTTTGTTGCTTCTCTTGTTTATAGACTTGGGACCCAAACATGGAGACTACTTGTAAATTTAAGTGAATTAAAAAAAAAAAAAAAAAAAAAAAAAAGTAGATAGTGACTGTCTAAGGGAGAACAAAGTAAATAATGTATCTTCAGCAACTGGAATGACTTCCCACACACCTGATAATGTAAGGACAAGAGAATGAGTTATATACTAATTTTCAATTTGGAGAGTACTGCATCCCAATTTGTGTCATATAGTCGGTTATTTCTCCTTGACAATCAATTTAGAATCAGAATAGTTGCCTGAGGCAAGGTGGGGGGGGGCAGTGATTGGAAGGAGGAGTAGGAACGAACTTTTTGGAGGGGAAAGATTGTTCTATATATAAATGTATATATATATATTTTTAAAGATTTTATTTCATTATTTTTAGAGAGAGGGGAAGGGAGAGAGGGAGAGAGATATCAATGTATGGTTGCGTTTCACCTGCCTCCAGCCACAGACCTGACTGGAGACCTGGTTTGCAACCTGATTGTGTGCCCTGGCTGGGGAATCGAACCTGCGACCTTTGGGTTCGCAGGCCGGCGCCTTATCCATTGTGCTACCAGCCAGGGCTGTTCTATATTTTAATTGGTTTGTTGGTTACATGATCTATTTGTAAAGACTTACAAACAACTATATACTTAAGGTTGAGGCATTTTACTGCATAAAAATTATATCCATTGAAAAATAGAAACATTAAGCCAGTGATTTGGCACACTTGTCTAATTCCTATATGCTACAGAATGCTAAAAAGAAGGAATCTGAAAATGAAACCAATACCTTAATGAGAAGACAGACACATGTTGCAAGCATGTGCTAAAGAAAAGGGAAAGCAAAGAAGACGTTGTTTGTGGCTGAGTGGGATGTTTCCAGTGGTAGGGAGTTGAGGCTCTTTTGTAACGAATTTAATCACTTCTAATTGTGTAGCTAGCTAATTACAGTGATTATAGTCTTATAGGTTTGGGAATTCAAGTCATTTCTCTTAGCAGAACTGGGTTGGATTTTCCTGAGTCTGGCAACCTTTTCAAATTGTGGCCTTCAGTGATGCATTGTGCTCTAGAAATGTTTCACCCATTGGGGGATTGGGGGTGAATGATAAACCTTGGAGCCAGTGAGTCACGCACGTCAGGCCTCTGAGCACAGCAAGGACACTTGTGGGCTTTCACTCCACTGTTCTCTCTCGGCACCAACCCAGCCTTGCATAGGTCCAAATTAATCACCTTTTAAAAGCAAACAGGATTATTCACCGTGGCACTGTTTGAAATAGCAAAAGAATTGAAACAGTCCTTATGACCATCAATAAAAGACTGGTTAAATAAATTACAGTTTGTTCACATGATGTAATCCTGAAAAAAAGAATGAGGACTTTCGATGTGGGAATTTGGAAAGGAGCTCCAAGCTATGCCATTAAGTGAAAAAACAGAACAAGGTTTATGGGGTGACCATAACTGTAAAAAATGAGTGTGTGCTTGTATTTGCCTATATATGTATAAAGAAACTTCAAAAAAAGACAAAGTTAATAACTGGTTAATTTGTACGGGAGGGTGTGGGGCCACTGGGTTGGGAAGTGGGTAGAAGAGATGAAGTTGGAGAAGACTTTTCACTGCAAACCTTTTAAAAATAGTTTTTTAAAACATGTGACTTTATCAAAATTGCCTAAACGTATTGAAGATCAATTAATTAAAATGCTCACAAGTTTTTAAAAATAGGGACAAGTTTTAGGGGAAGGGGACTCCAGTGATCACCTAAGTCCAGAATTTGTGAAGGTGTCATGGGAAACTCACGTACCTAAAGTTGAACAGCCATAGTCGTTTCATTGTGCTTAGCAGATTTATTTTATTTTATTTTATTATTTTTTTAATTTCAGGTTTTGGGCAACCCAGCATCAAACAAATTGAAAACCTTCTGGAAGAGATTCACCATTTTAGGTGACATTAAAAACATGCATGATGCATAGGGAAGAGGCCTAAATATCAACGTTAACAGGAGTTTGAAAGAAGCTGATTTCAACCACTATGGACAACTCCGAGAGATCCAAGACATTGGTAGAGGAGGTAACTGCAGACGTGGGGGAAACAGCAGGAGGACTAAAATGAAAAGTGGAGACTGAAGATGGGATTGAATTGCTGCAATCTCAGATGATGGTTAGCATTTTTAGCAATCCAGTTCTCTTTAATGAAGGTATGTACAGCACATTGTATTTCTAGACATAATGCTACTGCACACTTAAGACTACAGTATAGTGTAAGCGTAACTTTTATATATACTAGGGAACAAATTCACACTTGCTTTATTTCTCTAGTTGCTTGATTTCAATGGTCTGGAAGCAAACCACATCTGGGAGGTGCGCCTAGATAATCAACTCTTGCCTACCCCCATTGCTGGCATCAACATAAAATGGTTTTCAATTTTTCTAGTTATATTAAAATTAACGCGTTTCCAAAAAGTTAGATGTTAATTCCCCAAACCAGCCTCAGATGCAAGGACAATTCTTTGGCTTGAATAGTTTTATGAAAAACTCAAATTTGTGATCTCCCCCCAAAGCTCCACTAACAGCCTCCAATGAACCTTTTGGAATCACCGGAAGGGAAAGTGTCAGCCACACCTAAAGCGAGGAATGACTGGGGACAAATGTCGGCGGCGGGGGAAGGCAGTCCCTCCAGGGTAGTTCTGCATGTCGCTGGGCTTTCACTCCAGGAGCCCACCCAGTATGAGCGGGCCTTGCAGTTCCCCTTCCACGTGTTGGCCTGTCCCCCACGCGACCCCCAGCGAGGAGACTTGCAGGCTCGCACAAACGACTGGGGCTGGCCGTGTCCCGCCAGGAGCTGCGCGCTTTGTGGGCCACCTCCTCGGAGCCCCGATTTGGGGGACATGGGCTGTGCACCTTGGACCCACAGGCTTCCCGTTTCGGGGATGGCGGCCGCACAAAGCACCATCGCAGCCTCGCCCGTGCCTTCGTGGCCAAGAAAGGGTCCCTTCTCGGGGCGCAAGTGCCGGGACCCACGGACCCCACACTCGGGCCTGGAATCCGGGCTTTTCTAACTAGGGGAAAGGGCAGCGAGGAAGGAGGAATGTGCCCTGCGCGCTGTAGAGGCCTCCCATTGGCTGCGCTCTCTCCGCCCTCGGTTCCAATTGGCCGCGGGTCTAGTGCCAGGCTCACGCACGCTCCTCCGCTCCGGCCAGCGAGCCTGGCGCAGCCAATGGGAGCAGCCCGTGGGGGCGGAGCTGCCTGCCGCGGCGCCGGGAGTCCGGGTAGCTCGGGCGAGTTGGTAAACAGATTCAGGCGCATGTGGGGCGCCCACGGTGCTGCAACCGCGCTGAAGCGGCCCGAAGGTGACCGCGGCCCAGCTTCCTACCCTGGGGTAAGGCTGTCGTCGCCCATCGGCGCGCTCGGGCGTTGTCTGCCTGCCGGCCAGCTGGGCTGTGTGACCCACCTGGGCCGTTCCTGCGTCCTGTGCAAGTGACCGCGAGGCTTCCCCCTTGCGACTTTCATTGGCCGCGAGCCCCGGGTCACTCCTCAGGATGCAGGATGGGGGGCTTGCAGGTGTCACCTACTCCAGTTGCGCCCCCAGCCCGCGGGGCCTGCGTTCGGGAGGGGACGAGAGCCGAGGTCCGAGCCCGGGGTTCCTGGAGTGCACCGGGCACCCTCGGCCACCGGCGTCCGGCCGCCGCGTCTCTAGCCCGGAGTGGCTTTCCTGCCTCGCTTTCTCGGGATGCTCCTCCTCTGTCCCCAGACCTCGGCCCTGTTTGAGCGGCCGGACTGCCCCTCGCTGCAGATTTGTGTCAGGACTTGGACTCTCTTGACCGGAGGCAGCTGTTGGGGTTCCCAGGTGGGGGTTTTGAGCGACTTTGGGAAAAGGGGCCCTTTGGGTCGTTCCTCCACCTTCTTGGAATAGTGGGGGACTTGGGACCGGCTTGGGCCTTATTGCCTAGACTCGTGCGTTTCTCTAGCCTCTCCCCCCCTTCTGCCGGGCCAGGCCGGTACTGCGGGCGGGACGGGATGCTGGGACTGTCGGTTTGGGTCCGAGGCGCCAGCCCCGCGAAGGGTGCGAGACTCAAGTCCCGGGAATTGGGAAAGTCGCCCGCCCGCCCTTCTCGCTGAAGAGCGGGGCGTGCCAGGCCTGCCTTGGCCCCAAAGGCTTTGAGTGAGCACTGATGCCAGCCTGCCAGTTGTCGTCGTGTGATGATGGGTCGCCGTGGCAGGAGAGCCCTTCTCCTGCGAACAGACAAAGGGGGCGGCATAGGTAAGACCCTGGCAGTGCCGTTGGGCGTTTTGTCCAGCCTTGCAAATAACGCAGGCCAGGCAGCATTGTTGCTCGTCTCTCAAGGCAACTCAGAGGAAAAGTGACCTCTGTGTCGCCCGAGACGGGGTTACTCATCCCCCAAACTGCTGACATGTGGATCTGATAAGCCTTTGTTCTGGGGAGGCTGACCTGTGTGTGTGACAGGACACATGGCAGCATCCCTGGCCGGTGTCTGTTCATGCCAGGAGTCCCTGTCACACGGGTCGTGGCCACCAAAAATATCTCCTAGAGGACAAAATTGTTCTTAGATGAGAACCACCAAGGTAAGAGTCCCAGACGATATTCCCAGGTGTTCCTGGACTTGCCCGTGAGCCACCAGAGCGCTGAGAGCAGCGTACTGCTGTGTCCCCCTCCCCCAACCTCGCAGATGTGGCTTTAAAGGAGCCCCTGCCTTTGTCCCGGGAATGGGAGAGAAAAGGAGGGTGGAAGAGCTGGGTTTTTACTGTGCCGGTTGCAGGCATGGCAGGGGCTGGCTGGGCCCACCGTGCAAAGCAAGTGGACAGCTGGGGGTTTCTACGTTGGGGATTTGGCAAAGCATTAAAACAACCAGGAGGAAGTTTTTAAATATTGGGCAAACAAATGTAGCTGTCTGAATGCTGGCAGGAAGGCCCACTCCGTTATCCACAGGTGGCCTTTTCCAGATGATGCTTTACTCACCCTCACTTTTGGGGGAGACACCCCTTGTGTCTTGTGATATGGGAGGGGGTTTCTGCCTGCATTTCAGACATGCATATAGGTCTGTTTACATGCACCCTGTGCCCCTCCATGGGAGAGGCTACTCTGGGGTGCAGTGGCACAGTGTGGACACATGTGTTACAATTTGTGCCGTTCGCTTATAGTTGATTGAAGCATCAGTGTCAGGGACAAGTGAGCCATTTCTTTTTGTGCAGAGAAGCATCTTTCTTTAGTCCTGAATCTGTTTGCCTTGAGCATAACCCAGAATTTATTTCCCCAAAGTTCTGAGTTCTGAAAGGATGGGGTGCAGGAAAACTGGCAATCAGTGATTATTGTATGGGGCAGAGAAAAACATTCCAAGTGCCTACCATGAAGTTCCCTTTCTTGTTGTTAATCCTGTGGGGGATGTATCAGGATCTTTCCATATCACTCCTTGGTTAGTTAGGGGGTCTTTTGGGTGCCCTTTGTTGCCTGTAGAAAAGAATCTGAGCAGATAGGTCACTTCTCCTTTCTCAAGAAGGAGTTTAGAGAAGTCTTTTATTAGGATGTTCCAAACTTGGCAGGATAATTTTCCATCAAGAGCCATGGACACTGCGTCATTATCTTTGTCAGTTGAAACAAGAGCTGTGTGCAAAATTAGACAGGAATATTTAGAAAGAGGGTAGTGGATCTGACGGTGGCATCTGGAGGTAGTTCCAGCATTCATGCAGAATGGCAGCCAGGAAACGGGAGAGCCATGGGAAAGGGGAGCCAGTGGAGGTGGGGAGTGCGTGGTCCTGCCCCTTCTGGAGTGGTACCTGTGGGAGCCGTGGGGTCTACTGGTGCCAAGTGAGATGCATCTCGGTGGGATCAGAGAGGGGGCATCGCTCTGCACTTTGCAAACCTGGGTGGAGATCCATGGTCTGTTCACAGGCATGTCCTTTGTTGTATGGTTATAGGGTCCTGAGCCCTGGACCCTTAGTTTTGAGGTCAGGATTCCGCAGAATATTGACAGTTGGAAATGACCCTGTAAAATCTTTTTTGTTCTTTATACTTGGGTATGATTTATTTCTAATGTGTGCCTGTGGTGTTTTCACTCACATAGCTATTTCAGGGGATTGTGGAATCTGTTGTAGTTGAGTAGTGACTAAGTTCTTGTCTTGAGAGCTGTTGGCTTTCTTTACATTTATCCTCCTATTCCCATCTAGGCTGAGGGTGAGGGGTAGAGGTCCAAACCTGGAAAACCCTTGTGTGCCCTATAGGTTGGCGCCCCTGCATATCCTGCTCCAGAAGAAAAGCCCACTCTGAAATTGTGGATCTGGTTATTGATTCCTCCTTGAACAGATACCTGTTGGAACATGACATTGGGAATGTAAAAACCAACCAGACCTGGGCCCTGGCCTCAGGCGGTTTTAATGAGGGGTGTGGTTTGGACAAGGGGCTTCCAGTCAGATCTCTTCTAGCTGCTGAGACTGCGAACTCTTAGGAGAAGGTGTGGTAGTTGGGCTCCTGGGGGCGAAGGGATTCAGCAGGAAGAGGCAGGAGTGTTGGGGGGTGGGAGTGAGGGGACAGTGCTTCCCAGGTTCTCTGTGGCGAAGGAGCAGGTTTTATTCTTGTCCCGATTCGTTGCAGGCCAGTGCTTTTGAAGACACAGGGAGAACTTAATGGCAGTGCTAAACTGCGATAAAAGTTTCTAAATGCTAATTCCTGTTATTGAAGACAACAGTCCAGTCCAAGGACCACAGAGTAGCATTGATCCAGGCCACGGGCTCTTTGAACAGAGGCACTGGGGTGGGCCAGTGCCTGGAGGTGGGGTGAATGCAGTCTGGCTGGAGGGGAGGGAGAGAGAGAGGAGCTACAGGGGCCGCGCTAGGGAGCAAACTAGGGTGAAGCCCTGTGTGATCTGCCCTTAGGAGTTTCGCTCAGTCGGAGCAGCATTGCTGCCAGCTGTGCTTCTTCGGCATTTTGCCTCAGCAGTGGGGTCGGGGGTCTGGAGGGCTCGGCGGTAACATTCAGCTGATGATTTAGGTCAGGCCAGAAAGTGTTCCTGAGCACCCACTACTCACCCACTGGAGGGCCCTCGGAGAGAGGGAGCCACAGCTCCCTGCCCTTGTAAGTGCTTCTGTGGGGGCCGGGAGACAGCATGGGTAGAGGGCGGGTAGAGGGCGGACTGCACGGGGCCCTTGAGGCGCTAAGCTCCGGGAACCCAGGTGGGGTGCGTGCTGATTCTGATGGGAAAGGTCTGGGAAAGCAGCTTTCTATACTGGGAGGCCTGGGCGCCGGAGCCTGAAGGATGAGTGAGGTTTCCGTGGGAGGGAAAGGCTCCAGTGGGCACTGCTGTGGGGAGAGCACTGTGGCCAGCAGGCACTTGCAGAGCGTTGAAGGCCAGCCAGGGTGGGCAAGCAGGGAGCCCAGTGGGCAAGCAGGGAGCCAGGTGGGCGCTTCCTGAGAAGTGAGGGTGGCCTGAGTCCCAGGTGGAAGGCAAGACACAGATTCAAGAGAAGATAAATCCGCGGTAGTTTCTAGACTGGGGGTATTGGTGTCACTACTGAAAACAGGAGCAGGTCCAGGGAAAAGGGGTGATGGTTTTAGACAGGTGGGGGTTGAGTTGGCTGTGGGACTTTTTTCCGTGTTTTTTTCCGAAGCTATAATTGCATTCAGTAAACTCACCCTTTCTAGTGTGAGGCTGCGCGGTTTGGCAAGTGCGTAGCCACTCAGTCATCACCACAGCCAAGCTATGCTGCATTCCCTCACCTCCCACCTCCTCCTGAGCCCCTACGCGGGGGTGCCTGTGGGCTGCCTGTGGGGCCCTGATGTGGTGTGGGCCTAAACGGTTTGGTCCAGAATCGGTTCAGGGGTTGAGATGGCCCGCCTGGCCTGAGAGCAGAGCTGAGCAGACTTCGGGAGGCGGGGAGGATGGGGTCAGGGCCCGCCTGGGGGCTCTGCTGCTCAGTGGGTGGAAGAAGAGGAGCTGCTGAGGGAAGCTGAGATGAGGGGTGAGAGTAAATCGTGAGAACCAGGGAGAGGCTTTTAGGGGCCTGTGTGGGGGCCGCAGGAATTGCAGAGGGTAGTGTTGGGGTGGCCTCAGGAGTCCCGAGCCATCTGGTGGCTGTGGTGAGTGTCACAGGGGAGGGCTGGACAGCATGTGCTGGGGAGGAGGAAAGGTGGGAAGCTTTGTCTCGAGATGCTGGCTAGGAGGAGGCTGGCGGAAAAGCAGAGTCCCTGGGAGTGTTTTTATATTTGATGTGGGAAACTTAAGTAGTTTGTGGGTTGGAGGGGAAGATGTGGAAGAAGAGATTGAGAAAAAGACAAAGCCAATGAGGGGCAAGGTCCTAGTAGAGGAGGGAGGAGGAGGGGTGGTCTGAGATGTGGGCCCAGGGCTGGAGGGCACCCCTGTGGATTGCCTCTGTTTTAGAGGGAAACAGGTCAGCTCTGGAGTGGGGGCGGCCTCTGACGGAGGTGAGTGGGGCAGGAGGGTTGGGGGTGGTGGCAGAAGAGACAGCCAGGTTGGTGTCCTGCCTAGAGGTTCTGCTCTGCCAGTGTCTGAGTTGCTGATTGTCCCAGGAGGGGAGTGAGTGTGTGAGTGAGTGCGAGTGTGGAAGAGAAGGAGGGAGGTATTTTGTGAGTGTGGAAAAAGGCCAGCCCCTTCCTCCATCACTGCCTCTGTGCCTTCCCTCCGGATTTCCCAGTGGTGTGTTTCCTAAGAAATGCTGCATGATTTCCGCTTCCCTGCCTGCCCTCCCCACTTGTTGTTTTACTGAACATCTAGAAGAGTTGGTACTTGAATTCTTTTGAGTGTTATATTTTCTAGAATCCCATTAAATCCCTGTTTTCAGAACAGCCCTGCGCTCTGCTCGCTTTGTCAACCTTCTGCACTCAAGGGATAAATGGCAGTGCCCTAATCTCTGGGAACTGGCCATGTTTAGGTCAGTCGCCTCATTTCACACTTGAGGAATTGGGGAAATGCATGCCCAAAGGGGAGAACCGGTGTGCCCAAGGGCATGCAGGGCTGTGCCCAGCGTGAGCCTGGGACCCAGGCCTTGCAGTTCATCCCTCAGTGCTCATCACACCACTCATGTTTATGTTGTGTTAGAGGGCCTGGGGCAACCTTCTTGTTATCTGCTGCGATGGATGACAGGTCCCATGGACTGTCCAGACATATAAAAAACTTGGAAATGCAAGCTCAGAGCCCAGGTTGAGCCCGGTGTTTTTTCTCTGCCTGGCATGTTTTCTCTTTGGCACCGATCCTGACTCAGGGGAGGGTGAAGGTGAGAATAGAGGGCCCCTAGACTGCAGGTGGTTACTGTTTGACAGGTGCTGGAGCAAAACATCTTCTATCTTCCTGAGATTGAAAAAAAAAAGTAGGTGGCTCTTGCTTCTTAACACGTTTACAGTCAACACTTGGTGAAGCAAAGGGCTGGGCACCATTTTACCCTGGGTCAGGTCTGCAGCGTTTCCCGTTCAAGGCCGCGTGGAGCTCGCTGTCAGTGGGCCAGGCTGGCTGGCTGGCTGCCCCCTCCCTTTCCTCCGGGTCTTTTTACGAGCAAGGAGTGGAGGGGCGTAAAGGGAGCAATAGAAGTGCCCCATCCTGTCTGGGCACCGCTCCCCTCCTGGTTCCTGAGCGTGTACCATGGTCAGGCTCCTAACTGACCTGGCCCTGCTCCTGTGGAAGTCACCTTCCCTCCATTTCTCTTTCTTCTGCCCCCACCTTGGTGAAATGGGCTGCTGCTGCTGCTGCTGTCTACGACCGCATGTTCTGTCTACAACCACCCAGCAAACCTCAGGGCGGCTGTAGACAATATTTTCCTGATGCTCACTACCCCTGGTAGTCTTTTTGGTTCTGGGTTCTAGATGAGAGAGCTTGATAGGCTAGGGGCAGCCTGTGTGCACATGGGCGTTAACTCATGGTGTGGCTGGGACAGTGCCCACCCCATTGGGAATAGAGAACTGGGTAGGAGGGTTCCCTCCTCCCTAGGAGCTCTGGTAGCTAGGGAATTTTCCAGAAGAGGGAGTTAGGACAGATGGCCTTTGAGAGCCCAGCCAGGTCTAAGATTTTTATGACTCATAAGTGTTTGCAACCAGTTGGACACCCTTTTCAGAGTATGGACCTTGCCAGTGTCTCAGGAGAGTGACTGTTGATTTAAAACAGTGTTTTTGACCTGGGGGCAGGTTTCTTATCTCTTAGCCTCCTACGCAGTAAGAGGAAGACTTGAGCCTGGCATCAGATGGGCAGGGATAGGCCAGCACCTGTAAGCGGTGGAACTTAGAGGAGGTTTCTTCACCTGGCTGAGTTTTATCTTATCAGCAAATGGGGACAATAATACCTCCTAGGGTTATCAGAGGATGAGGAGTAATAGGAAGTGACAGGTACACAGAAGGAATAACAACAGCAACTGCTTTTGTTACAGCATTTCATTTAACTATTAAATCTAAACTGAGTGATTTGAAAAATTAAGAATGTGAGAATGATAAGATGGCATTTTCAGGGTGGGGTCTCTTACTGGACATTGTAATACAGTCTGTGCCCAGCGCCTGGCATGTAATCAGTGCTCAGTGATGGTTTGAATGTTGAACTGAGCTTGGAAAAGAGGCTTGTAGAAGAATGGGGCATCTTTAGATGGAAAGCCAGCCGGACTCTGTCCTCAAGAACAAGAATGTATTTTGAGCTGATCATGGGTGTTCCAGCACTAGCTCAGTGCCTGGCACTTGGTTGGTATTCAGTGCTGTTGGGGGGGCATGGTGCGGTGGTGACCACACTAAGTTATTTTAGAAAAATGACCTGGAAATTCTTCCAGGATACTGCTCCTCCTTCCAACCTAATGATTAACCTTTTTAAAAATAGCCACTGTATTAGCTTCCAGTTGCTGCTATAACAATTACCATAAAACTAGTGGTATTTATTATAGCAGCAACCGGAAGCTAATACAGTTTACTATTTCACAATTCTGTAGGTCTGAAGTTTGAAATGGATCTCCCTGGGCTGAAATCAAGGTGTCAGCAAGGCCAGTTATTTCTGGAGACTCGGGGTAGGACCCGTCCCCTTGGGAGCATTACCCTCCGGAAGCGGCCCGCAGCCCCTGGCTGTGGTTCCCTCAGAATTGCATCCCTTCAGCCTCCGCTTCTCTTAGGCCTCTGATTCTGATCTTCCTGCCCCCTCTCATAAGGATTCTGTGCATCATCTCCCCACCTCAGGGTCTTTAACTTACTCGTCTGTGCAGAGTCCCTGTTGCCACTATGGTAACATGTTTACAGGTTCCAGGGATTAGGGTGTGAACGTTTCTCGGTGGCCATTATTCAGCCTACAGCCGCCAGCCACAGTGTGTTGGCCAAATTTAAACACAACCCTTTAAATTTTCGATTTTATTTGATCGTAGGTTCCTTAACTACAGCTCCAGGGTTCCCCACTATGTGATGGGTCTTTATTCACCTTCCTGTGCAGTAGCACAGATCATACCTGTCATTTATGTGATCAGGGTGTGTCTGTGGGTGGGGGTAGGTGAGGAAAGAGTCAGAGGTGTCTGAGATACGAACCTCCCCTCCAGGAGCTAATAGTTTGAAGATACACAAGGCCCATGTGCCAAGAGATAAAAACAGGGTGGGATCTGGCCGGCCCTGGAAGATTTAGATCAGTTGATGGGAAGACTTAAATTCATAACAACTGCGAGTCAAGTTAGGGCCTGATTAGAAATAATGTGCTTGGAAGTATATGTTATGTTTACGCATTTCCAAGTACTTCCACTTCTTATTTAACTTGGCCGTAATGAGAATTTAACGCCATCATTTCCAGGTGAGGGAACAGGTTACAGCATGGGTGAGGAACAGGTCTGGAGCAGGCAGGCAGTGCTCCGCTGCCTGCAGAGCCGGTGGTTGGGTTTCAGGTGCGCAGGGCAAGCCTGCTGGCCAGCCGGGCTGGAGTGGGCTCGCAGGTGTGAGCAGACCTGGACAGGAGGCCCAGGTCTTGACTGCAGCCCTTCCAGCCGCAGGCCCGGAGTTGGGGTGTTTTTCCGTGGACAGCTGGGAGCTGCTGGAGTGAAGGATTAGCAGATGAAAATGGGTTTGGGGAAGATGAACCTAGGGGCACAGTGGTGGCTTGGAGACAGGGAGCTCATGGGGGTCAGAGGGACCCCCACACTGTCTCCCTGAAAATCCCTGCAGAAAGCCCTCCTTGCTCTTTTCTCCTGAGTGGCCTTGACCGTGGGAAGGAATACCAGTGGGTGTTTACATTCGGCTCGCTTCTAGGTTTCTAGGCGTTTCAGGCCGGCCGCCAGCTAGCCTGCCTCTCCCAGATGCTGCCTCACTCCGCAGCACAAATAAGCCACACTGGTCCCCAGGAGAGGGCGAGACTGCCCGCCCTAGGTCGGACGTGATACTCCACCTGGCCCAAGTGCTGGGGTGTGAATACGTAAACGGATTGTCCACATTGTTCTCATTCATGCTCCCTCTGGTCTCCCCACGTCTGAATCTCATTCACAGTGTCTTTGGTTATAATAATCATCATCATATTAGCTAATGGTTTTGAGCACCTACCATTGCCAGACACTTGGTGTCCTAAGTACTGTTATCTGGAGCGTAAAAGCCGCTACTCTGGAGAACAGAGATGAAACTGAGGCACAAAGATAAGCTTAAATGACTTATGTCAGCAGCAGACTCAGGATTTGAACGCAGGGTCCTAACTTCAGAGCATTTTGACGACTTCAGTATCACTTCTGGAGCCTAATATGTTTTCATATTTTGAGCAGACAACTTGAGTATTTTTTCTGTTTTTTTAATTCCCCTGTGGTGGGTTTTAGTTAGACAGTGAAATTGCTGGTAGGACCCCATGCTTGGCAGATTGGCTTTAAAATCCCTGTTTGTAATCAGTTGTATTTGCTCACCAGAGGAGAGAAGGCCACTCAGGACCCTCTGTGCATCCTGCATGCACTTGGGAGCCCTGGGCCTGTGCAGGTTCATTCATAGCACTGGGTTTCTTCTAGGTCTTCGGTAGAGGCTGAACTTGTGCGGGTTTTGTATCTCTCCTCATGCCCGGTCCTCCTCCTCCCCAGCCTTTACCCATCTCAAGGCAGTGCACCAGGGAGTCCTAAGAATATCTTAATCTTTCAAGGGTAGAGGATTGGAGGCTTGCAGTCTACTACATCAAAAAACGCTCTTTTGATGTTAAATAGTTGCTTAGCTCCTGAAATATAACAGATTCAAGTCCTACCTCTTTTCCTTAAAAGCTGTGTGGCTTTGGGCAAATTAACGAACCTCTCTCTTAGTTCCCTTATCTGTAAAATAGGCAGAATAATTGTAGCTACCTTATAAAAACAATTGAGATAGTAAAGGTAGAACACAGCACAGAACCTGGAATATATTAAAGTCTCAATAAATAATGGCTGCTATAGTTATTACTGACACTGTGCTGGTCTCCTCACAAGATAAAAACATTTGGGGAAATGGTTAAATTCATTGTGGGTAGAGTATCAGAGTGCTTGCCGCCCACGAAGCTCTTGTATGTGATAGCATAAGACTGTATGATTTTTAAACAGTTCCTAGGAAAATCTCAATCAGAAGCAGTTTCTAAGGGAACATGAAGTCATTAATTATAAGACAACTTGAGACCCAGAAACCACTTTTTTTTTTAATTTTAACTTTGGGAACGGGGGCAGTCAGAGCCTCCTCTGCCTTTGGAAACAAAGAAATGACCAACTTCTTGTTTTATAAGGCAGACCTCCGTGGGCTACAGTTTCAGACCAGTGTGGGGTCCATGTGGACTGAAGCAGGCAGGGGAGTCTGTGGGGCTCACCAGGGGGCCTGCACACCCCGCAGGGGCGCCAGTGTGGGACTGAACCTGGAGCAGCAATGTACCCCTGTACCTGTTGCTGTGAGCCAAACCTCAGTTCTGCAAACTGCACATACCTGGTGCTAGTGCCGCAGGGACACTTGAGCGGGCGTGAAGGACTGGTTAGGGGATTTATATCCATTTGAACTCAACCTAGGGACTGACAGTGGCCTTTGCCATTTTAGAGTGAGGCAAGGGAAGGACCGTGAGGCACCTGAAATGGCAGGAGGGAGTAGAGATGTTAAGGAAGTCAGCGCCTCCTATGGCCCCTAGATCTGACCCCTTCATGAGCAGGCTGCCAGCTCATGGGGCTGCCCTGAGTTGTGTGCCCACTAAAAAGGTGGTCACTACAGACCTCTCCTCTTGTCGGGCTCCGGCCTGGGAGCCTTGGGGTAGGCAGTCCCTCTCTGGGTATCAGGGCAGAGCCCTGTTGGGCTGTTCTGATAGAACTCTCCTGACCTTTCCAGATTTCTTGGGGCAATTCTGGGGATATTTTTCTCTGTTGTCCTAGAATAGGGGTCAACAAACTTTCTAGAAAGGGTCAGATAATAAGTATTTTAGGCTGTGTGGATTTTTTAGGTCTCTTTTGCAATTTAGCTGTTATAGCTGAAAATAAATGAATAAAAACCCCAAACAACCATAGACAATATACATGCAAATGAATGAGATGTAGACAATACATAAATGAATTTGTGTTCCAATAAATATTTACAAAAATAGGCAGCAGGGCTGGACTGGACTGACAGTCATGGTTTGCTGACCCTTACCTGAAAGGACACTAGTCAGAAAAATGTGGTCACTGTATTTAGTACATTATTCTAAACCAGCACCCTATTTTTTGTGGGGGTGGGAAGAGTTTGCATTAACTATTTCTGTCTTTTAACACAGGGGCCAGCATTACACCTGCTGCCCACCTGTGCCATGTGATTTTCTCACTGCTTTCTGAGAAGAGCCTTTGAGTCGCTTTCCCCAAAGTGGGATGGCCATGTTCCCTTTTCCTGGTGGCCTGTTAGGGGCAGTTGTCTTCTGATGAAGTGCACTGGCTAAACAAGGGTGTGGAGAGACATTATTTATAGCCTTTTGATCTGCTGCCTAATCCTCTGCCCAGTCCTCCTGGGACGAATACTTAGGACATAGAACAGTTTCTTAAAATTACTTATCTGTGTGTTTGCTCATGTTTTTCATTTTAACAAATATTTAAGATTATTTTAGATATTTTCTATTAAAAAAGTAGTGCATGCTTTTTGTAGAAAATTTTAGAAAGTACACGTAAATGAAGAAAATAAAAAGGATGTGTCATGACCGCTGCCCAGAGAAAACCACTGACTTGCACACACTTTTATCCATCACCCCTCCCCTCGCCTCTCCCCACCTGCAACAAAAGGAAGGATAATGCTGTTTTGTAATCTGCTTCTTTTGCTTTTGTTTTCTACATGGGAATATTTAGTAAGCTTACTTGTTGGTATACATTTTCGCAGTGTCATAGTAAATGGCTGCAGGACATTTTATCCTATGGGTAGATACACCACTATTTATATAATCTTATAGCTGAACAGGATTCTTGGATAGTTACTGGGCAGAAGAGGGGAAAGAGGACTCCTGCTGACAGGCAGGTTTGAGGCATCTCGGAGGTGACTCGTAGCTGTGGGAATGAATGACCCTGGTAGGCTGCGTCCCATCTTGAAGGCTTGACTCACCAGTCTGGGCTGGGCTGGGCTGACTGACGGGAAGGATGGAGGATATTTTCCTTTCTCTTCCTCTGGGTTCTTCCTTGTGTCCCCAGTTGCCTTTGAAAATTGATAGCATATTAGGATATTTCTGAACTTGCTGACAGGGACCCGGAGGCCAGACCTCACTAGATGGGAGCCTGGAGTTCCCTGAGGTCGTTGAGTGATGGCCTCTGGTGTGTGACTTTTAAAGACCAAGGGAAGAGCACATCGAGAGAGATTTTTGGATTGATTCAGAAGTGTACGTCTTTTCCTTGACTGGTACATTCTTGAGTCCTTGGAGGAAACTGTCAACAGGTGTTTCCTTTTTCCTTAGAGTAAAAGAAAAACCTCAAGCATGTAAAGGAACTTTTGGGGGCGCACGCAGGCTAGACATTGAGAATGTTTACGCCCCGAGTAAAAAGATTGTTCTTGATTGGGAGGGGCAGAAGGCCACTTGGGAACCCCTACCCCAAGGCCTTTCTGAAGATCATTAGACAGTCTTTTCTGAAGAATGCTGGCAGTGACCATCTTTCCGTCCCCTGGTGGCTGGCCCTGTGCGAGTCATTGTCTTAAGCTCATTCATTTTTGATGTCTGTTTTCAGCTTCTTAAAGGGAAAGTGGGAAAGGAAGGGGCAGGTGGAAGGTTTCTACTTGAGGGCAAAGCCAGGCTTCTGGGGGTTGGGTGGCAGGGAGAAGCTTTCAGTAAAGGATCTCTGTTTAGATGTCCCTCCTGGTTTTGGATGTGGCCCCAGTGACCCTTTCTACACTCCAGAACCAGGTTCTCAAGGTAAATCCCCAGGACCGTCAGCTACAGCAGTACTTGGGAACTTGTTAGCAATGCAAGGTTTCAGGCCCCACACCAGACCTACAGGATCCAAAATGGAGGGTGGGGCCCAGAATCTGCGCTTTATCAAGTGACCTGGGTGATTCTGATGCCCAGTAAAGCGTGAGAACCCTGCCTCCGACCTGGCCGCCAGGAGACCTTTGATTTAGTGCATAGGTTGAAAGCTGCAAGCAGGTGGAGGCAGTCCTAGAAATAGCAGGTTTCTCCTCCCTCGGAGAGCCCAGCTGAGTTCATTTCACTGAACAAGTGTCTGCGAGTATGGAGCTTAGTACTAGGTGCTGGAGATCAGAGTGCAGAAGGCTGATCTACATTCCCTTCCCTGGCTGGCAGCCCAGTGGGGGAGAAGGATAGTTACACAGGCAGATTTTGAGCATGGTCACTGCTAGGATGGGCCTAAGGGCTCCTTAGGGCGGATGTGGACAGGGTTTAAGGGTAGGATACACTGGGGAGGGCTTCCTAGAAGAGGGAGGGGATGTTTGAGTTGAGACCCAGAGAAGAGGAAGCTGCGTCCCTGTGCAGAGGCCTGCAGGGGAATTGGGCTGGCCCAGCAGGAGCAGTTAAGGCTGGGGAGGCAGCCGTGGGCAATGAAGGTTCTTTCAGCCTTTTAAAGTGTTTGCCATGGGGAGTGGATAGGAGGGGCAGAGAGACTCCTCGGGACTGTTGCTGTTGCCCCTGTGACAGCAGTTCCGGTGGACTAGGGGAGGGGAGGGGGTTGGGAAGCGTCAGTGGTGCTCTTCTTGCCCCAGGTTAGGGAGTCCCCAGGTTAGGGAGTCCGGGGAGGGTGGGGAGGTCAGTGTTGGACAGGCTGAGCTCCATGCCGTTGTTACCATGGGGCCAAGCAGGCAGCACCTTGTGTGTGTGTCTGTCCTCCAGCATGAACGGGGTGGTGTCTGGGGAAAGTGAGAGGGGAGCTCCACCAGGAACCTCCTCTCCAAGCTTGAGGACTCCCCTGTCAGCGGACGCTGCGGGTGTGTCTCCCCAGCCTGTCCCTGGGGAGTGGTGAGCTGCATGTGTTCCAGCTTCTCTCTCTAGACAGCATGGTTGCGTACTTCCTTTATAGCACTTCAGCGTGTTAGGACCAGAAACAGCCTGGCAAGCCAGCGAGTGCTTTCTCTGAAAGGGACGAAGAGGTGAGTTACATGCCAAGTTCCACGCTGAGGTGGCAGAGCAGGGACCCTGTGCCCAGGCTTTAGGACAGTCTTTTCCACGGGTCAGCCACCTCCTGATCCTGGCATGAGAGCCTCAGTGGGCCTCTGGCCTGGTGTCTGTGCCCATTCTAGATGTGCCTGCATGCCACCACAGCTGTGAGCACCTCAGGGCCAAGGGCAGGCTCATCTGGGACCTGCCCAGACCGGCCCAGAGCTGCGGGAGGTGCTGGTGCCTTGGGGGTGCTCCCAAATGCGAGTCCTCGTCCTCCGCTGCCTGTGCTCACCCTGCACCTGGAGCTCCCCCCTCGCGGGGGGCAGGCAGGCCCGTGGCCTCTGGGACACTCGCTGCCAAGCAGGAGGAGGCTGAACGCCATGCCTGTTGCTCCAGGCCAGGTTCTGAAAACCTGTCGAAGGACCAGCAGGATGAAGAGGGTGAAGTGAAGACTACTGATAGATGAAATCATGGTGAGGATAAGGGTTTTAACTTGTGTACTACATGTGTTTGGGGGAGCTTCCAGTTTAGTTTAAGATGATGACGGAAAGGTTTCCTGGTGCAGCTGGGTGCCTGGTTCTTGTGCGTTGCTAGATGGGGTTTGCATGCAGATTCCGGATAGCCGAGTTCTGAGTCACATTGGGATTTTGGCATGAGAAGTAGGATTTATTCATGAGACTCAATCTTTGAAAACTAGAAGGTGAGAAAAGTCTTAAAAAGATATTTCCTCCTGGAATTGTTCCCCTTCCCTGCCATTGCTTTTTCACAGATAGACACTCCTTTGGGGGAAGGGAAAAAGAAGACCTGTTATTGATTAGAACGGTGTACTTTGTGCCGAGCAGAGCAGCATGTGGGAGGTTCAGGCATGGCCCCAGCACGTTAGGTAAATATTTTTGTCAAAGGAGTACGGCTGTGGTTTTGCAATATACGTTCACATATGAATCTGCTCAGGAATGATAGGCTGTTTATTAGCTACACCTGTTGATTGACACGAGCAGGGTTTGCATCACGGTTCAGTTGGGAGGTGTTTCTGCGATGGTATTTCCACCTGGGTGGGCCTCCCTTCCAGAGGAGATGGGCTGGTTATCTTCTGCCTTTGACCCCCGCCCCCCGGACTTGGTGGTGTGCCAGTGTATGTCAGGGGCTGGGGAGTAGATGAGAGTTGGTACCAGCTGCATTGATCCCTTCCCAGTCCTAGACACTGGGGGATGTCCGTGGGGCTCACCCTTGGTTATAGTCATAAAGTGCAGGAGCCCCGACGGAGCCTGGTGTGTGCAGGGGCAGCAGGCGACGGGCTGGCCTGGCCCCCCTGCCCCTTTCCTTTCTTTCAGTGGTACGGTCACCTTTTAAAAACCTCGGTTTTAATCAGGGTGCAGGCTTTCCATTTGTGCTGAGCAATGCCTTCTCCCGAGACGGCACCGCGGAGTCTCAGGCCATGCATTTTGAGGAGGCCGCATGCAGCGGTGGACACAGCGCGGACAAGGGCCAGGATTGGGCCCCAAGGCCACCTTTCAGGAGCTGAATGGCCTCGCCCAGTTAAGCTCTCTGCTGTTGGTTTCCTCTTTTTGAAATGGTATAATAATATCCATGTCGTTTGGTGGTTTAGAAAGATTAAAAGGAGATGAGAGGGAAGCACCAAGTCCAGTGCCTGGTACCTGTTCTGATGTGAAGGTGAAGGTTCCCAGGGGTGGTTGTGGCAGGTCATCTCGGCTCTCTGAGGCTCCCGTGCATTAGGGGGTTTCTCTGGCCAACACTACAATTCTGCTCTTAAATGGACGCAACTCTGTGCCCTGCTCAGGAGCGGAGCTGATCCTGCAGGGACCCCAGGGCTGTTCCTCTGCCAGGGACAGGCTGGACTGAGCCTGCCTGCCATCTTCAGAAGTCCCCAGAGTCCTGGTGGAGGTCCTAGTCAGTGCTCTTCCCTGCCCTTCCAGTTTGTTCCTCTCTTAATTAGTATGATGGGAAGAGGGAATCCCCAAGGTGTCTCTGTGACCGTCCTCGCCCTTTGGGCCCACGCTCTGCGTCCAGGGGCACCCAGCCTTCTCAGCCTCCGTGTGGATTCATGCAGGTCCCTGTCTGTGGTGCCTCCCATGCCCCTCTCGTCACTGGTTTCCATCTCATCTTAGACCCTTAGCAGAACCCAACTGTCCCCTGTCCAGAGCGCGTCTTTGGTGGGGTATCCTGCTGCTCCTTTCCTTTACGTGGTTTTTCTTCAGCACCAGTTTGTTAACAGGACCCTATCTAACCCGTTCCAGCGCACAGACCCCTGGCAGGCTTGAGAAGTACTTGGGTGACTGACAGCACACTCCCCACTCTGTGACACTCCACTGTGTACAGTGGTTTTCAGCCTCTTCGACCCTGACCTACACTTAGAAATACATTTTAGACTGTGACCCAGTAGAGGAAAAAGAGACAGAAGCTCACATGTACTCAGACACAGGTCAGCACATCCATAGAGCTTCCTTTTCTGTTCATATCATGTTTTTAGTGATGAACTGCAGTTTGAAAACACTGGCTTGGTGAAGAGTTGAGATGGGGAGCAGCTCTGGTTGTCCATTGGCCTGGGGGTGTTTGGGAGTGAGAGCAGCTGGGCAGCCTGAGGGGCTCGGGGTAGGGCCTGGCCTGCAGGGAGCTGCTTCAGGAACAAGTGCTCCCTCTGGAGCCGACGGTGTGGCCCAGAGGACAGAACCCTGGACTCAGGATACCTGATTCAGCCCCTGGTCCTGCTGCTTGCTGGCAGGGAGACTTGAGACGAATCCGTTTCCCTCTGTTTCATAGGGTGCTTGATGGGGTGGCTGTGAGGCCCAGGTTGGAAATACTTGGAGCGCAGCCCTGACCCCTGGAGCCTTGCGCTCAATGCCCTGCAGGGCAGGGGATCACCAGAGCTGATCTGGAGCCGGTGCCCTTTCTCTCACCTTTCTCTATCAGCCTGGTTTAGAAGGGAGGTAGGTCAGTGGAAAGCAAGCAGTCACCTTCTGCCCAGAGTTGGGGGTGGAGCTGATCAATGTGGTATGACCCAGTATGAGGTGTGGCACCCCTGATGTGGCCTGCTCTCTTCCAGCCCTGAAGGATGGCTGCCATGTTGGGGGATGCCATCATGTTGGTCAAAGGCCTTGCCAAGCTGACCAAGGCGGCCGTGGAAACCCACTTGCAGCACTTGGGCCTTGGTGGGGAGCTCATCTTGGCGGCCAGGGCACTCCAGTCCACAGCCCAGGAGCAGATCGGCATGGTCTTGGGAATGGTGCAGGTAAGGAGGCCGGTCCAGGGTGGGTGCCAGTGGGAGGGGGCTGGACTTGGAGTTCTTGGTGAGACCAGGACGCAGGCAGGGTGGCTGGTCTCCTTGAGGCCAGGGCCAGAGAGCCCGCTGGTTAGTGTATGCCAGTCTCCTTCCAGGTGGGGCAGGGTCCCTGTGTGAGGCTGCTGGGCGACTCACGTTCTAGTTCAGGGAGGCCTCACAGAGTGGAGAAGAACCCCCACGGGCTGGTAGCCCAGCATACTCGTTGGATTAGTAATTCGCTGGCACAGCTGATGCCAGGCACACAGTGCGGGGCTCAGGGGAGGGACCAGGTCCCATCCTGTGGGAGGATCGCAGATCCCCTTTCCTGCTCCCTCCGCCCGGTCCGTGTCTAGTTCCTGGGCCTGTGTTGGCTTACTGAGGAGAGGCCTTTTTAATTTTGGAAAATAACTTTTTAATTTTGGAAATGTTCTATGGGGGCAGCTTAAAGGAACCCTGCATGCTTCCTTCACTGAAGCAAACATATTTTTAATAAGACAAAAACACTTTCACTCTTTACTTGATTTATGTAAGTATTTTTTATTGGGTTGATTTTTATATAGAAGAGATGAAGGTCACCTGCTGTCTAGGCATAGTGGGGCGAGGCCAGGCTGGGAAACCTCAGCGTGGAGCTGCCACGGGAGCCTGGGTGTCAGCTGCCTGCCTCGGGTCGCGAAGGCTTCTCCCACCGTCTGCGCCACTTTTCTGCGCCACTCGGGTCCGACTGTGGGGCTGAGCTCCTTTCCTGGGTGGAAGCTAGGACAGCTTCACCTCCTGCCTTCCTCTCGTCTCTCAGGTGTCTTTTGTGCCATGGTCCAGAGAGCCTGTGTTTTACCACCCAAGGGGAAGGGTTTAAACAAAAATGAGTGCTGGAGAGGTGATTTTCAACAGGGCTTGCCACAGCAGAGGGCTGTTCACCGTGGCGTCCCACTGCCCAGTCCTCAAGAACTGCCTCAGAGTCCAAGGGGATGCACGTGTGTGCAGGCCTCTGTGTGCGTAGGCACATGTGTGTTGGGAGTTGTGCTGCAGAGGGTAGGTGCTGCTGCCCTCTGTCCATTTCTGTCTCTGGTTGGCTGACCTTCCGGACAAAGGATACTCACGCTCCTGCAGGCTGAGACCACCATAGCCTGCGGACTTCTGGTCAGTCTTGGTTTTCAGATTCCCAGTAGCTTCCCTGGTGTTCTCTTAGGGTATAATGGCAATACGTGACTATCTGTCACCCTACATGAATGCTTTTCACTTGTGGAAGTCTTCACACCCAGACCTTACTGCTGTCTGGGAAAGGGAGTGGGCCTAGATGGTCACCACTTTCTTAGACAAGGAGACAGACCAAGAGTTGTATGCGAGGCCCATGATTAAGTGGCAGGGCCAGGTTCATGTGTCCTCTTCCCAGGGTGAGACTTCCTGCCCTTGCTCATCCTCTGTTGAGGCTGGGCTGTGGCTCTGGCCACCTTACTTGGTGTCCTTCCTAAAGAATTGCCTTCCTGTTGGGTGTTTTGCTCATAACACTGAGGAGGTACAGCCACCCAGCTCACTTGGGCCTCCCAGGAGTGAGACAGCACGCGAGACCTGGACAGGCCTCCCCGAAAGGCGAGAGGGAACTCCTGCCAGGCTCCCACCTCCTCCCCTGTCTCCCCAGACAGGCACAGCCCGTCCCCCAGGATAGTCACTCAGAGATGAGAGGGAGGCACTTAGCCCCTCTCGACACTCAGGTTCCTGGATGTGGCTTCTCCCTGCCGGGGTGGAGGGTCACATACTCCAGAAACCTCCCTCAAGCTCCTCCAGGCCTTGTTCATGTCTTCTTTTAGCGGACACCAAGTCTGGTCCCGCCAAGGTCCCTTTGGTGTCCGTAGGGCCTCACAGCCACATAAACAGTTCGTGTGTCTGTCCAGGCGGCTGTCACAGGAGTCAGGGCAGGAGGAGCAGCCTTTGCTATGGCTCTAAGGGACCAGCCTCAGTCCCCAGGGCTTCCCGGCCATCTTGAGAGGCGCCCAGAGAATCCAGTCCACTTTATTTCTGCTCTGAGAAAAGCATGGTCTGCCAGCAGGGTGAGCGTTGGCTTAGAACCCTGTTCTGCCACTGGCCAGATGACTTAAGCCCCGGTTTCCCATTTGTGAAATGAGAGCCACAGCCCAGTCTCTTTCCTTCTCCTGGAGGCAAGTCTTACCTCCTTAGACCCCCGGCACCTTGTGAAGCTGAGAGTGCCCACATCTGCAGAACCACGGATGGCACTGTGTATGCTGGATCCAATGCAGAGGCGCAGGGAGTCCGGGCCACGGGCCTCCCTCCGGGAGCCAGTGCTGTTCCCCTGGCCCTGTCTGTGGTCCCCACATAACTCGGTGACTGTGGGAAATCCTACTTTCAGATGAGGAAGTAACATAAAAGGTCAGGAACTCCCTCAAGGGCACTCAGAGCTCAAAAGTAGAAAGAATCTGGGCATGAAGGTCAGGTCTTCTCCAACTCCCAAGGACAGCCAGGCTGGACCTGACTGAGGCCACCACGGCCAACTGGTGTGGCGCTGGCCTGGATGGGGGGGTGCCCGTCTGCACGCTGCCCTTGTCCTTGCCTGTCTGTGGTTATGCTTGGACTTCTCAGAGGTTTCCTGTCTTTTTCCCTGGTTCATCCTTCCCAAAGCCCTGCAGGCCAGTCCTTAGCCCTGATGACGAACAGGTGGGGAACTTCCTGGGCGTGGCGGGACTCTCCTGGTCCCAGCTGGGCGCCCAGCAGGTTCTCAGGGAAGGTGAGGGGACCATGCAGCGGAGCCCTGGTGGAGCAGGACTAGAGTCTGGGTCTCCTGGCCCCTGGGCTGGGAAGGTGCTGCCCATCTCTGGAACCCACCATAGGCCCCGGGTATAGCGTGATGTACCCTCTCGGGGACCGCAGGGCGGGACAGCAGTGGGGTGCCATCTTGGGCAGAGGGGGATAGACACAGGGGACACTGCCTGGCTGGCACCTTGCTCCTCTCACGCCACCTTCTGTTCCCTGCAGGATCAGAAGCTTGAAGAGTCTCACATTGCCGAGAGCTTTGACGGCCCAGAATCGGAGTTGCACTTCTCTGGGCTGGGGGCCGAGGGAGCTTCTGCAGATTTCCCTGTGGCCTCCTCCCAGCACCAGTCATCATCCCCAGCCCTGGATCACACTGGCAGTAAAGGCCCAGCTTCCTCCTACGTTGACAGCGGACCCTTGAGGGAAGCCGGGCTCCCAGGCCAGGCTGCCTTTCCTCTGGGCAGGGGAAACGCAAGGCTCCTTGTGGACACCAGAGCCCCTTTCCCTGCCGCCGGCCTTCAGCGGAGGTTCTTCCACCAGGACCAGTCCCCTGTGGGGGGCCTCACGGCTGAGGACATCGAGAAGGCCAGGCAGGCCAAGGCTCGCCCTGAGAGCAAGCCCCACAAGCAGATGGTGCGTCTGGGAGGGCCCCCTGGAGTGGGCCGGGGCGCTTCTCACCGAGGTGCTGGTGTCAGGCCCTCCCCCAGGGGTGGTGTGGTCCGGAGGTTCTGGGGACACGGAGGCCTCTTGTTGGAGGGTGCTGCTAGGCAGAGCTGCTGCCTTGGAGGATGGAGAGGGGATGTGGGGCAACACGAAGCCCTGAAGACTGGTTGTGCCCCCGTTGGCTGACTTCCCTGAGGCCTCTCTGTTCTCCCTCTAGCTCAGTGAGCGGGCTCGGGAGCGGAAGGTGCCAGTTACACGGATTGGGCGGCTGGCCAACTTCGGAGGTAAGGTAGCTGGCTGCGCCCCCGCGCCCCCTCACCTGCCCTGGCCCGCCAGTCCTGGCTGAGTGCGGCTGGGGCCCCCCAGGGCTGGCGTAGCGGGGGAGAGGGCCGGGTCCATGGGTGCCCTGGGCAGTGCGGTAATGGCTCCTGGATGTTTCCCATGGGTGGGTGATCCAGTGCCTGGACCCCACCCGGTGTAGCTCACGCCTGGGGTTGGTGTGGCCAGTGCCACACTGTAGGCTGCAGCCCTGCTTCTCAGGCCACACTTGGGGGCAGTGTCTGCAGTGTGAGTTTTCCCTACTAAGTCTCTCCATGGCTCAGCCCCTGGGGGGACCCTACAGAAAGGAAGCCCAGTGGGGAGCAGAAGTTCCTCTGTGGGCCCCTTTGGCTCCTAGACAGAGCTGGTTTTGCCCCTGGGACCTGCTGGGTTCCCACAGGTTTGTGGGGTACCAATAACGATAATGAGGTGCTGAGGCCCCGAGCTGTGGCTGTCACTTAAAAGTCATTTTAAGATGCTTTAGAGTTGTAGGCTCTATTTGTCATTTTCTTTGGGGGTTTGAATAGCCATGTGCCCAGCACAAACCTATGCTCTTTTGTCAGCATTGAAGGGTCATTTCATAAGTGAGGGTTTACAGCAATGGTGTCTGCGTTTGTGACATTGTGTGATGACATCTATTGCTTAGTTACTGACCAAGATGCTCCTGTTGGAAGCATTGTATCCTAGGTAATGGTAACATACTTTTAGACAGAGTGACCGGGAGCACATTTCTCTAAAACCTCAGTGGGTTCTCCAGACGACACAGTTAGTGAACTCTGTTCGCATGTGAGCCACGGGCGAGTGCTTGTTTGCCAGGCTCCGTGTAACAGGGGTCTGACTGGTTCCTGCTATGCCAGTGCTGAGTGGCCCTGGCTGCTCAGGGTCGTGGTCTGCCGGCCTTTTCCGTTGCTTGGGCTGGTGCGTCTGTCTCCCTTTGCATGTTCTGCGCATCGTACATCCTGTTCTCTGCTGCCGATTCTCTTGGAAACCCCATCCTACTCATCGTTTAGGATTGGCCTTGGGAGCTGGACCCACGTGTGTGTTCTGATATTGATGGCTGCCTGGCTTCTTTATATATATATAAATTTTTTTGGAGGATGCTCAGGCACTGACCCTGAAGGGTGACTGTCTTCTTAATGTGCAGGGGAGGCTAGGTTAATTGGGTAGAATTTTCTTAAGCCTACAGTGTTCCTCCACACGGCTATCTTAAAATATGGCATCTGTTGCTACAGTCTAGTACAAAGCATCATCTGAATTTCAGCGCAGAGTTACTGCCTTGTTTCACTTGAATGAATTAGCATTTCAAGCAGTTCCTCATAGGACATCATGAGGTCCTGGGTGTCACCTCCATAACGAGTTTGAGAATGTCTGCTTTGGTGGCCTCCATGGTCCTTGCTCCCCAGAATACTTGGCCTGTTCCGTCCCAGGCTTTTCACAATGGCTGTTGGCGGGGTGACATTTATTATTTCTTTCTCTCCCCCATGAGTTTGAAAAACTACTCTGTAGTTTTTCTCTTTAACCCTCCTCCACTTTAACACTCCAGTCAGGGGCTCACCTCTGAGCCCTGCCCCCCGAAGGCTTGGCTGAGTTGGCACGCGCTGGAACGGCCGGAATCCTCTCCCACAAGTCTTCGCAGAGGTTGGGAGGTGGAAGATTTGTTTGGGAAAAGTGGTTGGAATGAAGGTTGTGATAGTAAATTAGACTTTATGGAACACCGTGAAATGCTGGTGACATGGCTCAGGAAGACAGACTGAAATGCAAGGTGTGTGGGACAAAAAGGCAACTTCAGTAAACTCAGGGTACAGGGCTCCTCCCCTGGGGTGTCTGGGCTGGAATCAGGAGAAATCTGGTCTTGGAAGGGGTTTTGCGTGGTCAGAAGGCCCCTGAGCCCTTGCTGACAGTGGCCTGGGGCCATGCTCAGTGCCCATGCGCTGGAGGTCCACCCCCAGCAATTCAGAGCCACCCACATGGTTGCCCAAGCAATTGCAACTACTATTTCAGGTTTGAAGGTGGTAGGACAGGAGCAAAGAGGAGCCAGGTCAGGAAGGAACCTGCTGTTCTGGCCCCAGGAGTGAGCTCTGGGCGTTCCACCTCACCTAGAGGTTTTCAAACTGCGCGTTTAGAGCCTTTAGTGAGTGTGAGATCAACTTACTGGGCTGGGACCAGCATTCACAAAATAAACTAAATAGAATGGAATTGAGTAGAAAAAAGTCAGAATGGATATCATGGATCCTTAGAAAGCACTACACACGTAGTTCCAGGGGTATGTAAATATACTGTTTATGTATGTTCTTCATTGTATTGGAAATACATGGCTTGTTCGTGGGTTCTTACCCACACAGTTGGAAATAATGCTGCTCTGTCTGTTCTAGAAAACTTCTAACCTTTCTGCCCCTTCTGAGGGTGGGATATTTTGGAGGTAGACCCACAGGCTTTAGGCTGTTCATTTCTTTAAATAATTGCTTCTGCGCTGCTCTGTCTCCTCTGGGATTCCAATTATACACGTTAGATCTTTCTCCTCTGTTCTGTGTGTCTCCTCGACCCCCTTCTGTGTTTTCCATCCTTCTCTCTGTTTGTGCTTTAGTCTGATCTCCTCTGCTCTTACAAAGGGAGGGAGAGCGGGATGATGATAGGAACGGGACTCGAGCCGGGAAGGTTGGCACTGAAGACGGCTCCCGAGGGTGGGTGAGCGTGCGCTGCAGTGGCTACTGGGACCTCCACCCAGGAATGTCCAATCCAGACATCGTTAAGGTGGAAATGAAGAGAAGACTGAGTAAGGGAGATAAGACGGAAGAGAGGCAACAACTAGCAATGAATAGGAGGAGATGAGGGCATTTAGATTCTCCCGAAAAGGATTTTGACATAACAGTACTTAAATCAGAGGCTAATGAGAAACTAGTGGGTCATGAATAGACCCTTGGGCATCTTACTATTTTTAAAAGATAAAAGGTGAGGGACCTTCACTTCCAGAAAAATGCTTTACTTTAAAAACCAGTTTGAAGAGACAGAACAACATAAGAGTGTTTCTCTTATGTTAGAAGTCTGGTGTTGCTTAGATTGACATGCAGGGCTGCTCGCTGTTGTTGCTTACGTTTCTGAAGATGGTGATACCCCCGGGCGCTCTGCTGATGGGTTACGTTGGCACCTTCCCTGTGCTTCTGGTCCTGCGCAGACGTTGACGGGCAGTTGATCGTCATTGAGCTGGTGGAGACAAGTGGTCCCGAGGTTGATGGGCTTGTGTCTGAGGCTGACTTTGCTCTGGCCTCCCCTTGTGGGGTGGTGCAGAGTGACACTGGTTTCATCACCTGATGTCCAGAGGGCGCAGGCTGGACAGCTTTTCCTCCCGTCCCCAGAGCCCCAGTGCTCTCTGAGGCAGCCAGGAGGTGCATGGTGCCACAGGAGCAGCCCTGTGCCCTGGGCAGGGGTGTGGGGCCAGGTTTCTGTCTTTTGCAGGAGTGCATTCACAAGGGGGTTTCATGTCTGTCTTTCCTTCTTAGAAGCTCTGAGAGACTGGAGGGTGGTTATTTCAATCTCCGGTTAGATGGGGAAGTTGAGCCACAGTTGCCCGTTGCCCAGAGCAAGTGTTTTTTTGCGACAGCTTTGGGACCAGAGCCCAGGAGGCCTCTGCCCGTGACTCCTTTCCTGTTCCCTGCAGCCACCACAGGGGCTGCGTGAGGAGCTCCCCCAACCCAGCGACCCTGTTCTGGGCATGGAGGGCCGGCTCCAGAGAGCCCGCAGGGGCTCACCTCAGGAGCTTCTCCCTCCCGGCCCCCTTCCTCTGTGCTGTGGGCACCCCCCTCCCAGGGCATCCCCCTCCCAGGGCTGGGGGCAGCATGGCGGACGCAGATGATGGCAGGGAGGGTGGACTGAGGAACACCAGCGTCTTGCGTGCCTGTGTGGACTTTCGTGTCGGGTCAGGGTTTTCAGATGTGCTGGTAAAAGCGGGGCGTGGGTGCCTGGTGATGCCGGCTGTGTGAGCGCCCAGTGTGTCGCTGTAGCTGTTTATTTGTTCCCTACTGTGGCTCAGGAGCCCCCTGAGCCTGGGGGTCCCAGGCCGCCTTTCTTTACTACTTCCTGCCCCAACTTTCCCGGGGCCTCCTTATGAACGGTGCTGTTTGTTAGAAGGTGGGGTTTTTCTGTTTGTTGTTCCTTAATCCCCAGTGCCCGGCTGGGCAGAAGCCAGCGGGTGCTCAGAGAGGGCTGAATTTGGCTCTGATGACCTCCAGAGAGGCGGCAGCGGCGGGCAGGGGCCGGGCTGGGGGCCTAGACTCCCAGATCACAGGAGCAAGTGCCCAGCCTGGGAAATTGGCCCTCTGGGCTTCCGCCTGGGGGGAGCGCTGCTCCCCGCCCCGCTTCTTGACTGTGAGGCCTCTGTCTGAGAGGCAAATGGGGAACGTCAGGAACTTTCTTGGAAGGTTCCGGCACCTTTTCACAGGCTTGGATACAGAGGCCAGGGTGCGGGGCCCACAGAGCAGGTGCGATGGCTGGCTTTCCTACAGGACTCCCAGCAGACTGTGTGGCCAGGCCTGGCCCAAGGGCGGATCAGAACAGAGGCGTGCGGTTCTGAGGGCTGCTGGGGCGGGCGATGGGCCGTGGGTGACGGAGGGAGCAAGGGACTGTGGGTGCTGGGCCTGGTGAGCCGGGGCGGAGGCAGATGTTCCAGTATTTGCCTCCAGGTGCCACCGGTTCTGAGAGAAGGAGAGCCCATCAACAAAGTCCCGGGAATTACTCTACCTTGGCAGAATCGGGCCAGCAGGAGAGCTGGAGAGCCAGTTTTGGCCTGCGGCCTCCTTTACAGAATGTTTTTGTTGTTGTTCAATGATTTAATCACAGGTATCACAGGTGTGTGGCCTGGGAGAACTTTATTCTCACCTGCAGCCTAGACATGGTGAGGGGCCCAGCAGGAGGAGCTGGGGTGCCTCTGCCTGCAGAAAGTGGGGCTCCGTCCTCCCCGGCCACTGCACAGCTGTGGTGTCCGTTCCCAAGGCTGCGTAACCTCTGACGCCCTCTGCCTCTTTTCGTAGGTTGTGTTTGGACTTGATTTAGGTAGAGAAAAATCTACACGAGGAGAGACACTGGTGAAACTTGATAAGAGTTTGAAGGTTAATAATATCGTTTAGTTTGCTAAGTCAGATAGTGCGCTGGGTGGGGTGGGGTAGGCAGGGTAGTTAATGTTTAACTGGAGACTGTTCCCAGCTCTGCCTCATGACCTCGGAAGGGCAAATAGGTCCTGGCACCCCATCCTAGCACCCCAAGTGTGCTGGTGGGCCCTGGGCTACCCTGAGGGCCACTTCCAGGTGATGGTGGCTTCTTCCTGCGGCTGCCAGAGCCTGGCTCTTGGCGTCCTGTATTGTCCCCTGGTCCAAGCTACACCACACTGGATTTGAAGGCTTAGTACAAAATATCTACTAATATTTATGTGGAGTATTTGCTAAATAAAATACATGATAGGAATTCATTTTGCATGCTCTTTAATTTTTAAAAATGTGTCTATTAGAAAACTTAACATTACATATGTGGCTGGTTGTATGCTTTTGGACAGCACCGGTCTAACATGGTGGGTAGGAGAGGTGATAACAGCAAACACTTGCAGAGCAGTGCCTTGTACCAGCTACTTCGGAAGCACTTCACCTTTATGCATTTGTTTAATGTTCGCAATGACTTACGAGGCGGGAACTTTTCTATTAAATAATACGTAATCATTGCAGAAACTTGGGAGGATGCGCACAGGCTTCCTGGTACGCTCATCAGAGCACCTGGTGTGTGTCCACCCCTCTGGGCACGGGGCTGCTGCTTCCTTGCTCCCCTTCCCCACACTGGCCTTAGGGCACCTGCAGTGGCGTCCGTCTGCTGCGGTCAGTGTGTCCAGCCACGTGCCCCCCATTCTCCTCTGGACGCCGGCTCCCACCCTCGCCTCCCCGTCCAGGTAGAACGGTGCAGGAAGAAGAGGAAACCGGCTCTGCTGGCCTTCATGGCGCCCGCTGTGCTCCTCGGGCCTCTTGTGGGTGGTTGGGTCACCCACTGTGCTACCTTTGGATAAATGTGGCACTAACGAACTTCGATTTACAAAATGGCAGAAGCGGGAGGGAGGGTTGGTCCCCATGTCCTGAGACCATGGTCGGTGCCTGAGTGAGGGCTGCAGCCTGAGCTCCTGCGAGTCCCTCCAGCTGGGCCTGGGGACCCCGACCTTTTGCCTTTTCAGAATGTTCCAGGTCCAGCCACTGCTCTACGTCACTGGGGTGCGGCCTTTTCTTCCAGTGGCATGAACTGAATTAGGGACTTTAGAGAATTGGAGGCCTGTTCAGAGCGTTCGCAGTGGGTGGCTGCTTTCCAGGGGGTGTCCCATTCTTGGTCCCTGCGTTTCCCAGCTGTACGTTGTCTTGGGGTATATCTGCGTTCCGGGAGCTGTGCCTGGGCAATGGTGATGGGACGGCGGGCAGATGAAGCCTTTTCACCAAAAGCCCTGCCAGATCAATGAAGACAGCCGGTGTGTGTCTCCTGCCTTTTCACCTCCCCTTTCAAACTGTCTGGACTGTCCTGAGGGTCCCTGGGGAGCTGAGATGTTGGGGGGCTTGTGGGTGGAGGCCAGTAGGCAGCTGCCCAGCCCCTGAGCGGATGCCCAGCGCCTCCCCTTCTCCTCACAGGTCTGGCCGTGGGTCTGGGCTTTGGCGCGCTGGCTGAGGTTGCCAAGAAGACCCTCCGCCCTGAGGAATCCTCTGGTGAGCTGGGCCCTTGACTGAGATGGCAGGATGGGCCCTGGGGGTGGGTCTGCCAGCCCCTTTTTCCCCACCTGTGTTCTGGGAGTATTGGCCTCCTAGGGCCACCTCACGTCCTACCTCTAGGGGCCCAGTCACCCTGTGTTGTGGGTAAATGGCATCCCTGGAGTTGGTTGAGGCCCCGAAGGCTCTGGTCCTGGCCACCTTGGCTCCTCCTGCCTTCCTGGCACTTCCAGTGGAGCTTAGGTTTCGGCCCTGCCCCTGCCCCGCTCCCTGGAGCTGCTGCGGCCTGGTGGCCTGGCTGGTCAGATGCCAGGGGTCCACATTTGGCTGAGGGATGAGGGCTGCTGGGACAGACCCACGGGGTCCTTCATATCTGAGGCAAAGATCGTACCACCTCTGTCCCTTGTCTCCCAGGGTCAACCAGGAGTCGGGTCAGAACCCTTGGACCCCTCAGGAGATGTCAGCTCATTCCAGTATCTGACACCCCTTCTCTCCGTGGGGATCGCCAGTGATACCCCACTGTCCTGACCCGGTAGCCCTGGCTGGCAGCTCAGGGCTGGTCTCTGGGGTCCTGCCAGTCACTTGGCTGGCCCCTCCTCCCCTGAAAGACCCTCTTCTGGGGTTGACGGGCCTCTCAGAGAGAAGGCACTAGCCTGTCCCCACAGGCCCTGAATATGGGGGCACAGGGCACTTGTGTCCTTGGAAGGGGCTGGAGGACAGAGAGGGCTTAGCGAGGGTATTTTTAGGGTTGGTGTGGAGACACTTGGACATGAAGCCTGGCTTTCTCGGCCGTGAGAAGCCAGCCTTCCAGAGGCAGGACCTCCCCTCCCCCACCCAGAGCTGGCTGTCCTCCCTGTCCCATCATGTCCAGGCTGGGAAGAGGCTCAGAGTGGCTCCAGGGTTACAGCTGGTACCCTTTGTCACACAAGTGACCCTAGCTCGGGGTAGAGGGGCCCAGGAACCACAGACAGTGCCGCCCAGGTGGAGACGGGCGTGGAGCGCAGGGGCCGCAGCTCTGGTGGGAGCAGTGGGCTCAGCTGGGCTGAGTCCTCGCCGTGCACTCTGCCACCTCAAGTTAGTACTGGACCAAGGCCATCTGCACCCCTGCTGCCGCCCTGCACTGACCCTGGGGAGCCGCAGGGGCCCCTGGACACGGGTGGCAGGCACAGCGGGCGAGCGCTGTCCTTGACTCCGCACCCTGAGGGACCGCTCTCCCTGCAGCCTGTGGTCACCCAGGGGTGCTGGAGCCCTTTGTCCATTAACTGGGGGGGTGGGGGGGTGGCATTGTCCTCATTTGGAGTGCTGTAGGTTGGTCCCTCCCTCCTAGTACCTGTCCCCACCTCCAGCTGTGCCCTTCAGTGGTCCTTTCCTAGACCTCAGGGACTGATGCCAAAGCCCTGCCTGCCTGCCTGCCTGCCTGAGTGCACGTGTGTGCATGTATGTGGTGTGGTGTGGGGGCTGTGGTGTTGCTGGAGTCAGGCCTGGGGAGACCTGGGTGCTCCTGGAGGGCCCTGGATGGCATCCGTTAAAGGAACAGTTAAAACCACTGCAGGTTTTACAGGCACCCATGAGGAAGGGTGGACTGAGCCCAGCAGCTACGTTGGGATTTTTTGAATCACACTTAAAAATACTCCCCCACCCACCCTATGGTCTTGTCCCTCTGTTTACCCAGGAGGAGCGGAGATGAGGATGGTTGGCCTGAGGTACGCGGCACTGCCCGAGGGCTGTGCGCTCAGGCTCCGGGTCCCGGCAGCAGAGGGGCACCTGCAGGGTCCCGCACCCGCCCAACTGCCACCTCTGGGGGCCACCGGGGTGGGGTCACCAGCGCTGAGAAGGGGGTGCCGTGGTGACCTGGCTCCCGCCCGCAGGTAAGAAGGGCGTGCTGGACTCCAGCCCCTTCCTGTCGGAGGCCAACGCGGAACGCATCGTGAGCACGCTGTGCAAGGTGCGCGGGGCGGCGCTCAAGCTGGGCCAGATGCTGAGCATCCAGGGTGAGTGGGGCCCCGCTGGCGGCGCTCGGGGCTGTCCTGCCGCTGGCTCCTCTGGCCGGAGTCCTGGCTGGCGACCAGCCGGATGTTCCTGGTGCATCATGACAGTGCCCCACAGGCCCTTTTTCCTCTTTCTGGGTGTTTTGAGATCAGTCCGGCAGTGGTCATCCTGCCTCCGCCCCGTGCTGGTTGGAGGGACGTGGAAGGGGGCCCACAGGCCTGCCACTGTGTGATGTTGGGGCTCCAGGGAGGGGAGGTGGCTGAACAGGAGGCTGGCTGCGGAGCCCCAGGAGTGGAGCTGAGGTTGGGGATGTCTCAGGGCTCCCAGTGGGCCCCGGCAGTGCCCGAGCGGGACCTTTTGAAAGGGATGTCCCCTCACTAGCAGTAAGTTGGACTCACTGACTTGGCCACGCAGAAGACCAAGGAAACATTCGGGGGCGGGCAGTGGGGGAGGGGGGTGGCATGGGCGTGGCCTGGGGCTGTCCACATCCACAGGCTGGTTGCACAGCCCCAACTCCAGGAGATCCGCATCCGGTGGCTTCTGAGGAAGCCTTCGAGGGGCCGTCAAGGCCCCTGTGCAGGACGCGCTCCATCGGGCGCACATCAGCCCTGTGCCCCTTTGTGGACGGGGTATGTTCTGACCCCCATCGCTGGGTGGTGCCGCCGTGTGGCCACCCCACACCGATGGCACGGGCTCCGCCCCTCGCTGCGTGGTGCAGTCCAGTGCATTTCTGTACAAAACCCCTGAGATTCCATCAGCCTGAGATGGAAACGTGAGCTGTGTGAGCTGCTGCTGGCGCGCTGTCCCACTGGTTTCAAGAAAAACATCGATGTTGATCGCTGGCCTGGCCAGGGTTGAACCTGCAACCCTGGTGTATGGGGACGGTGCCCTGAGCACCTGAGCCACCCAGCCAGGGCCGAGCGGCCGCGGGACTGTGAGCACGGAGGGTTCACTGTAATGTAGCGAGAATCGTCAACGCGTAACCCGCGCCGGTGGTTTATTAAGCATGATGTACCGTACGTAATGGTACGTGCCCTGCTTTCACACGCTGTTTCACCGCACATGTGAACAGCGCACTGCGCCACCACGTCCTGACGTGATGTGGCTGGGCGGGAGGGATTTCCGCCCCCTTGCTGCGGGGTCACGGACCAAAACGTCGCTGGAGGCGCCACTGAGCCAGCCGCAGGGTAGGGGAGTCCCGGGAGGCCCCTGCAGGGAGGCCAGGCGCCCACTCAGAACACGTCGGAAACGCACGGCAGCACTTGGGGCTCGGGAGACGCGGCCTCCCCCAGGCGGTGGGACTCCTGTTATGAAAAAACACGGAAAAAGGTCAGGAAGAAAAAGAGTTCTCTGCAGGTGGTCAGATACGGGTATTTTTAACATTTTACTGTATTTTATTTCCTAAATTTGTTATTTTTTCATACTAGTAAAATGCTATGCCTGTTATTTCTAAGAAGCCTACCTGGTCAGGTCCTCGGGGGAGTTCAGAGAGCCATGCCAGCCCACGCGTGAGCCTCTCGGTGCCCCCAGTGGCCACCCCCAGGCCAGGGTCCTGTGTCCCTCGGGAGCTTTTGTGCGTCCGTGTGCTGGGCGGGAAAACGTTGCCTGGATTCGAGGAGGAATCTGAGGCTGGGACCCCGTCCTGTTGCTTCTGAACCTGGGGTCCCACGTGTGGGAGGGCGGAGCCGCACCTCCCAAGTGACTGCCCTGCAGTGGGTGGCAGAGGCGGCTGCTTGGTCCCCGGCCTGTGCTCCTTCCTTCTCAGCACTCTTTCTCGGGCCTTCCAGACGATGCTTTCATCAACCCTCATCTGGCCAAGATCTTCGAGCGGGTGAGGCAGAGCGCAGACTTCATGCCGCTGAAGCAGATGACGGTGAGGCAGGCCGCACACGGAGGCACCTGGGTCCTCCGGTCACCTCTCCTTGCAGGAGGGTGGCCTGTGGGTGCTTCTCAGGATGCCCACGTGGCTGGGCTCTGCTCACGTGCCTCCCCGGCCTCTCCCTCCAGAAAACTCTCAACAATGACCTGGGCCCCAACTGGCGGGACAAGCTGGAGTACTTTGAGGAGCGGCCCTTCGCTGCTGCCTCCATCGGGCAGGTGCACCTGGCCCGGATGAAGGGCGGGCGTGAGGTGGCCATGAAGATCCAGGTAGGTGCCCTTGTCCCCACAGGGGTGCAGAGGCAGAACCTGGGCCCTGGGGTGTGGGGGCCGTGCTGTCATTTCTGGCCCCAGCACCGGCTGAGCTCTGGGTGCTGTAGAAGGTATTTGCTGACTGGGAGGTAGAACGGCCTCCCACCAAGCTTGGTTCTGGTGGGGCGAGGAGAAGGGACAGCAATGGTCTCCTCTGGGCCAGAGCTGCTGGGCCGGGGCCTGGAGTGGGTGGCAGAGGTAGATAGCTGGGACTCACCCAAGGTGCGGGGTCCCGGTGGGACACTCCATGGTGGTGGAGGGAGGGAGGGACCCCCTACAAGGGCCCTGCTCCGTCTGCTCTCCCTACAGTACCCTGGCGTGGCCCAGAGCATCAACAGCGATGTCAACAACCTCATGGCCGTGCTGAACATGAGCAACATGCTTCCAGAAGGTCTGAGGCGTCTGGGCAGGGCTCTGGGCACCCGAGGGGCCTTCCTGGGGAACCCGCACCCTGAAACCCCCTCCCCGGTCCAGGCCTGTTCCCTGAGCACCTGATCGACGTGCTGAGGCGGGAGTTGGCCCTGGAGTGCGACTACCTGCGAGAGGCCGCCTGTGCCCGCAAGTTCAGGTGCGGCTCCTGGCCTGCTATTTCCGCCGGTGGGAGGCGGCAGGACACCAGTCGTGGGGGAGGATGGGTTCTGGGGGCACATGGCTGTGGTTGGTGCCTGGGGCTGTAGCCACATCCGACCCCTCACAAAGGAGGGCCCAGACCCTGGCCCCGTGGTGGGTGTGGGGAGGAGCTGGACCCCAGGTGTGACCGCCTGCCCCTGCCAGGGAGCTGCTGAAGGACCACCCCTTCTTCTACGTGCCCGAGATCGTGGATGAGCTCTGCAGCCCCCACGTGCTTACCACGGAGCTGGTGACTGGCTTCCCCCTGGACCAGGCGGAGGGGCTGAGCCAGGAGATCCGGAACGAGGTGTGTTGGCAGGTCGCCTGGGAGCCTCCAGGTGCTCCTGTGTGGCTGACAGGGACAAGGGGCCCCTGGTGTCCTTCCCTAAGGTGGGACCCTAGGAATCATGTGGCCTCTGGGTGGGAGATGGGAGTCAGGCAGCCCCCACCCGAACTCTCCACTCACCAGCCCCCCCACCCCTCTAGATCTGCTACAACATCCTGGTCCTGTGCCTGAGGGAGCTGTTCGAGTTCCACTTCATGCAGACGGACCCCAACTGGTCCAACTTCTTTTATGACCCTCAGCAGCACAAGGTGAGCCCCAGAGCAGGGCGTGTAGGGGCTGTGGGATCTGGGGCATCTTTGCGCCGGGTTGTGACCCTCCCCTGGCATCACCCTCTCCCAGGTGGCTCTTCTGGACTTCGGGGCGACTCGGGAATATGACAGGTCCTTCACGGATGTGTACATCGAGGTAGGGGCAGGATGCCTGGGAAGGGGGAGGCAGGGAGGCTGACCAGGGTTCTGCCCTGTGTCCCCACCTGTGTGTAGCGAGGTGACTAGGGGAGGCCGTGGCCCCGTTGGGCTGGCACAGCGGCTGGGGCCTCCAGAGCAGGGGTCTGGAGGGAGCAGTAAAGCAGCAGGTCAGCAGTGTTTGGGGGCTCCTGGCCCCCAGCAGCTCCTCTGTTCTGCCCCTGGTGGCGCCTCTTCCAGATCATCAGGGCTGCTGCCAACAGGGACAGGGAGGCTGTCCTGAAGAAATCCATCGAGATGAAGTTCCTCACTGGCTACGAGGTCAAGGTGAGCTCCAGGGCACCTGGCCTAGGGGGCTGTCTGCTGGGTGAGCCGCCTTCCCTGTGCAGGAGGGCAGGCAGTGGACTTGGGACCTGAGTTCATAAATGGATGAACTCAGAGGTGACAGCCACCTTGGCATCTGAAAGTTGAGGTTCTCGCACAGCAGGGCTAAGGGGTAGCCGAGCTGCTTCTGAAGTCCCTGACGTCACCCAAATGCTGCTGCTCACGCGCCACCTAAGAGGTCTGCACCAGCCACGCTGGACCTCGGGGGAAGGGTGCGGGCAGTGCCAGGTCCGTTCTGGACAACCTGGCAGCCTCCAGGCCGGGCTTGCCACCCCTCTGGTCTCACATGGGGCCCAGGTGACACACTGAGCGTGTGCTCTAGTTAAAAATGACACTCTCACCTACCTGACCCTTTTCCTCAACTTCCAAAGTGGCCTTTTAGGGAGCACTCAGGGCTGGTACCTCTCTCCCCACCACAGGCCATGGAAGACGCCCACCTGGACGCCATCCTCATCCTCGGGGAGGCCTTTGCTTCTCAGGAGCCCTTTGACTTCGGCACCCAGAGCACCACCGAGAAGATCCACAACCTGATCCCCGTCATGCTGAAGCACCGGCTCATCCCTCCCCCCGAGGAGACCTACTCTCTGCACAGGAAGATGGGGGGCTCCTTCCTCATCTGCTCCAAGCTGAAGGCCAAGTTCCCCTGCAAGGCCATGTTTGAGGAGGCCTACAGCAACTACTGCAAGAGGCGGGCGGAGCAGTAGCTGCCGCTGCGGATGGCACCTGTGCGGCCGGAACCAGGAGGAAGCTGGCGGTGCTGCTCCGGCTCAACTCCTTTGCCGGGGGGAGGGTGGCTGGCTCCGACCGGGAGGGGGCGCTGCTTGGGGCCCCTTGATCAGCGCTTATCACGGTTTTTATTGCCGAGAGGACATGGGCTGGGATGTGCAAGAATGCAGACGAAAACCCCATTGCTGTCTGCAATAGCTAGATGAAGCTCGAAAGGCTATTTGACTCCCTTTTCCTTTTAGTAACAGGGGTTTTACCAAATGTGAACGCTAACCAGCAGGCAAGAGACTACTGCCTTCCAATCGCTGCACCCAAAAACCAACAGAGAAGCCTTTCTGGGTGTTACTGCACAAGTAGACCAGGTTTGTGTGTTCCTAGGGTGAATGTTCATTTTCTGCCGTTTTCCTCTTCAGCCTGCGACCTGCAGCTGGGAGCAGTCGGCTCTGAGCGCTGCCAGCAGGGCGGTGTAACCCGGTGAGCGTGCGCTGCCGCCTGGCTGGTTGCTGTCCTCTTTGAGGGCCGCTGCCTCCCATGGGTGGGTCCGGGGCAGCAGCGGGGAGAAGAGGTGTCAGCACCTGCTGGAAGGTGGTGTGCGGGCACCTTTGTGCAAGGATAGGAATGTGCAGATGCCACCTGGTTAGACCTGAGGGGTTCTCACAGGCTCGGTTAATTTTTGTAAAGTTCTTTTGTCTGATTTACTTATTTCAATAAAAACAAGACATCCTACCATTGTGGCTTTAATCCTTTATTTGTAAAGGCTCTGAGCTGGTGGTGAGGAGGCTGAGGTCAGTGTCACACTCCATCCTGTCCCCAGATGCTCCTGCAAGGTTGGCTTTGGGTGCCTGAACCTGGAAGGCTTAGCCCACTTCCCTTGCTGGCGAAAGACAGGTGCTGCTCGCATCACTGCCCAGGGCCCAGCACGTGCGGAAAAGCCACAGCTCCTCAGGAGGCTGAAACTCGGCAGCGCTGGCCTGAGTTACCGTGCAACCCGCCAGAAGAGATCAGCGGAGCAATATTTCTGAAAGAGGAATTCAGCCACGCAGGAAAAGCCAAAGGTAATGGGCCTCTTGAACATTTGGTAGAGGCCCTCCTAACAGGTTAAGAGCACCACCCTGAAAATGTCACCGGGGGTCAAATAAGACTGCCCTGGTCCAAAGTAAGTTCTCATGTAGGTTTTAAGGGTTCTTTAAGGATAAGGAACATCTTCCTGCAATTTTGCACTGACGAATGACAGACACCCTGGGCTCTGGGACAGGATGGTGTTGTCAGGGCAGTCTTCCTGACAGCTGCTGCCCCTGGTGTTTAGCAGCGTCTGCCGATTCCTGGTCAAAAAGCATATCTAGAAACTGCAGAATACACATTTTCTTGCACATGGAACATACTCCACAATAGATCACATACTAGGCCACAAACAAGTTCTAGTAAGTGAAGACTGAAGTCATATCCAGCCTATTTTCCAAACACAGGGGCATGAAACTAGAAATCAAACACAGGAAGAAAACGGAAAAAAACCCACACGAATGTGAGACTAAACAACGTGCTCCTTAACCAATGAGGATCAAAGAAGAAATGAAAATAGGGAAAAAAAACTTGCAACAAATGAAAATGTAACTTATCAAAACTTACGGGATACAGCAAAAAGGAAATGTCATAGTTATACAGGCCTACCTCAAGGCACAAGAAATATCACAAATATACAGGTAACTCTACACCTAAAGGAACTAGAAAAAAGAACGAAACCCAAAGGAAATAAAGGTCAGAGTAGAAATAAAACAGAAACTAAAAAACAGTAGAAAATAAATGAAGAAAGCTGATTCCTTAAAAGATGAATACAACTGACAAACCTTTAGTAAAACTCATCAAGGGGGAAAAAAGGCCCAAATAAAACCATAAATGATGGCACAGTGGATAAGGCACTGGCCTGCAAACATGCCAACCCAAAGGTCGCTGGTTTAATTCCCAGCCAGGGCACATGCCCAGGTTGCAAGCCAGGTTTCCAGCCAGCTCTGTACCTGGAGGCAGGTGAAAGGCAACTGTACATTGATGTCTCTCTCCCTCTCTGCCTCTCTTCCTTCCCTTCTCTCTAAAAATAATACATTTTTAAAGAAAAATTACAACCAACACCACAGAATTACAAAGGGCAATTAAAGAATACTATGAACAATTACAAGCTAACAAATTTAATGATTCTAGAAAATTTATGACCTTATATAAGACTGAAGCAGGAAAAATATAAAATCTAAACAGACCAATTACTAGTTGTGAAGTTGAAGCAGTAATCAAAAAACACCCAATAGATAAAAATCCAGGACTAGATTGCTTCACAGGTGAGTTCTCCCAAACAATCAAAGAAGAATTAATATGCTTCATAAGTTTTTATTTTTTAAAAGGTTTTATTTCCAAAAAGAGAGGAAGGGAGGGAGGAAGAAAGGGAGACAGACATCAATGTATGGTTGCCTTTCACCTGCCTCCAGCCATGGACCTGGCCGGAGACCTGGTTTGTAACCTGGTTGCGTGCCCTGGCTGGGGAATCAAACCAGCGACCTTTGGGTTCGTGGGCTGGCGCCTTATCCCCTGTGCTATCAGCCAGGGTATAAGTTATTTTTTAAAAAACTGAAGAGGAAGGAATTCTTCTAAACTTGTTCCACAAACCCATCATTACCTTTATACCAAAACCAGACAAAGACGTTACAAAAAAAGAAAATTACAGGCTAACATCTGTGATGAACATAGGTCAAAAATAGACAACTAAAGATTTCACAAAAACCTATTAAAACTGATAAATCAGGATATAATATATTCAGGAATTGGTTGCAATTAATGATCAGAAAGCTTAAGAAACCCCATTTATAATTGCATCAAAAAGCATAAAATACCTACAAAGAAATTTAACCACAGAGGTGAAAGCTCTGTCCTCTGAAAACTCTTAAGATGAAGAAAGAAACTGAATAAGAGACAAATAAATGGAAGTAGGTACCGTGCTCAAGGATTGGAAGACTTAACATCATTAAAATATTATTTAAAGCGATCTACAAATTCAATGCAATCCCTCTTAAAATGCCAATGACATTCTGAGAATTAGAACTAATCCTAAAATTTACATGGAACCAGAGAAGAGCTTGAATAGCCAAAGAAATTTTGAGGAAAAACAGTGGGAATACCTTATGCCTTGATATTAAACTATACTATAAAGCTACATTATTCAAAATAATATGTACTGGCATAAAAACATATACAGAGCAATGGAATAGAAAGCCTACAAATAAATCCTTGTTTACATAGTCAATCTACACAAAAGGAGGCAAGGATAATACCATGGGGAAAGGGTAGCAGTTTTAACGAGTGGTATTTAGAAAATCTGTATGTGCAAAAAATCAATGAACTAAATTGGACCCCTTACACCATGTACAAAAATAAACTACAAATGGATTAAAGACCTAAACCCAAAAGCATAAAGCTCCTAGAATAAGCAGTAAACTCAGACATCACTCTTAGCAATATCTTTTTGGATGTGTCTCCTTGGGCAAGAGAAACAAAAAGGAGTAAACTACACCAAACCAAATACCTTTATAGAGCAAATAAAACCACTAACACCACAAATTGATAACCTACCGAATGGGAAAAGATAGTCGCCAATGATATATCTGATAAGGGGTTGATATCCAAAACATGTAAGGAACTTGTACAACTCAACACAAAAAGAAACAATCCAATCAAATGTGAAGAGGACCTGAATAAATACTTCTCCAAAAGTGACATACAGATTGTCAACAGACACAGGAAAAGATGCTCAACATCACTCATTGTCAGGGAAAGACAAAACCACAATGAGACATCACCTCACACCTGTCAGAATGACTATCATAAATAAATCAACAAACAGCAAGTGTTGGTGAGGATGTGGAGGAAGGGGAACTCTCTAAACTATTGGTGGTATTGTAAAATGGTGCTGCCACTATGGAAAACGGTATGAAGACTGATCAAAAAATTAAAAATACTGGCCTGCGAACCCAAAGTTCTCTGGTGTGATTCCCAGCCAGGGCACATAACCAGGTTGCAAGCCAGGTCTCCAGTCAGGTCCGTAGCTGGAGGCAGGTGAAAGGCAACCATACATGGATGTCTCTCTCCCTCTCTCCATTCCCCTCTCTCTAAAAATAATAAACTCTTTTTAAAAAATTTAAAAAGAGTGCATAGTTATTCAAAGAAATCCAAAACACTAATTTGAAAAGATACATTTATACACCCAACGTTCATTGCAGCATTACTAGTAACAGCCAAAATATATACGAAAGCAATCCGGCTGTGCCAACTGATACAGGTAGCTGGAAATTTTGAGGAGTTGAATGCTTCCCAAGAACGGAGCACAGCTCTTACCTGAGCTATGGAAGGAACTAAGAAAATCCTGGATTAAACTAACCCCATGTTCTTCCATTGTGTAAGGAGGAAGCCTGAACCAGGAGGGGCCGGCAGAAAGCAGGACCCTATAAGATGAAAGAATCAGTCACCTTTTCCCCATTTCTCAGACTTTTTAATCAGGGAAAAAAAGACAAAATACTCAACTCTAACAGTTCCCTGTTTTATTGCAATACATCAAAGTCTGGTTAATATTAAGTGATATCGACATAAAATATTGGCGAGGAGCCTTGTTACATTTTTGACTATCCCACCCACCTTAAATATTTCTGTGCAAAAGAACCCACACCACTGTTTGGTAGCAGAGAATCTCTTAAAAACTTCCCTAAGACACCGAGGGCAGAAAACCAAACAAAATGAAATGAGTGATAAAAGGCCAAAGCAGTATCTTTTCCCTTTCCATACACATTATTTGTCAGCGTTATACTCCAAACAAAACAAACAAAAAAATGATTACACCTAGGCCATGCAACACTGTACAATATTACAATGAGAAAAAAACCCTCAAAACTTGTAAAACAAATGATATTACACTATCAAATAAAAAGGCAGGCCATTTTGTTTTCATGAAATTTCAGGGTGGATCTGGTTTTGTCATCGCCCCTCACCCCCGGCAAGGACAGGAAAGGGTTTCTCTGTGCAACGGCTGCCCCTGGGAAGGGCAAGAAGCCCGGTCTGCTGGCCAGTGCCGGGCTGGGACATGGAGCTCCAGTGAGGCTAGGGACTGCGCAGAAAATGCTAGATTTGAGTGACAACTGGGAAGGGTTTAGGGGTGGGCTCCAGGAAATGTCCCGAGGGGCCTGGGGAGATGGGGAGAAAGTGCCCATGGTCTCCCTGCTGTGCTCAGCAGACGCGCAGCGTCCACGGCCTGGGATCTCTGCCACAGGCAGGCAAAGGGCCCCGCTGTATGTGGGGTTAGGACTGCCCGCTGAGCCCTGCCCTGGCTTTTCTCTAAGATACCTGAGTCCGTATAAATGCCAACTGGTCTTTCACAGAAGTGGGTGTGGACACTAAGGAATAAAATGATTCTCACAATATGGAAGGTAGAGAAAGGCTGAGAGTCAGCCGGGGAATGACAGTATTGTTGTAAACATAATAGGAATTTCAGGGTCTCTCCTGAAGCTTGGGTGCAAGAACTGACTGGAAAACTAGAGATGGACCCGATGTGTCTCATAGCCTTGAAACTGCTCCCTGGGAAAAGAAATCGCTTTAAGTTAGGAGGGTGTGGCGTCTATATGTGTACACACGTAATGAAAGAAGTGAAATGGACTTTAATCGTAATTTGATAAGGAAGGCTTCTGTTTTTGGTAAAAAGGAATATACATGTATATATATAATTTCAAACAACCAAAGCACATGCCAAGATTAAATGAGAAGTCAAGGTCAACGACACATTGGCTGGGTGTAGATAGCACCAAACATGTCAGAAATGTTTCTTCACTTCTTTTTCTTTTCTACTGAGAAGGGAGCTCCTGCCGCCCTAAACGCTCCCCTGGAAACAAGGGGTGAGCTCTGCACAGACACCTTACCGTGGCCTCTGTTCCTGATCCCTTGGAAGGATCACCGTTTTCTGTCTCCCTGGTACTCCTCCCCACTCTGTTCCAATCATTCTTCTCAGAAGTTTCTGAAGGAACCTGCTTCAGACTGGGGATAAGACCAGTAGGAAGATCATTATCTTGGGAAGCCCCCTGGAAAACGATGACCCGTCTGTGTTCCTTCCCAAGCCCTGCTGTTAGAATCTAATCATATTTGGGACTGCTCTATTATGACTGATACGACCACTTACGATTGCCACGGAAAACCCAAGTGGTGGGCTGCCACCCGCCGGGTTCAAGTGCCACCCTGTGTGCCCAGCGGCCAGGACGAGCCGCTCATCCGCCCTGGTGGGAGGCTGAAGCGTGCGACTCACTGTCGTGGAGTCCAGACTTCAGGTGGGGTGTATTTTGACCCGAAAAGCATCCTTTAAGAAGCAAGCGCCTACAGGCAACACATACTCAGGTGTCAGAGACAAACTAATGACGTGGTAGAGTCCCCGGGAAGAGAAGCGGCGGGTCGTGAGCAGGAAGGAGTGAAGGGGAGAGGGAGGGTGGAGAGGGCAAGCTGGCCATGGCCCTGGGTCTCAGGCTGGCTGGCTGGGTCCCCGCTTTCTCTGGAAATGCCAAGTTTAAGGTGCTACCAGTCATATGGCAATAATCAAACTCAAGGTCCACCGCTTGATACTGGAGGTACAAAATATTTGTACAAGACGCTTTTCCAAAAGCAAAAAGACTTAGGAGATGAGAGCTGTGCAGTCAGGCCCATCCAAAGTATGACAGTCACTCAGTGTCTAAATGTCAAAGCTTAACGCTATTATTTTTAACTTCTCCACTGTAACCTTTGGCGATGTAATCCCCGAACAGGATCATTTCTTCCTCACTGACCCTCAGTGACCTCCCCCAGAGAGCGCTCAGCATCAGCGTGGGAAGGGTCTGTGTGCCCAGGGGGTGGCCCGGCTGCTGAGACGCGTGAACTCACCGTGGCTGGCAGGGCTCCAGCCCCGGAGGGAACTTCCACTTGAGCTGAAGTTCAGAGAAGAGAGGAAAGAATCCTATTTCTAATTCTCAAATTTATATGAAAAGGAAAAGAGGAGAGTTCTCTTTACTTCCACGAGATACATTTATTTCTAGCTCCTTCTCTACTCGTTTTTCACTGGAGAAATCCCTGGGGAAAGAAAAAGTCCTGGTTCTGCATCTCGTTTCCTTGTGGTGATCAAAGCAGCAGGAATGCAAACGGAAATGCGACCAACAACACAACGAGGGGAACCCTAGCCTGTCAAGGCGGCGCACTTCCTGCCTGTGCCCGTCAACACTACCCACCAGGTTGGGGACAGAATATTTGGTTAAGGCTGTTCAAGTCCTTGCATTTGAGGCTTTATATTATTTGGTAAGCAACCCCCTTCCCCAGGCTTCTCTGAGGAAGCTGGCACCACACTCGGAACAGACCCTCCCTGAGCAGCCGGCTCAGCTAGGGGACAGACCCCTTGTGCGGGTCAGGAGGGACGGATGGGCCCAGGAAAAACCAGCACTTCTCTGGCCCTCCTGGCCCTGCAGAAGCCGCCGTGTTCCTCGTGTCAGATGGAAGGGACCAGAAGGGAACAAAACGGCATTTCTACATTCACCTGCAGGAGGTACCACAACATCCAGACGCGAAGTGCGGCTCAAGTTCTACTAGAAAAGGAAAGGAACTTTGCCTTTTGATGCTGCTCCGGAGAGGCTGCCTGGTGCCTGGGTCACACCCAACCCATGAGCCGCCGCCTGTCTCCCCACCGCCCCCGACACGCACGGAGGCAACCCTGACTCCTCTCGCTCTCCCTCCCCAAGTGGCAGCTCAAGGCCCTTCTGCTATTTAAGTTACTTCTCTGGAAAAGACAAGAAACAACACACTTTTAAATTAAATGTTCTCTCTCTTATATATGCATCCATCTTCCACTGAGTACAAGATGCTTCTTTTCACTATATACATTCAGTATTTCACCTCTACATTGCGGACTTGTTTCAACTCTGCACTGTAGTAAAATATGCATTGTTTTCGTTAATAAGGACTGACTGGCAACGATCAGGTCGACACGCACGGCGAGAGCCTGGCGCTGGCTCCGGGGCCCCGGAGACTGGTGTCCCGTCCCGGGACGACACTGAGGCTGCGCCAGGAAAGCAAAGTCTGTCTAATCCTACCTTAGCGCTTACAACGTTGTGTCATCTGCCTACTACGCTACCGTTTGGGGAAGGGGTGAAGTGTGATGGAAAGCAACTCTACCGTGGGAAAGGAAGTCAGTATTCATCTAAGCTGTCCCATGGGCGTCCGCCTCTATGGCTGTCGCCCTTAAGCGAGGACCTGGGAGTCGCACTGTCAGAACTCCCGACTCCCAGGCCCGGCTGCCCAGCCCCGCGTGTCAGGCAGAGGTGGGGGCGGCGTGAGAGGGGAGGCGGGCAGCGAAGGGAGAGAAGCAGCTCTGGGCGGGAGCAGTTCATGGGTCCCAGGTCCCGCGGTCCGTGCTCTCCAGGGACAGGCTCTTGGTCTTCCGCGGGGACACGGGGCTGGGCGGGCTGCTCAGGTTGGAGCTGTTGGACGCTGTGGAGTGCCTCGGCGAGTCCGAGTCCTGCAAGGCCCAAAGGAAGCCATTAAGGACAAGCAGGGGGGAAGGAGAGGCTCAGGTGACCACCAGCCCCCACTCCCCCTAACCAAATGACCCCATGTGACTTTTCTGCCAGGACAAAGCCCCTTTTCTGAGCCAAGAGCCACTGAGTACAGCAAATGCTCCGGGTACTTTCTATCTACATCTTTGAGATGCGGGCCACGTTCCACGAAAGCTCCGGGCAGCCTGAACCCCTCCAGGAGATGAGCCTACGACCCAAGGGCAGCTGGACGACCGCGGGCTGACCGCAAATGCCGAGTGCCCTGGCTACGGTGAAGGGACAGACCCCGTCCCGGAGCTGTCCCCACCCTCCGCAGACGGCTGCGCCCACCGCCACTCACCTCTCCGTCATATTCTCTGGCCGGGGCGTCGCTGCCTTGGTCCATGCCCCCGGAAGACAGGGAGCCCTCTGATGGGGATGGCAGGGGCTGTCGCTTGGCACTGTAGCTTCCCCCAGAGAACTCTCTCCTCAGCGCGCTGCCGTTCTGTGCGGACGACCCTGCAGGACATCGGTGAGGCGGAGCGTGACAGGGGCCCCAAGGGAGGATACGCCACCCTTCCTGCTGCCCCAGGTCACGGGCCCTCCCCCTGCTCAGACCCCTTCACGGGGCAGTGGGCCTAGCTGCATGACCCTGGCTCCGAAGCTTGACCCGGAGCCCAGCTCCCTGCACGGCTGGTCCTGGTCCTGGTCCAGTTATCCCAAAAGGCTGAGGAGTGCTGTGCAGGCCCGCCGGCTCCGGCCACCCCTCTCGAACCTCCGGGTGTGGCAGCGAATGCTGCCGCCGCCTGCCCAGCAGGGCCTCCTGTGAACCTCCCTCCCTCCCGCTAGTTTGCCTCGGTCTCCGTGTTCCTGGCTCCGCAAGGGTCTCTGGGGCCACCTCCTCCTTCTTCTGGGGCCAGATGCAGCTGCAACCTCCCCCGCCTCTGCCCAGTCTCCATGTGGCAGCCTGATGAATACGGGTCAAGGCCCTTCTGACTTAACACTCTTCAAAGGCTGTTTCTTCTTTTTTTCCCCCAAGTCTTACCTTGTTCTCCAAGCCCCTGATCCATCTAACCCTTCCTACCTCTTGCACTTCAGTTTGTCACTCCCTGACCACCACCAGGGGCCCCACTGGCCTTCTGTCAGTCAACTGGACACAACTCAAAGGGGACTGCACCCCAGAAGGGCACATGATGTTCCCAATTCTTCTCAGGACACCCTCATGCCCGGCAGCTGTCCCTGCTTGCCCGTTTACTTCTCCTGGGTCACCCACCAGCACATTTCGCAGTGCTACCAGTCTGTCTCTGAGGTGACCTGTCCTCTGAAAGGACTCCATGACCATGTGCTTTCCACCTGCACGGGGCTCACAGGGCACAGCCAGCAGGGTGACGCACGGGTACGACCTGCCTTCCTGCCACGGGGGCCACTCACTTGCCGACAGGCCGCTGCTGGCGCTCATGGAGCGACCGGGTTCAGGGCGGGACTTGGTGATGGATGGAATGCTGACAGAGCCGCTGAATACTGTCCGGTTTTCCTGAGGCCGAGGGTTCTAACACAAGAGAGGAGGAAAATTCTTCAGCCAGACAGAAACTCATTTTCTGCAGAGATGTCTATTTTTCACTATAGTTTCAAGAAACAAAATGATCTTGACCAGAGTGAACAGAGAACAAGGAACAGATAACACTCCTCTCTGCCCACAGAAGCACCGAGGCCCCGACAAAGAGAAGGAACCCTCGTCCAAACAAGAAGTGCTCATCCTCACGCTTACTGAGGTACTTAGGCACAAGTGTTTTGTTGTGAGGACAGTAACAGTTACATGGTTAGAAGTGACAGTGAATGGTGGAATTACATGGACACTGGCAGATACGTGAAACAAAGCTTTTGCGATATATGTGAGTTGTATTTGCTTAGGATAATCCAACAGCTGAATGATCCATGTGGAGGAAAGTCGATTAAGAATCCACTGCTTCGAGTACACGTGTCGCTGGCGAGAGAGCCAATGGGCCTTCTCGTGCTCCCTGCGCTGTCTGCAGGCATCCTTACTGCCTCGTGCAGCACAGCGCTGCTTTGCAACAGTCACGGCCTACGTGAAGTGATTTCACTCTGGAAGTTTCCCATCTAGTTAGTGCACAATTCTGGTGTCCGAGATAGGATGTGGCCACAGAAGATCTGGAGGTCGCCTCCCACAGGGGTGGCACGGGGGACACAAGCCTGTGGCCTCGGCAGAGACCCCGGCCTCTCAGCCTGAAGGGCTGTCGGGGTTGACGCTTGGAGGATAGTTAAGATGGAACAAGTAACGACGGGCCACGGCCAGCCCTGCAAGTGTGCGCTGGTGTCACCTGAAACACTCCACATCGGACACTTGGCGGAGTCAACTCGCTGGCCCCAAATCCAACTACAGAAATTAAGGTTCCTATATCAAATCTGCCAAGTCCATGTAATTCCTATGTGTTATTTGTTAAAGGCAAATGCTTTACTTTTTTTCTTTTCTCTAAAAAAATTAAAATTGTGAATAGAAACAGTCAGTGCTAACATCCCAACACACACGCACCCAGGAGCAACCCTGTAAGACGCCAGCACAAGCACGCGATGCAGCAAAGCGTGCAGACGGCTCCACTGCGTCAACCTCGACACTGTCACCACTTCTGCTATCACCACGGGTCACCTTGGGGGTGTCCTTTCCTATGAAACAACCTACCCTGAAACAATGGCAAAAACTAAGCCTAGAACATGATACCAGTCCTTTAGTAATACTGAATGTTGAAGTAATAAAAGAACAATACACAGAACATGTTCTGTTAAAAAAAAAAAAATCAACCCCAATAGTTTATTATTCATTCAGCGATAGTTCAACTTCATTGTAAAGTGACAAGAAACCTAATCTCCTGGTCCTTTTCATGTATGGATATGCTTAAGATTGGGGTAAAAGTTCCACTGCCAGAAGTACTTCTATTTGTAAATGATGAATTTAAGCAACACTTCCACCTTTTTACATGAAAAATACTTGACTAATTTATACAACCTTGTTCCAGGATCTACTCCCTGCAATCTATTTCCAAACTAAGGCTTACTTTATCATAAATATTTAGTTAAAATAAGATACTTATTAAGATCAATGACATTTAAAACATTATAATTTAGAATAATTTTACAAAATGAACAAAAGTATGAAAACTCCTTACCCGTAGCTAGTTTTATGGGAAAATTTACTGTACATGTAAGTAAAAATTTGATGCCACAATTTCTCTAAACCAGAAGGCAAATGGACAATTAGTTGGCGTGACCCGGTCCAAATATTTTATCTGTAAAAGTAACTTGAGAAATTGTCCCCTTGAAGTTAGAAGCACAACACATACTTCTTGATGGAAATATGGACACTCGGTGGAACGGTCACTCGCGCCGTCCCACTGCGCAGCCCCTGGTCACGGCGTGTGCACGGGCTGAAATCAGGTGCCCGGCAGGGGGACCTTCAGGATGTGGCCCAGTGGGGGTTTTATCTACTCGCTTTAGTTCTTACGTTGGATCCTGGCGGGACTTACAGGCACACCAGCAACTCAAAGATTAGTAAGACTAGCTTCTCACTGTAACTCTTCCTGTTAGTCATTAATACTGTTGGCTTATACGTTATTTTTTGGAGATTTTAAAGCTGTTCTGGAGGGGTTTATTGTCGCTAAAGGCCTGTGGATAGAACCAACTACAGATTTTAGTTTCACCAAATATAAAACATTTCTGTGAATCAACTATGAAAAATTCAGAAACTCTGGGACCCCTTTTTTGTTTAACAGAATAAAGACTCGAGGGTTATTTCTTATCATGGTCTCTGTAATGGAAAATGTAATGGGAAATATTTTAATAAACATTGAAAAACCTCCAACACAGTTTCAAAAATAGAGCTGACATCCTCCCCAGTCCTCATCTTTTTCTTCAGAAGAAGAAAGAAAACAGGACTTGAAGGAAGAGGAGGAGGAAGGGGAAGAGGAGTTGGCAAAAGGGAAACCAGCCAAAGGCAAGCGCTCAGGGGCCGCGCCCCTCGGCAGCGTTGCTGGGAAGGCGGGCAAAGGGCGGCCGCGCAGCGTTAGTACAAGTGAAGACCTGGTCAGCCGCGTACCCTCCGCGTCACAAGGCTGGGTGTGCCGGGGACAGAGTGCAGAGATCGGGGGGAGTCGGGGTTTATGGAATCGGGAGAGAGAAATTTTTCAGCAGAACTAACAGTCATGTGATAGATGTGCTCAAAGTTGATCGGAGAGGAGATCAGACCGGAGTGGTGATGAGGGGGCGGACAAAGGAGGCCTGGCTATGAAACAACAGAAAGAAGAAAAGGCAGTGAGGTGAGGAAATGGATTCGCTGGCTACAGGTGACATTTCAGACAACATGCATGTAGAAAAACATCAATTAAGCATATCACATCCGAAATGATCCTTAATGAAATACTTTTAGGCTTTAGGGAGTTAAATTTTTAATCCTTCTGCACTTACTAGTTAATCTTAAATAGCTAATCTGAAAAAAATTATCATTCACCTTGTAAAATGATTCTATTACTATTATCAAATGAATAGAAACTGGACTTTCACAGCCATAAGGAGAGTATCAGATTTTACTTTGGTGTTTTCTTATGTGCAGAATAAAAATGTGGCAAAAATCTACCATTATGGATGGAAAAAGCAAATAAATAGTACAAGAACAAGTGGACCAACAACCACTCTCTTGCCAGAAGTGTTGCGAAACCTTTTCTTTAGAAACTTAAACCCATTTCCTGGCTGATACAGAAGTGTGATAAGAGTTCCTTTTACTGACCTACTGTCCTATAGTAACAATAGCAACTGTGGAATATACTCATCACTGGCTTCCCTGGAGGCAGCCCAAACTTATCTTCATTTAGACACCCAAAAGACTGTTAATCAGGCAAAAATCTTCCCTTAAATGTTTGGGTGCATTTAAAAAATAAAATGTAAAACTAAACATACAGAAAAAACCCTTTGAAGCCAAAGACTCTAGATAAAGTACTTCTGGATATTTGGAACTGTCATTCAATACCTAGTTACCTTCTCAAAAGGGAATTTTCAAGACTCAGTGTTTAACAACTGCTCCCAGGTAACAGCCAACAACCCCTTAACCAAGGCAGATGGTGGATGCTGACTTGCTAGAGGGAACTCTGACTGAATTTCTGTTCTCATGAGCTGAGATAACCTTGCTTTGTGTTTAAAAAAAAAAAAAAAAAAACCTGGTAAATGATGTGGGCTTAAAAAGATGGCTTCTATGTAGGAAATGGTACTTCCTAAGGTTATTTCCAAAAAGAAAAAAAAAAAAAAATACTGATATAAATGCAACTTTAAGAGGCAAAATTACTTCTCAAAGCTCTATGAGGTCATTGAACTAGAAATTTTATTTGCAACTTTAGGAATAGATCAAGGGCTAAGAAATGTTATGTGTTAAAATAAATCTTCTATGCTGGCCTGCGAACCCAAAGGTCGCTGGTTCGATTCCCCAGCCAGGGCACATAACCAGGTTGTAGGAGAGGTCTCCAGCCAGGTCTGTGGCTGGAGGCAGGTGAAACGCAACCACACAATGATGTCTCTCTCCCTCTCTGCCTCTCTCCCTTCCCCTCTTCCTAAAAATAATGCAATAAAATCTTAAAAAAAAAAAATCTTATGGAGGTAAAATATTATTCTTGCATTCAATTGGAGACAAATTTGTTATTACCAGTATCCGCTTATGAAAACAGGTAAATGGCAAAAAGGATTCAAGAAAATTCATATAGCACATACTTCTAAGACACACATGCTGTTTTATTTTTAGTGCTATATTCTCTTGGCTAAGATACACATGAAAGGTCCACACCTCACAGAGGAGATGAAAAAAAGGGGCTTCTACCCTTACTACCTCTTCCATATTCTTAAGGCAAACAATCCTATTTCAGTATCATTTTGGTAGGGAAAAAAAACAAAAACAAAAACAATTAAGCTTTCAATGACATCCAATAAACTCTCTAGGCGTATAAGTATTTCATTAGAGGAGCAGTACTTATCTGAATGAGTAGAACATAAAAATGTTTGGGGTACATGCTCTTTTCTCAGATAACAACATGTAGCTCTGGTACTTGTAAACTCTCCTTATGTATGCTAACGTCAGATTCATGTAACTCAACTTTATTTTTGTAAACAGTTCATGAACATAGGTAATCCAAGCTTAGTAGAAAGAACATACTATACTAAATCCTGAGCATATATGAGAGTATGCAAGCTTTTCAATAAACACAGGTCTAGACATGTATATTCCTTGTTCCAGATGGGCACACTGTTGTTTGCCAGTCCACCCAAGACGAGCACGGCTCCTGGGCAGGCGTCCATCAGGAAGTACGTGCTAGGTGGCTAAATGGATGCCTGTGAAAAGCTCCAGCCTACAAACCCTTTGCTCGTGCAAGGAAGAAAAGCCAGGTGAAAGTAAGACATTACTGTAAAAAGACAGGAATTCACACAAAATATGTGATGCAATACTACACGTGTAGATGAACAGGTTTCAAAAACTTACACCAACTTCTTATCCTGGAAATACACAAGTACACAGGTGGTAAGAAAATATGAAAGGAATGGGAGGAACATTAAGAACTGCCAGGGCAAGAAGTCACCATTCAATTACAAGAACCAACAAGGTGGCCATGGGTCAACAAACTGAGCAGGAGCAAACACTAAAATCAAGCTGTCTAATGGGAACAAGAAGCTGGCCTGGAAGACCCGGCACCAGGAAGTCAGGGGAGGGTAAACCTCTGGAAAGCGCTATCTGAACTTGATTTGCTTAGTAATGAAGCTTGAAATTTACTTGGAAGAAAAAAATAAGCTCTCTCTCCAGAAGAAAACGTGGAGTGAGGAGGAGGGATGCTCTGATAAAAAGGTTCTTACAGTGTCTGAAACCTGACATTTAGCTCGAGTGTGCTTATTCAGGTGTGTGGAAACCTCCTTATCAGGTATGAAGGTCTAAATAATTCTGGAACATTAGCAAACTGATTTTTCACCTGATAGCAGAAAAACACCATGCACAGAAACATTTTATTAACACACTGACCTGTCACAAAAAAACCTTGTGTTTCCAAGCCCAAATGTTGTTAACCGATAACAAGTTAACACATACTTGCACTTCCGTTAGATTTTGCTATAAAATTATCAGTCAATAATGTGTTTAAGTCCTAAAATGATTTCACCTTAAAGATAATATATGTGGAATATTATTTTAAATTTTTCTTCTTGCTATGCTATTGAAATGGGATGAAAACCATACTTTTTATGCACCAAAAAAGAAGCAAAAGTGAAAGAAATGGGTTTTAAAAGGACAGTGCCCGTTGAAGCCTTGTTAACTACTGAAATAATTTATAATTAAAAATTCTTTCTTTTTAAGTATTTGCCCCTGGCATGGATAAGGTAACTTTCTAAGGAAAAATTACAGAGGCTTCGCGCAGTGTGATTATACTGTTTCCTTCTGAGAATAAAAGAAAACCAGACCCAAGGCTTGAAAGAAATGTTCAGGATGGGAAGAATGGAGAGAAATCTCAGCCAGGCGAAAACTGGAAAACCAGGAGACTGAGAGATGAGCTGCGTTTGGTATGTGCTGCAGCTGGGCACTGAACCTGCCACGCCACGCAGGTATGCGCTCTGACCAGGTCCTGCACCTGCAGGGAACACACTCCAAGGAACCGAGCTACCCGGCCAGGGCGCTGCTTTTAAGTAGAGAACAGTTTAATATTTGGACCTAGTCTTTATTAAACCAACATTAAGCCAATATTTTTAGCTTAATATTTATCCTCTGCCTTAAGTTTTTTAATCACTATATTAAGATTAGCTGTATTTTTTTGTATAATTTATTTACACTTACCCAGCACAACAAATAAAAATCTCCACTTCAAAATGATTCATTACTATTATGAATAATTTGAACTCCTTAAAGGAAGAAATATTACTAAACTATGAAACAATGCCTTACTGATAATGAAAACAGTGACAGTAAGAATGTCATATTCATTCAAAAGCAGGGCAAATGGTTAACTGGGATATTTAAAATGAGAAACTTGGACTCGAATGCACTTTTTTTTGTTCCTCCCATAAAATGTGAAACTATCTTTAAAGGATTTTTTTTTTTTTTTAAGATTTTATTATTTCCAGAGAGAGAGAGAAAGGGAGAGAGGCAGAGAGGGAGAGAAGTATCAATGTATGGTTGCCTTTCACCTGCCTCCAGCCACAGACCTGACTGGAGACCTGGCTTGCAACCTGGTTATGTTATGTGCCCTGGCTGGAAATTGAACCAGCGACCTTTGGGTTCGCAGGTCAGTGCCTTTTCCACTGTACTACTAGCCAGAGCCTTTTATCTTTTTAATTAAAAAAAAAAAACAAAAAAACCTGCCTATACATCAAACTAATTACCTCTCATTTCTTCTGCCCATGACACTGACACCTTCTATGACAGTTGAGTTGCTACTGTGAAAGACTAGCTCAGACTTTCATAGAAAGAGCTGTGGGCCAAAACTCACAAATCACCTTCCATGCCGCCACAGTATATAAATCATGCTTAGTTACCACCACCGATCAACAGGGTGACGCTGAAGTTTCAACAGTTTGTTGAGGACACTCTGGTACTGAAATGTTCAGTATAAACATGGCCTGCTACTATTGTTCATCTCAAACTAAGGTCCAAAAAACCAAGCTTTATGTTGTTAAAACAAAAACAAAAACAAACACAGCTTTCCCACGTTGCATTTTTTAACGTAAGACTGACCAAGCAAAGGAAAAAGATTTGATTTCACAATCAGCTGCCCAGGTGTGGTCCTCTGGGGGTGGGGGGCAAATATCTGTACTGAATTGCTAAAACTTCATGAAGTTTTAGTGATTTGGTAATCAAGTTTTGCATCTTGGTACCAATCCTCTTCAAATCTGGCAGCTTATTTTACCAGCAAAAGTGAATCTAGGAATGGATGAGTGTATAAGGTACGCAGCTAAGAGAGACCATGATGTGTTGGTTTCTGCCAGATGTCTAAATAATATGTTTTTCTTATGAGGCAGGGCATCATGCATATTTTACCTACCATGTGATAGATATACTGAGAGAAAAAGTTCCTCATGATCCTAAGAAATCCTTTTCAGTAAGTCTTACATATTAAGCACACATAGTATACACACACACACATACACACACACACACTCACTGTTCATTTCTCTTACCATGGGCAGGTCTTTTAGGATCTGTATTCCATCTCCTGGACCCATGTGTGCTATATGGTTAAAATTAGTTGGGTTAGAAATTAATTTGTTTCTCATCTCAGGATCTCGTAGCATCTCTCTATAAGAAAAAAACACATATTTAGGTACTTTTTCTAGGATCAATCTAGATAACTCTGGAAACACATTAAGGATACTTTATTTTTTCATAAAAATAAATGTGAAATCATGTTAATACAGACAATCAAAATAACAGAATACACTCAAACATTTACTTAGATTTTATTTTACACTTGAAAAGATCTTACAATTTTTGGTGGCAAAATAGGGTTATTTTAGTACAGAGACATCAAAGCAGCGCTGCTCTATTTTACAGATAACTGAGCATTTACGTATGTTTTAAAATAACTGATGACACTTAGAGATATTTACATAATTGAAAATATTACAAGCCTATTTCTGTTGCTCATAAAGAGAATAATCAGAATTTCTTAAATATACACAGGTTTCCTACATGCACAGGTAAGTTCTATGTTTGTATTATAAAAGGTTCACATTCTAAAAATTGTAACTACTCCATGTACATAGAGAAATAAATCAAAACATGGTACTTTAGTTTACACAACTTGCAGAGTGTTAATTAAAATGACACTGAGATGAACCTTCATTATTGCAGTTTTTACCACCACAGATGAATGGCAGATTTTCAGAGGTCAAACTTCCTCCCCCATGAAATGCAGTATTATCACCACACAGCCCTCCCCATGCCACAATCATGGATGGATGATTCTAGAAATGGAACATCTACCTCCTCTGCTGCATCCTTTCCTCCTCTGGGACTCGGAAGGAGTAACGCCGCTTGTTGTTAATATTTCTAACCATTTGTTTCCGACTATTATCTGTGGTTTCAGGAACTACCAGTTCATCCCCTTCTGTTAAAAAAAAAAATGATGTTCTTTACAGAGATAAAAGTGCTTTTGACCCACTGATCTCTAAGATAGCGTAAATGTTCATCAATTGTGCAAGTACAGTACAGGCAATTCTGATTATTAAAAGTTGTGTGTTGACGATCACAATAAATACGCAGCAATTTTCTATAGAACATATATAAACAGACAGATGCTGACATTAAACCTAGCTTACAAAATATCCTTTCCTTTTATTTGATTGTAAACATAAAATAGCACAATTTTACTAGAAGAAAAAAGAAAAATGTAGTTGCCCTGGGGTCCTGTCACTCTGCACCCCACCCCGACCCACCATGGCAACATTATCTTCTTTCTTCTTCTAGGGTTTCAAAGGCCCAGGGTGTTAAAAACTACAGCTAAGCTGCACAGTAATCAGGCATAAATGGTAAATTATTCATGTAAATCATAGCGACTGCAATTATTTTTACATATTAAAACAGCTTCTTTGCAAGATCCAATTTGTGACGCGTGAGGTAAGAAAAAGGAATGTGTTCCCATCAGTCACCTTCACAAAAGCAAGAATGTGTCACCATTTCTGCCCTTCTGATCCTAGGGGCAGACAGTCCTTTATCACATGCTCCCAGCAGGCCAGTGTCCTCCTTCTATTTTAGTTTTAATACATAGAAGTAACCACAACGGTCGGCCAGGGACTCCCAAAGCATGCTGGGATTTGGGAACAGACTGTAATCAGGTAAGTATACCCACACAATGATGGAGGCCATTCTCTGAGTAAGATCAGGAAAAAGAGAAAAACCAATCTTCACATGGTTTTAACACCCAAACAGCTGATGCAAGAAACCAGTAGCAGGAAGAAGCCCAGTGGGTGGGTAAGGCAGAACAAAGTAAGATGATTAGTATAAAGCAACTTTGCCCTCGTTTTGTAGTAATGTAACAATCAGACTGCTTTCCTAGCAAATCACATGAAAAAGGGCACCATTTTTCAAGCACACAAGAACGGGAAACAGAACTTCGGGACGGGGGTGGGGGGTGGTGACTGCAAGGCTGGGCACGAGGAAGTAGGGCGGCAGTGGGAGATCTGGGGCAGCCAGTGGCCGCGGGAGAACTTTGAGCCCCTAAGGATGAAGGAGAAAGCAAGACTGAGAAAGAAAGCATCTCTAAGAAATAGGATTTCCTTCCCCTTTCAAAGGACCAGACAGCCTTCCTTCCTTCCCCAGGTCTCCCATTTACTGGAGGAGAGCTAGGAAGGCACAGGAAGGGCCAAGTTGGAAGCGGTTTTCCTACTGGACACACTTGCTGGGCAAGGGACACACCTGACTGTCATCACCGCCACATACACGGTGAGAACAGGGTATTCAACCTCATCAAAATATCTGGAATTCCTTGAAGAAATAGGTCCAAAATTAAGTACAGGGCCTTGGAAATAAGGGTCCTAAAGCCTGTCTCATTAGCTTCATGGTGAATCCATGTCTGTGTGGGAATCATTTCTAAAACCTGACTATCCTTCCTCAAGTCCTACTGGAAGACCCTCCAGCCACCAGCCCGGGTACAAAGAAGCCTCCAGGGTCCAGAGGATGGGCTAGAACAGCAAACCTGAAGCAAAACAATTTGTGTGTGTGCATTTGTTTCAGTATTAAAAACAAAAACAACAAATAAACTTCTGATGGATTTTTTGGTAACATATGAATTTGTTAGAAGAATATGAGAAAAAGTTAAAATGCTAATTCCACTACCCAGAGAAAACACAATGTGTTTTCTTAATGACACATTTTTACTTCCATTTAAATCAATTTAAGTTATTTTAAATGCATAATATACCATAAGTAGATCTTCATTAAACAGATCTACCACAAAGCACTGTAACTTTATGAACATCTCTGTTATGCAGAAATGTGTTTCTAAGCCACGGGAATTCCTTTATTATACAGAAGAGCATATTATAACTTATTATTGAAAGTGAGATTTTACCTATTCAGGTGCACTCCACCTGGCAAGGCACTGACTTCTTTAGTTCCCTCTGGACTGTTCCTGGCTGGGACTCACCTCACTACCTTGGCCACTGACCTTGGTAATACTCAGGGTTACCATTCCTCCTCCAGATATGGGGCACTCCAGTGACCCTCTTCTCATCCCTGCTTCTGCCACATACGTCGTCATTAGCACCTCAAAGGTTCTAAGCCTGATGCTAATGTATTGACTGGTAACAGAAGATGTATTCTGACATTCCCAGTAGGAACCTGGGATGAAATTTTAGTGCTACAATTCTTGGGCAGGTTTTACAGTATTAAAAGTACAGAAAATATATTGTCATACTTTCTTTCTTTACCTTAGTATTCTTACAGAAAAATAACAAGGTAGGCCAGAAACCAAGCTTTTGCTTCTACAGTTACATAAGTTTGAACAGAAGGGCTTTCTGTCAGCAGTGCATCTTTTCTACTGAGCATGTGACGATGGCCAAGGCCACAGACTTTTGCGTAAGATACTAAGTGTAAATCTGGACTCTGCCCCCAATTATCTTCATGCAGTTAGTTTACACTGAAGCTCTCCTATTAATGTGTATTTTCTTACCTGCCATCTTATTCTTGAAATATATCAATCTAATTGTCTCCAAGCCTAAAAGATTTAATGATCCTTCACTGTTTAAGGGTCGAGCCTAAAATAATAAAAAATAAAATTAGTATTTCAACAAAACCTTCAAAAGTGAAATTATAACACTTTTGGCCCATTTTTAAGGACTTTGAATTTATCCTTCCTCTCCAAAATATAGCATTCTTAGAAATCAATAAAAATTAATTCTGACTGGAAAGGTATACAGTTATTTAATTTGAAAAAAATTACAATGATAATATTTTAAAGGAAGACTGTTCTGGACCCACCAACACTCAATGAGAAATACATTTAAAGCTTAAATTTAACTTTCTAAAGCCATTAGTGGCCAAACAATAATTAATTAATACTAAGATATCAACACAGACACTTGATGCATCTTGTTTGAACTACATGGACACCTGCCGGAAGAGACCTGTGCGACACTGCAGAAGGGCACCAATCAACAGTGGTGGAGCAACTGGTTATCTAGAAATTAAACTCAATCCCTACTTCATACCATACAAAAATAATAAATTCCAAGTGGATTAAAGACAAACGTGATAGGCAAAACCTCAGTGATAATGGTAATGTTCTGGCTCTTAAAGTTAGGTGTGTTCACAAGTGATCAGCTTATTATTTTATTTAAGCTTCTGAAAGGTCCTATGTTCTTTCACATATGTATAGTGTAAAATTTACATAATAAAGTTTAAAGAAAAACTAATTGTAACCGACCAAAATTTATAAACTGGAGGACTGCATTTGGTAGCTTTACATAATGTAGCCATATTTACAGTATCTTTTTTCACTGATGATGCAGTTTAAATTGAGGAAGATTTTGAAATATGATCTTGGCCACTTTCTTTTATTCTTCTAAACCTTGTCTCCTAAATAATGATACAAGTTACATATATCTATATAAAACTATTACTCTTTACTTCTGCAATATAACTGTCCTATATAACCTGTAACATTTTTCTCTATGTATCACAGGAAAATATGTTAAAAGAAAATGTGTTTTACTAGAAATATGTGAATCCTTTATTTTTAATTATGAGATGCTTAAACAGTTTTGATTCTAATTGTGATCTCTTTTCCAGCCTATGAATTTGTCCTCACAAAATTGTTAACTGTATACCATTATGTGAAAAACAGTTACATTTAAGAATAGCCTTGGCTGGTAACACAGTGGACAAAGCACTGGCCTGTGAACCCAAAGGTTGCTGGTTCGATTCCCCAGCCAGGGCACATAGCCAGGTTGTAAGCCAGGTTTCCAGCCAGTTCTGTGGCTGGAGGCAGGTGAAAGGCAACCATACATTGATGTCCCTCTGCGTCTCTGCCTCCTCCCGTCCCCTCTCTCTAGAAATAATAAATAAAATCTTAAAAAAAAAAAAAAAAAGAATATACACCCTCAGAGCTCTTTAAACTATTGCCAAAGGTAACACTGACATTTTAGGTTGTAGGATACATTCTAGTTGTTCATTTAAAGAATACTTTATACAACGAAACTAAATATAATAAAAATAGTACTCATACAATTAATCAGCTTGATTTTTGATTCTGATTTTTTATTCACTCTTAGCTAAATACCAAATTACCAATTATACATGGCAGAAATTGCTGAATTAGTGAAAAAAAGCTAAACAGTCATAGTCATATTAGTGTTTCAGTTAGACTCATTAGTTTGTTAGTCCTTATTTTAATGTTAGGTTACCTTTTTGAGGGGCAGGGTCTGAATCCACTCCATTGAGTTCACGTCAAAGATGTCAACTGCATTTTCACTGTACACGGAGAGATAGGGTGCATTGTAGCCTGGGAAAAGAAAGGGGGACTGTTACACCAAAAACATTTTGAAAGATCTATGTTAAATAATTATAGAGTGGAATCTCACCCAAATCCTCTTGTTTTTGTTATAATAGTATCAAAAACTTTTTGAAGAGAACATAAATCATATTTTATAGCCATTATAATACAAAAAGATTCTGTTAACACCAAGGGTATAATAGTCCCTTGCCTAATACTAGTTCTATAAAGGAATTTCATTACATTTTAAAGTATTTGATTCCTGAAGAAGTTAAGCTATTGACAGTGAAACAAATCTATAAAATAGAGAAACCTTTAGGTAAGAGTAGTTTCTTGTCCCAGTTATGAATACATGATAAAGCACTAGCATGGTTACATAAATAAAGTAGATGTTCAATATATACTTACTGAAAGAACAAATAAATGGTGAACAAAAGAAATTAAGAGATTTATCTATATTAAGGTCACAAATGGAGTTTTTGGCAGAGCTATTCATAAAAGTCAGATATTCTCATTTTTACTCCACATCAGAAGTCTGACTGAATGGTTGTCTGACTACGTTACAAAACAGTGTTCATTCTAAACACGATGCCATAGACAAGAGTAAATATTTCAGAAGAAATAAAGTATTTTAAGTCGAGTTAAGTCTGGGTTTATAGGGGTATTTTTTTCTCTTTTCATCTAGATTTTCTACTTTTTTCTGTAGTAAGCATGTATGGCTCTGAAACTTCCTGCCGTGGAACCTTTCAACCCAGCTGCACGTGCCCCATCTCCACTTCTCTCCTGCTACGGAGAAGAGCTTTTCCTCCTCCTGCCCATACCCTCCCTGGTCTAAATCCCATCCTCTCGGGCCCTTTTGGGAGCCTTCCTCCAGTTTGTATTTACCAGAGTGGCTCCTTCCCGTCAGCATTTAAACATGCTCAAGTACCTTCCACTAAAAACAGAACATTTTGGGTTGAATACTCCTTCTATATGTTATTATCTTAAACAGTGGAATGACACCTAAGTATTCCAAACCTTATTAATGTCTCAATGTTTCTTGAGTGTAACAGGCAATTTTAAATATCTACCTATCTAAATAAAAAAGTAAAACAGTTAACAGTTCTTATAGAAGGTACATTATATCTTTACTCAACTAATCCACTTAGGAACTACTTCTCAGCTGTTAATAATCTCATTATTTCTGAGGACTAGGATAACTAGAGTTATTTCAAAATGCAATAGCGTAAGTTAAAAAACTCCATCTAAGTAAAATATTCCACAGAAAGATTATTTGCATGTTAATGCTGACACTGTTGGCCTAGGCTTACATACACATGGTTACTTTACATAAACAACATGATTAATACTAGGAAAAATCTTAAGAATGGCTTAAAAATAACCTGTTCTTAACAACAAATGCACGTAGGAGACGGAGGAGGAGGAAAACACAGAGACAGAAAGCTCAGACAGCCGAAGGCAAGAGCAGCTTACAGCAAGAGGAAGGGCTTGCTGGCCACATCAGCTCCTGCTGCCTGGATCTGCGGCCCTGGCAGTCGGTGTAGATGCCAATGCTGCTAAAACACAGCAGGTACTCTTTGCTGGAGATTTCCACCGCGCAGAGGGCGTCCACTGGCTGATGTGCAATAAATGACAGTGTGTGGTCATTTGAATGGAGCATGGTGTATGGACTCCCCTCTCCATTCAGGGGGTACCTCAGAAATCCTGACTGGAATCCCACGCATAGGTGTTCGCTGAAGATTGCCATCCACTGGACATTGTATGGGACCTGAATTTCCTTAAATTTTCTGTGCCGGGTCTTGCTCTGAAATAGTTCATAACAGAGGACCTGCCTTTTCATAGCCACACACAGGCACGTGGCAGCTCCGTGGCGCACTTTCCCAGAAGTGATGGCCTGACACCCTTTTGTTTCTGCCAGCTTATAAAAATCAGTCTCTCGGCCATCCAAAGCTGACATAGGGAAAAGTCGTACGTGACGATTTCGTCCTGAGATCACTGCAACAAGCTGGTCATGTGAAATGAGTTCAATCTGATGAATCTTCTTATTGTCACCAACTCTAATAATTTCTGTGCAAATAATCATAAATCAGGTCCAAAATGTTATTTATCATAACCCAATTATATGAGAAAGGATGTAAGTCAACATGATAAATACAGATATTTATACAAAGAAGGGTAAGACCTCAGGAATCACAAGGAGAAAGAGCAAGGTAATTAAACCCATTACAAGCTAACTTAACACACCCATAGTAAAGTATTAAATTTAGCACTGAGATTTTTCAGCAGCCCAGGCCAAGAGCTGCTACGCGATAAGGTACCCCAGGTCTTAAACAAACAACCCCGGCCCGTAGGGCTCAATGGATTGAGTGCCAACCTGCAAGCCAAAGGGTCACTGGTTCAATTCTCAGTCAGGGCACATGCCTGGGTTGCAAGCCAGGTCTCTAGCCAGGTCCCCAGCTGGAGGCAGGCGAAAGGCAACCTATATTGATATTTCTCTCCCTCTCTTCCTCCTTCCCCCTCTCCAAAAATAATGAACTCTTTAAAAACAAACAAAAATACATCTGTACTGGTACTAAGGTCTAGGGAACTTTTTACCATGGGGGGTTCGTATTTTTAAAGAGATGAGTTACTCATATTTCACTAAAAGTATTTGTGTGGGTAACAAACTAATGAAGTTTAAATGCATTTCCCCCCCATGACCTAACTTAGAACACTGTATTAAAAATGCGAAATTACGCCCTGGCTGGTGGCACAGTGGATAAGGTGCAGGCCTACAAACCCAAATGTCAATGGTTTGATTCCCAGCCAGGGCACATAACCAGATTGCAAGCCAGGTCTCTAGCCAGGTCTATAGCTGGAGGCAGGTGAAAGGCAACCGTACATTGATGTCTCTCTCCCTCTCTTCCCTTAGCCTCTTTCTGGAAATAATAAAGTTCTTAAAAAATAATAAAGATAAAAATTAAAAATACAAAATTAAACTATTTCCCCCAGTATTTAATTTCTCCTTAGAAAAAAATCTTTTGTAATCAACTATGGGGAAACAACAGAAATAAACATATTCTAATGACTATTACCACTTCTTGTACTATTAGAACAATGGAAAAATCAAGTTGCATTTTCTTTCACGTACCTTCTTTAGAAATACAACCTGAGTTCATACAGCAGAGCTGTTAAAGTTACACAAGAAAGAAAATACATACGTGGAAGTTATAGAACTCAGGATAATTATAGAAATTATAAAATTATCTTTTGACTTATAAACATATCAAATTAGGTGTGGAAAATTTCAACTATAGGTTATTTCAGGGTAAATCCTGCTGTTTTTAGAATTTAGAATCTAGAATTTAGCATTTCCTAACAACGTATGGTTTAAAATTATGCCACAGTAATTTTTTCTCTTACCATCTTTGGTGACATGCACAACAAATAAACCTTCTTCATTTCCCAAAGCTATCCTTTCATGATCTATATAAGATATAAATAAATATGAAACATTTTTATTAGGTAAAAACTATGTAAAACTAATAGATAAATTTGGTACAAAACCCCAAAATAATTTAAAAATAGCAATAACATTTATTTACTATTAAATTTTCTTTCATGTTCAAGAAAACAATTATTGGAAAATAACCTATATCAATATTTACAAAAAGAAATAAATGAGAGGCAAGGAAGGGGAGCAGCTTAGACAAGAACCTAGTATAAAGGAACCATGGACATGGACAACAGATGGGATTAATTTTGGGGGGAATGGGTGGGTGGGGAGGGGGACAGAGGGGAGCAAAAAGAGGATGGATGTAATACAACAACAATAAAATAAAATAAAAAAACAAAAAGAAATAAATGTTTATTCAATAAAAGGTGATAAAAGTAAAACCTCATTTGTTAGTGCCCTGGATACAGTTCCATTTCCTGTTTCGGGAGGGAAAATTTGTGAAAAGCATTTGAACCCTACTCATTAAACTTTTTATTATTTACTAAAAAGTAACAAAAGAGTTGGATTTGTAGATAAACACATGGTAAAAATGTAAACCTTCAGGCAGAAAAGTGGCCATTCTTTGAGGGCATTTTATGTCCAGGGTACTCAGTTATGCGTTATGATTTAAACTTCCCTATAACCTTTGCAAGGTAACCTGCATCTACATTTTACATGGAAACTTATGCTTTAAGAAATTAAACAACTTGTTCTCAGTCACTCAGCAGGGAACAGAGATGTCAAAAGGTACTGATGTTTTTTCAGAAGAAAACACATTTGAAAAGTGAACTTACTCTTGTTTGCCGAGAATCAGAGCTTAATATGGTCTGATTCATTCAATCAACACTCGACCACTTGCGATGTAACAGACCAGGCTGGGCCCTGGGAATTCCCAGATGAAAGCCAGCCCCTGATGACATGGTCGGTCGGCTAGCGAACAAGTATAATCAACAACTTGACAAATGTTGTAAATTCATACCTATGATTGCAGCAGCCTGGGTAGTTTTAATGAGGGGTAGAGTGCTGTCATAAGCCTCTTTGGGAACATAAACTGAGCGATCTCTGAATTTGTTTTTCTTCAAAATCTTGTGCAACTCGCTTAGCACTCCCACCCACTTGCTCTTCTCATTCTCACTGTCCGCCAGCATCAGGACTGAACACTTGTTATTAGATGCCGAGAGCTGGGAAGTTGTCACCTAGAAAAGGTGAATCAAATCCATGTTAGAAAACAGGCATGTTAGAAAACTGATGTAAAATCAGTTTCAGGCTTAGGTTAGTTTGCTCAGCACTAGTCAGAAAAAGGAGCACCTGTTAAGTAAGGTATCTTCTGCAGTGGTCACCCAGTCCTCATCAGAATAACTAGTTTTCAGCGTTAGAATTTATGGCAAAGCTAAGGCAGCAGATATCATTCTTAATGTTAGTAGGATCATTTTTATTTTCTTTGCTTTATAATGCCAGAAAACTAACACACACACACACACACACACAGAAAACAAACAATAAACAAAGCATTACACACACTCATGTAACAGCAACCGGCATTTCTGAGTGTATTTAAGAGAAGCTTATCGTTCTGCAAACAGCATTTATAACAGCAAATTTAAATTTTATATATGTGAGACCTTTACCAAAGCAACTGAAGCGGCATGACCATAAAATCCCACCATGCCAGTCAGTTAGGGTGAGTGGGCCTCCAAAGGGCTCCCTGAAAGCTACTGAGAGCCTAGTTGTTGATCTAAGAACTGAGACCAAGTATGGTCTTTGACCTTCCTTAGATACAAGACCCACATGTAGATACTAAGCATATGGGCAGTACTCTTTTCTTTTGACCTCTGTCCCCTTTATGCACCAATTCAAGATAGCACTGTGGACAGCCTCCAAAAATGGTGCCTATGGAATTCCATTCTTCTTGTCAAAAAGTGGAATCTATTCCCCTTCCCTGAAACCTAGGATGAGTTCATGATTTGCTTTGACTAAGAGAATCAAAAGGGTTGTTAAGCCTTTGCAGGGTGGGGTGTGTAGGCTTTAGAAGGCCTGGCAGCTCCAATTGCTCTCTTGGAAGCCAACTGAGGAGAGCTCAGCCAGTCTACAAACGAACGATCAGAGACCACACGGAGAGGACCAAGATCCCAGATATGAAAGAAGGTCATTCTGGATAATCCAACCACAAATGAGCTGAATGCAGCCACAAGAGGGACCCTGACCCCAGTCAACACCAAAAGAACTAACTGTACAGCTGACCCACAGAATGGTGGAAAATAAATCACTGTTAGTTTAAGCCACTAAGTTTTGGAGCAGTTATTTTTTGCAAAGCACAGAAACGGAAAAACATGTTAATTTAAGAAATGAGATTTAAAAGAAAAATCTTCCATTTTTAAAAACTTGAGAAACCCCACACTTAAATCTATTTTCCATGGGGTAATATTTATGTGAAAATTCATTTGTGATTCAAAAATATTACCCAAGGGGAAACCTAATGTAGAAGCCATATACTAATGCTTTCTACAGGTTTTTCAGAATTCACTATTTACTTAGCATTCACTATCTACTCATTCAAGTATTGGGTGACATGAAATACATGAAGGAATATAGGACTTGGTCCTCCTATTCCTATTAAGTTTGTAATCTGCATGGACAGGCAAAACATATACTAATTAAAAACAAGTAATTCAGTGATCAAACTATAACACACATACTTACTCTAAATATACAGGGAATATCTTTTCGACCTGCATGAATAACGTCAGAAGCCAAGACTGAACTCACAGAAAATTCTTCATCCCTAAGGAAAAATGAAACATTAAGAGTCAGTGTATACGACTGTGTGTGACCGTGGGTGTCTATCCAAATAATACACATGAAGCAATCCTCATAATGGAATTGCACAAAACTTCCAAATTAAATTTTTTGATAACAGTTGTTTTTCCCCTCATTGTAACTGACCGTGCCCATAGTTATTTATCAATAACTTTACAGTGGCACATTACACAGGAGCTAGAAATAATTTCTGGCTTGCCCACAGTCCCAAGGCCAGTAGTCACATGTGCCCCAGCTCTTGCCTCTCCCATGTCTCAAGTGCCCTCAACACAAGTCATGTATCATTTTACTGCTCCTGCAACACCTAAAACAGAGTTGTGCCACAATTAATTTATCCCTTAATTTGTTGGTTGATAGCTTCATCCTCTTGGTCTTGAAGACCTGACACCTTAGTCTTACCTTTGAGCTTTCTCTCTATCTTTCTCTATTAGTCCCTTAGCAAATTTTCCTCACTAATACGTCTTGCATTCAGCCCCTCATGTTCCATATTTTCGGGAAAGACAGTACGCTAGAGATGCTGGCATGAAAACGCCAGTATGAGCCAGAGCTGGGAATCCGTTTTGTGTGCTAGGAGGAGGCCTGGACGGGAGATTACGTGCTTGCAGTCAGCAGCACAGAGGCGGCGAGGGCCGCTGGAGTTGTTAACCACTCGGGAGAATGGGGTGAGAAGAGGCAAAGGAAAGCCTGCAAGGGACTGGGGAAGAGTCTGAAAAATGAGACCAGAAACATTCCAGATATATTTACTGAAATGTTTACCAATGCACTACATGTTCCAAGGGCTTGTCTGACTTTAAGACTTTTATTTCCTTTCCTCACATGGAAATTATACCACACATTAGTCCTCCAATAATATCCCAGCAACCTTTACACTGGTCCTTCGGATTCAAATATTAGCTTCTTTTCTGACCTCAGCCCCCAACCCCATACACACCAACACCTGCCCTATAATTACACCTTACTTCCTAGTTTTAATTATCTTGCTATAGTAGCATTAGTAAATCCAAAAATTACCATGAAGTAAGAGTTGAATAAAACCAAGGCAATAGAATGAGAAGGAAAAATCACACTTTCAGTTGAGGTTGCAGAGATACACATGCTTTCACCTGGGAAACCTTACCTCATGTCAATCACCTGACTGACCACCACACTGGGCTGGGAGGCCTTCCCCTCAGCCACATCGTACAGGAAGAGCTTGAAGTCGCAGACCACAGCCAGTGCTCTTTGCCATCCTTTCTTCACTCCAGCGGGCTTCGGGATCTTAGGCACACAAACAAAGAACAACCCAAACTAAAATGCCAACCAGAGCCCATTTAATTGCTCATGTCCCTGAAGATGATGTATTGGAAGTCTGCCACCCTGGTCAGTGAAGTAGCAGATGGAACACATATATCATTAAAAACATATGAGAAATACACGAGACTATATTCTTCAATCACTGAATGACTTTTTATTACGAAAAAATTTAAACCGTACCATTTTAACTTTCACTAATAATTCATCAAAAGAACATTCATGGATTTCTTTCTCAGAAGCATAAAAGTCAAATTTGGTAGTAAGATGAAATGCAAATAACACTTTAAATATCATTTAAGATTACAAGTTAGATCATGCCTTGATAATATCTCATACTTCATAAGTATATTCTACTAGTCTGGCAAGACCAATTGCTAATGACTCTTTTACGGAGGTTTCCACATTTGTTCCTCACAAGATAAGAGACAGTACAGAAAATTTTGAGACATTTTGGAATTAATTTCCAAGCAAAGACTAGGCTTTTGTTTATAAATCATAACTTTGGATGAAATACAATTAGTAGGTAAATTTTATTCACCTAGTTTTCTGTCAAGGACTGAGTTTGTAAGGGAATGGACTATAGTTTAATTCACTAATGAACCATGACAGGTTCATCTAAGCCCAGCCTGATGAGACTTACCCTGACGTGACCTTCATACGCTGTTCCTATTCCTTTCTGAGGATCTATACCCAGGGGGCCTTTGGTCTGTTCAGGAGGAACTGGACACATGGTGGGAGCTTTGTTTACACAAGTGATGTGACACGAGAATCCACACACTTTTGGAGGGACAAGAAAGAAGCAATGTTCAGTAAAAAACTCATTTTACAATAAGAAAGTCCACTGAGCATTATCATTTGGAGAGCTCATTCATTTGCTTAAACAAAAGGAATTCTGATGAGAAGCATAGAGAAGCCATCAACAGAATGCCAGGGAAAAACCTCTACAATAAATAGTAGGAATAAAATACCTTTTGAGGTACAGTAGGAAATATTGCATTGCCTACCTTCCAGTAATAATTTCTTTGATAAATAAGGTTAAAATTAAAGTAACAGATTCAAGGATAACTTTTATATCTTTTGTCACATAGGTTATACCTTTTCAAAACCATAAAATAAGCCAAATAAAACATTTAAATATATGAATAAAACATTTACATATATCTCCCTTGACAAAGGTTTCTGGGGACTGTCTACAGTTTTTCCAATATTCAACAGATGTTAGCAATGCGCTCATTTTATTGTCTCTATATCTGTTATCCAAAGAAAAGCAAATGATTAAGTAAAACAAACATTTATATACCTCACAAATTTATTTGATTATAGTTTGGGTAGTAAATGTGGGACTCTAAAGTCACATTTTCTCACCATTTTGTTCTTACCTTCACAGGAACAGCCCTGTCTTATCAAGCCCACCATCAAAGAGGTACACTGATGACACTTGGTAGGAGAAGTAAAAGATTTGACAAAAAACTGATGAGTCTTGCGCTGCAAAACAAATGGATAAAAACATACACATTGATTACATAAAGGATTTTCAGATTGTGAATCTCTGTGCCCCACACCTGTTACTAGCATGTTTCTAAGTTAGTATGAATTGTTTTCCTTTCTCACCACATTTCTATAATCCATGCTCTTTAAATATTTTCACTAGGCAATATTGAGCTGGATTATGCTAAAATAAGAAGTAATCATCAATTACTTGAATTGACACTTGCATTTTTAAGGCTTAAAATTTTTGATTTTGTAACTTTTATCAATTCTTCAAATTATTCTTTGTCAGTCAAGTGAAACCTTGCATATTTATACCTACAGAAATAAAGAAATTTAACATGCCTCCTTATCCAGTCCTACTATGTAAATGTTGACCTATTTCTGTCCTAGAGCTTAACTTTCATATTTTCTATCTCATGAACCTGTTTTCCTGCTGTATCTAGTTTGTGCATTCTGCTATTAAAGCAGAGTTCTTTATTTCAGTTGTTATATTTTCATGTCAAGCACTTAGAAGTTATTTTTCTTTGTAAGTTCTCCTGTCCCATGTTACCAACATACTTCCTTTTGTATCTCTTGCAGGACATTTATTATGCTTATTTTAAATTCATATTCTATTTAACCTCAAAATTTTGCTTTCTATAACATAAATTATTCAGCTTGTAAACTTTTGCACAAGGTCTGTCCCAAATGTATTGGCCATGCAAACTGTTTTAATTATATTGACATTGGCTTGATACTTGCAGGACAGGCCTCGTATATTTTATTAGCTTTTCAGTGCATCCACCTCTCTTTCTTTTTATATTTTATTTAAAATTTTACTGTTGTTGTATTACATCCATCCATCTTTGCTCCCCTCTGTCCCCTTCCCCACCCAGACCTCCTCTCTTTCTTATTTTGAGGTTTAATCAAAGTTGATGTGCTGGAGAGGAAAGATCATTCCATTTTCCCAATTTCTAGAATGTCTTTGTAGGAGCTTGAGATAAGCAACTAAATTTTCATTTTCTACCATAAACAATACTTCAGTCATAGTTGCACTGAAGAGAAGGAAAAGAATTTTTCAGAAAATATTTCTTTTTGTGATTAGCCTCAATCTTAAGATTCTTCCACAAGTGGCCTCAACTTAATACCTTCCTTGCAGTACATTCTCAAAGCACTACTTCTCCCTGTAACAGACTTCAAACCACTGAATTTCAGAAGACAGCAGAAAATCAAAACCAAACAAACTTTGGATACTCCTCCTACCTTTCTCAGTGGTGATTATTTTCCTTCATACAAGTTTTCTTACCAAGTTTTCACATTTGTAATTTTAAGGAAACCAATAGTTTTTAAAAAAACCACAGGAAATATAAGAAGCAGAAGAAATCCATTCTTATTTTTGTTTCAGGACACACCCCACTATATAACTAGACCGAGTACCTTAGGCGGAACGCCAGTTGAACCAGGACACGTCTTTTTCCTTAGGGTTGGTGTGTGAGCTAGAACTGGAGCACTGTCTACCGTCTGAATCCAGGAGCAAAACAGAAAGAAATGTTATGAAAAACTCCATCCATTTCAAATATCACTAGAACTAAATCAAGGCAAATAAAGCCAAAGAAAACATCAATAAGGCAAAATATGTCAATGAACCTAAAATTCTCAGTGTTGACAGTTTAAAAATTTGCCTACAATATCTACAAGTCACATATTTAATTAGTAAAAATTATTTCAGTCTAGAAGTATAAAAATAAAAAATTTGGAAAAGAGAATCCACAGAACACAGAAAATGTCACAGCATGTAGCCTACATAAAAATGAGGATATTAACTTTAAAGTTCAACTGAAAATGCTATAATAATTCTAAAAAACATCTGAAAGAGTTTTTAGCAAGACTTAAAATCAAAATATTTAGTAAATTATTTTAACTCTGACTTCTGTATACAGAATGCATATTATACAGGGAACACACTTATAAGCCTTATCTTTATTTTATGGGGAATTATTTTAAGATATTTCTTTGGGAAAAAAAAACAATGATTTTACTGGATGTTACTGCAGAAAAAGAGGTATCACTTGATTAGCGAAGTGTAAAAAATACATGAAGAATATAGGATAGTAAAAGAAAGCCAACAAGAAGAAAAAGCTAGCTTTGTATAAAGGTACAAAATATTCTACAACATTAAAAGAGAAAAATGGATGGACCACTGGCTTTTGTTAAAGTAGAACCTCCAAAATCAGAGTATTTTACATATATTACAGCCTTAAAATGGAATTCAGTTGAGCTTCTCAAGAGTTTTCTGCTTAATTGTGAATTTTGTTCTAATGTAAATAGCTTGGAAAAAGTTTGAATTCAATTTATAACAGTAAAAAATATGAAGAACACTGAAAACTTTGGTAAAAGTTGAGAAAACAATTCAGATGAAACAAAATTGTCATTAGAATTTATACTGCCAAGTCCAAGTAGTTTTTAGAATGAAAACAAGTGAAGCAAGGGTGCTGGACACAAGATCAACAGAGTTCAACAAGAACAGAAATGCCTAATTTACAAAAATATTTTTGAAAAGATCCCATTCATCACAGCAACGAAGCCTTGAAGGTACCTAGGAACAAACCTAACAAACAATACAGAGTATATCCTTGAAGAAAATAAGACTTTATTAAAGGTAATAAAAGAGTATCTAAATATTCCATGTTCATAATATACCATGTTCATAGATGGAAAGACTCAGTACCACAAAGATGTCAATTCTTCTCAGATAAATCTATAAATTCAAATTCAATTAAAAGCCCCACCTGGCATCCGACCAGTTGATCCTAAATTTCATATGTGAAACTACAGGGTCAAAAAGAAAAGGAAGAAGAAGGTGGGTGGGAGTGGGTGTGGCTGATACCACCAGGCAGGTATCAGGACTGACTTTAGGGCCATAGTAATTAAGACCATGGGATACTGGTGCAGGAACAGAAAACAAAAACAAAAACAAACAAATAAAACAACAATGGAAGAGCACAGAGAATGGCCCAAACACACCCCTTTGTAGAAAGCTGAGATCGCTTTACAAGTCAATGGTAGAAATAGAGGAGAGTTGCTTGTTCACAGGAGAATAGATTAGAACCTCATTTTTCAGAATATATAACAAGAAATTTCAGTTGGATTCAAGTCTGTAATATGAAATAATTTTTTAACTTTTAGAAGAAAATATGAAGAAAAATCTTTTTAACTGCTGTGAAAAGAAATGTTTTAAAAAGCAGAAGACAAAAATGAATTGAAAAATATGGCTACTTTAAATTATGAAAGTGGTTGCAAGACAAAAAGATACCACAAACATTTAAAAATAAGCCACAGACTAGAAGAAAATATCAGAAATGTATATAGCCTAAAATTAATATCCAGACTACATAAAGAATACCTACATAATAATTCAATAAACAATGGACAAAAGCATGAAGAGGCAAATCACCAGAAGCCAACAAACATAAAAAGATGCTAGTAACACTTGAAATCAGAAGATGCAAATTAAAACAAAAATGCTACTTTATATTCATCAAATTGGCCAGAGTTAATACGTGACAGTACCAGGGTCTTCGAGGATGTGGGAAAATGGGAAACACACACACTGTTGGTGGAGTGAAAGCTGGGGGAACCATCGTGGAAAGTAATTTGGCAAAATCTAGTTCAAGTTGAAAATACATGTAGCACACAACCCAGCCATTCCACTTCCAGTATCTATGCTGAACTAACTGCATATCTGTAAAAGCAGATAGCTATTAGGATGTTTACTTCGGCATAGGTTGAGTGCCAAAAGAAATGGAAACAACCTACATATCCAATGATAGGAGAATGGATGAACACTTGTGGCGTATTCATACAATAAAATATTATGCAGTAGTTCTATGAATGCACTAAGCGGACATGTATCTGTATGCGTAAACCTCAAAAGCATGCTGAATGAAGTTTCCAAAAAATGAGAACCTTTGTGTAAAAATTTTTTTAAAGATTCTATTTATTATTTTCAGAGAGAGGGGAAGGGAGAGAGGCAGAGAGGGAGAGAGACATCAATGTATGGTTGCCTTTCACCTGCCTCCAGCTACGGACCTGGCTGGAGACCTGGCTTGCAACCTGGTCATGTGCCCTGGCTGGGAGTTGAACCAGCGACCGTTTGGTTCGGTGCAGGTCGGCGCCTTATCCACTGTGCTACCAGCCAGGGCCCTTTGTGTAAAATTTAATATACACAAACATTATTTTAAATTACGGATATAAGTGAAATAAACATGTAAAACCGAGGACCAGAGGATGCAATTCAATTTCAGGGTGTTTAGATATGTCTGGGAAAAGGGATGGGGAGATTGCTATAGGGAAGGTATTTCAACTGAATTGCCCATTTTCTTTTTTTATTAAACTTTGAATTAAAAATAGGACAAAATGTTCCTATCTGTTAAATCAGTGGGTGGTGGTAACATGGGTGTTTACTATTATTGTTCTGTGTGATGGGACTATTTCAGCATTAAAATAAACATGTATTTAAAATACTAAAAAGCAGAGGGTCTCATTAACCAGTGTGAGGCTGTCTATTCACAGGGTGGAAAAAAGCCAAGTCAGAACCTGAGTACAACTCACTCTTTAGACAGTTTTCGGTGGGAAGGCTGGACCTAGCTCTGGAGGTGGAATGGGGAAGAACCAGAACTGCATGCAGGGCAGGATGGCATTAACTGAGTTATAACACATCCTTCTGACTTGCTGAGAAAATTGATCAGCTGGCTGTTCAAACCACTGACTCACATAAGGTGCAAATACGACAATTTTTGCACTATTAAAAGGCATGATTTAGTTGAATGCCTATTACTAATTGAGCAGTCAGAATAAACTATTCAGTTGCCAGCAGTGGCAATTTTAATTTTAAGCTCTATTTACAAAGTAACAGTTCCATCATTAGGTTTATTAGAATAAAATGTGCAGAAGTGCCTAACACCACCTTGTGCCTACAGCACATGGGTCTGATAATTCCCAATTTACAGAACTCTGCTCTACATTGTCCTCTACTTTAAAAAGACTACCTTTGTGATTAAATTTTTATTTCAAGCTGACTTTTGGGGGACAACTTTCTACGTTAGTCTTACATTCCTATCTACATTATCAGTCAAATGTAATGATCCCAATATACTGTGGCTTATTCCAGAATACATTCGATTAGGAGAGAGTGAGACTTCACTTGTTTTTGCAATTCCCTCTTTCCTGAAACAAGTGAAAAGTTGGGGAGCAGCACTGCTCCGAGGAGGCACCTTAACTGGCTCAGCTTCACTAGATGTGGAAGGAGAGGTGGGCCTTGAATGGATGTAACACTTGACGTTCAGGTTCCGTACATGTGTGTTCTCAACGGGAGCAGTCTGGGAAAATAAGTCAGGAGAAACAAAACCCAAGAAATCACTTTTAACAATGTGCTCTTAGGAAGTTTCTGTAAGGCATGATCATAACAATTCTTGAGAAAGGAGGACAACAAACTTTAGTTTGACTATTTGCATCAGGGGTATGCCATTATATAAATGCATAACCACTAGCTTTAATGAAAACCAAGGTTAATAACTAACAAAATGCTCCCACTTTCACTATTTCTCTGTTACTCTGAGCACAGGCCTCTACTGCATATTCTTGTCTTCTGAAACTTTTGTACTTTCCAAAATAAATCATGCATATGAGATAAATATATGGTATTTAATAGAGATATGTACTGTTGATTAGAGATAATTTTGTCCTTTATTAGAGTGAAATTTGGTCCTCTACCAGGCAGTAGGTGAAAGTAAAAGAAACTGACCTATAAGCTTTGTGCTTTTTACTAAAGTAAATTTATTATTTTGCAGTAGAAATACTCGCACTTATATTCAGCTGTATACTTAATCAAGCACTTTTAGAAACAAAGTGTTTTGGGTTAAAATTTAGCCTTAAAGATCTTACTAAAGCACAATGATTGATGAGATATTTAGTTCGGCACTTTTCAGAATTACTAGGACTGGGTTTTTAAAATGAAAGAAAATGAAAGATAATGAAGATAACTTGGAAAGGAGGTCAGGGAATTTGTTTCAAATGCTGTCCAACAAGAACAAGGCTTAGACCAAAAGCTGCAGATTTTCTTTCTATTGTCATGGTTACTATTGTCGGGACTGGCTAGTGGACCGGTGCCCACCTACGGCCTCCCAGGGTGTGGGCACAGGTGGGCAAGCATGTATCCTGGCAATCCACAAGGCGAGACGTGAGTGGGGAGTAACATGGCTACCAACCAGGCCTAAGCCTGGCTACTGGAGTTGGGAGATGTGGGGACAAAGAAAAGCGTCAGTGAGGACATCTCGGGGACATGGAGCAGCAGCTATTTACCGACAGCTAGGGAAGTATTTCTGACTGTAACAACTGGCCTACTGGACTGAAGCATACCAGCTACGTGGGTCTACTGCCCTGTGCGCACAGGCGGCTGCTTTCACAGAGCCGGCGTCCAGTAAGAGGTGGCACAGCCAGGCCTGAACCCCACCATGCCTGCACACGCAGTGCCCTTCTTGTGGGCCCAGAGGCGGCTCCACAGCAGAGGAGTCCATGGCAATTTAGTGACCACAGAGGCCGAGTTACATTCCCTCCTTTCATGACGACAACTCTGACCAGGAATAGGAGAATAACACAAGGAAAATGGGATTCCAGACAAATTTTACCTAGTTCACAGTTTTACTATGGGGCAATCATGGAGAAGGTTATCAGTTTCAATTATTAATCTGAAATACGAATCTCATTTGGGAGTAAGGCAGAAATATTTCTTACTTTCTAAAAATCTCCTTAGATTATATAAATTGTAAGCTAAGTAAGAGTACATGGGGAAGGAAGTACAATTAAAATAGAATTGATAAGCAAAGTATTGCTATATTTTATACTAATAACTTAAAACAGACTTAACTATCTCAAAGTTTTAAAGAAGTATGCAAGCAGATTTGCTATGCACAAAAAATTTTTAATGCAATTATTTAAAAAAACTTCACAAATGAGAAAGGCAAGAGCCTGCTGCTTCTAATTGTCCTGGCTGAACTTTTAAAGCAGGACTAGAGACACCTGAGCACATGGAAACAAACTGTGAGCTTACTGTTTTATACACACATTTGTGCCGAAGTTAGAACACACTGTCTTGAGGCATCAAGTTGGTATGTGCTCCAATAGCAAGTTCACATGAAAAAAATCATCAAACCTAAGATCAGCCTTCCCCAGACCCATCATTAGTTGTTAGAATCAGCATGTTTCATGACCCTACTAATTTGTCACATTAGAACAGTGGGATATTGAGCAAAGGAAAAAAATACGCTATCATAGTTTAATCTGTGATCACACAAATTAGTGACTCTAAAAGAACTCTTCAGGCTTTTAACACATTGTCTCTTGGCCCCTCTAAAGAATTCTTGTCATTTATGAGTCTATTTTTCCTAACAAAGTTTTAGTCATTAATGAAAATAAAATTAAAATGAGAATAGATTTTTAAAGTAATTTCTTAGCTGAATGAGATAAAAACTGGTTATTTGGAAGTGGAAAAGCATTTAAATTTAAAAAATAATGCAATACCATATTGTGATGAAATAGAACAGCTATTTTCAACTGATATGCTGCAAGAATTTTTAAAACATGCAATACTGGAGACCAGCCAGGAGCACAGCCCTCTCTTCCCTTAGGTTGTCAAATTAAAAAATGACAACAGCCAACACAACAATAGCCATCTGGTGTGAATAAATAAAATTAGTTTTTTTGGTCACATCAGCAAAAAAAGTTTTTTGGTGTGCCACGGAATTGTAGTAATTAGTTTATATGTGTCATGAGATTAAAAAGGTTGAAAATCGCTGAAATGGAATAATGAAAATTACCATACTACCTTTTGGAGGTGTATACGCTTAAAAGTAAAATTAAATTTCAGACGGTAAATAAAATCAAGTTAGTTCTGTAAGTTAAAAAAAAAAAAAAAAAAAAATATATATATATACACACACACACACACACACATATGTATGTATGTATATATATAAGAGTCTGAGAAGGCATTAACTGAACATATTATAAAGTTGAACTATGACATTCACAAGATACTGATTTTTTAAAAAACAAATATATCAGTGGAGTTGAAAAACTACCATTTTATTTCTTAATAGCATGTTTCTTATAAGAAACAAAGTTTGGTAAAGATGAATAAACTCATGCCAAAAAAGTTTTGAATATCGAACTTTAAAATAAGTTTTGTTTTCTTTTTTAAAGATTTTATTTTTAGAGAGGTGGGAAGGGAGGGAAGAAGAGAAGGAGAGAAACACATTGCCTGGCTGCATTGGCCCCCAAACCAGGCATACGCCCTGGCTGGGAACCGAACTGGTGAACTTAGGGTCTGCAGGCCGGCGTTCAGTCCACTGAGCTGCACCAGCCAGAGCAGTACTTCATTTTAAAAAGATTCTCCTAGAAGTTGATAGCTAATCAGCTTAATAAGTTATATGTATTTCCTTTCTAGAAAACTATCATTATAAATAATACCTAAAAGAGGTTTAACAGTAAGAATAAGAAAAATAAGCCACTAGAAAGCAATTAATTTTAGTAAACTTTCACAGTACTCAATGACTATATGCCAGGTTTTACGGATAGCCTAAAGTTAATTTTAATAATTAAATGGCAATGATTTAAAATGGCAGCAAAGCAATTACAGTCATCTGTTATTTTTACCTTCAAAACAAATATAATTATCAATATATTTAAACCATGGAAGTTGAAGTACTCTGTTATAAAAAAATAATGTAAGGAATTAATGTAAGCACTAAATGTAATGATTTGAATTTATAATGCAGGAAAAGCTAATAAATACATATATCAATAACATATCTTAATTCAACAATTGGGTTTATATTGATAGAATGATGATTAAAAAGGGATAATACTAAAAGTAATAAATGGCTGATATTAATTGGATAGTGTATTTCGATACTATTCAAAAAAGAATCTTAAAAACAAATCTTAACAGAATAGTATAAGCAATTCACTCAATATTTCTTTTTTTTTTTTTTTTTAAGATTTTATTTTTTTATTATTTTTAGAAAGAGGGGAAGAGAGAGAGGCAGAGAGGGAGAGAGACATCAATGTATGGTTGCTTTTCACCTGCCTCCAGCCACAGACCTGACTGGAGACCTGGCTTGCAACCTACTTATGTTGCCCTGGCTGGGAATCGAACCTGCGACCTTTGGGTTCACAGGCCGGCGCCTTATCCACTGTGCTACCAGCCAGGGCTACTCACTCAATATTTCTAAGTTACAATCTACCAAGAAAAAAAAAAATCTTTACATAAATGTGATTTTTTTCCCTTTTCTTTTGGTTAACATTCTTTTTTTTAAAAAAATATACTTTAAGTAGTTATTTAATGAACTGGTATTAGAAACATCTACTACACTTCAATGTATTTTTATTTTCTGTTTTACTGTTTGAAAAACTGAGTATCAGCAATGCTGTCCACAATGCATAACACTGTCATATGAAAAGTCCATAATACTTCCAGAATCCATTAGTTTCTCTAATGAGTAACCTACAATAGTTATTTTTATAGTGCATTAAAATAAAAGTCTCCGTACCCCTCCCAGATCAGATCTGATTTTTATATGACCCACAAAGCAAGAATTCCTCAAATTATGCAGGATTTCTTAGAAGTAATTACAACTAAAACTACTCATCCTGACTATGTATCAATAGGCCTTTTACACTCCAAAAATAATTACAAATTTGAACAAATACAAATAGCAAATCATTCTCCTAAGAAACCTGGTTTTAAAGTAAAATATACCAAGATAGACATGAATCTGATCTAGATTTTAAAACAGCCTAAATCTAACATGTTGCTTTGGATTGGTAACTAAAAAAACACTAAGTTAACAGAAAAAAATCCAATTTTTATTAATTTTCTTTATCTTTTACCTAGAAGTATTTTGGAAACAAAGTGGCAACTAATCGATTTTTCTTGAGTTCAGAATACTTTACCACCTCAAACTTTAAGCAATATAATTAAATTTATGATAAAAATAGTATTACAAAACACTGTCATTTGGACAACAGTAAATACTTAATCATTCTAAAATTAAGTTACGGAAGGTCATGACAAATAAGTATAATCTCATTAGTTACAAATATTTTAACTGATTTCTCTTTATGAAAACTTCCCAAGTTATTTTCAATATATTGATTTGAATATCTATTCTGGAGAATTTACAAATGCAAATTAAGAAAACATAAAAGAAAAGAAAGTTAAGCTACATGTTGGCTATTTTTAATCTCTGCTTCAAACTCTAAAGGAATAATTTAAAATGAGGCATTTTTCACTATTAATGAAAACAATATGGACTCTTCCATAACTGTCTGTATTCATTCATTACTAACAAACTTCTACTATGTTTAATTACCACTTAAAAACAGCATATGTATTCGAGTTATAAATGAGCACAATGAAAATAAAAATAAAGCAAATACCTAATTTTAGTTGCTTAAAGAATTTTAAATTTATGAAAGTATTACATATTTGCATGTCTAAAAACATGATTATGTTACAGAAAATTGTATGCTATTATTAGATTCAAGGCCACTGTTAGGAATGGTAACTACATGTATGTGTCCTACGTTATATAATACATTGATGTTCCTAAGGACTATTGAAGTTCCTCATTATTCTACTGAGATGTTCCTATTAACTTCTGAATAACTGGTAATTCTTCAAACATCTTTCTCACAAATGTTCCACTGTCCAGTGGCTGACTTTATCTGCCAGATAACTTAACTGAGGAAAAATTTAAGGAAGTCTGGAAAGCCAATTACCAAGCCTATCATAGTTGCATTAAAAATATATATTAATTCAATAGATTCTGGTTAAATGTGGCTTATCATTATCCTGTAGAATAAAGACTAAGTAGCAGGGACCTGAGAGCTACTATTTTCCTCAAAATCTTTTTCTTATTTTAAAAGTCACAGAATTTTGGGTGGCCAAAGCCCCTAAAAGTTTGAAAAGGCAAGTAGACATAACTAATCTATAATAAACTTAACCAGAAAGAAAAAACCTCTCTGAACAATAACCTCATTCAAAGAACAAATAGTTAAAAGTTCAGTTAATTCACAGGCTGATGGCTTGAACTTAATATAGTTGAGCACACACCATTCTGGTCTTCCCTCATAGATGTTATATGAAATAACTCACGTATACTCAGATTAATTTGATAAATTCAAACATCCAAAGGTATTAATTCTACAAATGTGAAAATAGTCAAGAAACCAGCTGAAGCAGCAATCTTTTCACCAACATCATGAATTAAGGAGCTGTCAGCCGAACAAGCAGCTCTACTGGCCCCAGCACTGGTACCAGACATGGATAAGCAGTATCTGAGCTAACTCGTTATTAAACCATAGCATGAAAATAGGTGCTATATTAGGGTTGTGTTTATTTTAGAAATAACTCTCCATCACACCACAAAGGTAACAGTACAAGAAGCAGTGGGTCACCTTACTAATTCCCTGACCTAGAACTTTCCAAATCCAAAAATTCTGGATTTATGGTGTTAATACTGATGGTCATGAAGCTGACAGGTAAAAGTAAAAACCTCATCTCTATCACCAACTTTCCCTTTCTAAGTTACTATTTTTCAAGGTATGTGAAAATCAGTGCCAACAGCGCCAGCTAGCCCACTGGCTCTCACTGAGGGGCAAGTATATTAGTGCTGGGTAGAGGCTGGTTTAGAAAAATCTGAGACCTTTCCACACACATTTCCCCACTCGGGGACACTGAGACTCCCGCAGAACAGAGGTAAGAGGCTGGTCCATTTCAGGCTCAGAAGCACTGAGCTGGCCTTTGTTATCAATGTGTATATAAAGAATGTTACAAATATTTTCATATCTTGGATATCATTTAGAATATTTTAATGTTTTATTAACATTAGTTCTCTAAATCTATAAACATGTCTAGGAATTTTCTTTAAATCGCATAAATATACCTATCAAAGATTTCTTTGGAACTGATTTGCGTAAAATTTGAGATCTATGATTTACTCTAAATCGTTTTTGCAAGTTGCATGATATGAATTATCATTGTTTCTATATAATGAAAATTTCTAAGAAATTTCTACATGTTTGCTTATATCATCAGTCTTATTCAGGAACTCATTTACTTTGCATATAATCAATTTAGAAAGCATACTGTAGGATGTTTTCCCACAATCAAAATGAAAAAACATACCTTATAATTTTAGTAGTTTGGTTACAGAAATTTATACGAACATTCCTAAAGCATTGCTGCCAAAGCCAAACAAAAACAAAAAAACCCCGCACAGAAAAGCAGGTAGCACCAGCAGGAGCAGCAGCACAAAGCATGCGATCAATGTAACAGTACATCACAAAAACATCAGCATGTTCTGCAACCACAGGCAAGAGGACAGAGAGCGCAGAGGCTTCGGGGTGGGGACACAAAGTGCGAGAGTCTCTTACACGTCTGCCTTTGCTAGCTGGAGTACAGGACGGAGAGCGCTTCAACAAAGAAAGAAGACTGCACGTTACAAATACACACGTGACTCTCAGTGACTCCCACTGTGTACCACTGTATTAACAGACAAATATATAAACATACATAGAAAGACACAACTTTTGATAGGTCAAACTGGAGGACAGGATAGTAAAGGGACTATTGCTCAGACTTGGTCTAAGAGTGATAGGAGTTGTCATTGGACCTTGTATTGTACAGTGACCCGTGAAGTAACACTTCATCAAGTGACAAACATTTCTAGAAAGGTTGGTAGTAGAACAAAACAGATCTCAATAATTCTGATTTAGAACTGTAAGCATTTAATATTTAATTAATTTTGCTTCAGAAATTTACTGACCAAATTCTTAGTTTTTCCCAAGATGATTCTTTTAAATGAAAGCTAAATAAGGCCCTCAGAATTATTAATAATGGATTAAAACAAAAAGTTACTTCAACGATACTGTCTATCCTGACTAGGTATTAGGTTTAGACAAAAGAGGAACCTTCACCTTTCTGACATTAAAGACTTGAGTTATTAGGAAAAAGGAGTAATAAGTAGTAACAATTGTATCAAAGTATTTTTTAAGTTTTTGAAACTGTGACGCTCAGCAGCAGAGCTTCACAAAAATGAACTGTATCTACCCAGGCAATTTCCTACATCCCCTTTGACCCAAATTCTGAGGGTTTACTAGGTGCCAGGTACTTAAAAGATAACGAAGGCACGGCAGGTCACAGACTATTAGAAGACATCAAATCATCAATAATGTAATAAATACTGTGATAAAGATATGTACAAAGTCTCTATGGAAATCTGGATGAGGGATGTGTAAGATTTTTATGGGGACCCAGAGGAAGCAATTCATAAACGGAGTTGACAGGAATTATCGATTCCAGGGAAACTTACAAGGATGAGAAACATCACTCAAGAGTACCACTTTTATTTGTACAATACCTCTAGCAGATTGGTACATTGCTATTTCTTCCTACAGGAAATGGAAATGGAAGATGACTTAAACACTGTGTCCCAAAGTGTTAGTAGCAAACCTGAATTAGAAGGTCTGCAGGTTCTAAGCAAGTTTTTGTTTATTAGTCCACTCCATCTTAAGTCTAAAGTCTCAGATGTAAAGCTGGTTCTAGGGCCCTGGCTGGTGGCACAGTGGATAAGGTGCCAGCCTGAGAACCCAAAGGTCACTGGTTCGATTCCCAGCCAGGGCAACCTAACCAGGTTGCAAGCCAGGTCTCCAGCCTGGTCCACAGCTGGAGGCAGGTGAAAGGCAATCATACATGGATGCCTCTCTCCCTCTCTGCCTCTCCCCCTTCCCCTCTCTATAAAAATAATAAATAAAAGCTTAGGAAAAAAAAAAGCTGCTTCTATTCCTTCAATTATTAATAGGAAGTACCTGTCTCACCCTCTATGAAAAAAAGAGCATGAATAGCTCCAAGTAAATGTATTACCACCACACTAATAAAAAGTTAAGTCTCTCAAAACTATCTTTGCATGTAAAGGACACCTTTTCTAAATTGGCAATGTATAAAATGAATAATGATGCTCAATCACCACAGCAATGATGTTCTTTCCAAGGTGTCTTCCTAGAAATCAGATTATTTTTGTGTTTCCAATAGAAAAAGGGAGGATTATGCTTTTTCCTCATGGTGCAGTTAGAGGAAAACATATACACACTTTCATACACATTCCCACACACTATGGTTTTCTATAAACTTTGAAACTGGTCTCATAGCAAACACTGGAAACATTATCTTAATATACATTATATTTGGCAATATAAATTGCCAAAAAAGCTAACTAAGTAAGCAAACAAGAAGAAACCAAAAGAAGTTATTTATCTTATAGACATATAATTTGGCTGATAGATTTTAAGGATCAGTTAGTGAATTCCAGAATCTTATTTAATAAAATGCTGAAGAGGTAAAAACTATGTAATCATAAGTCTTTTCCTTCAGATTGCTTAAATATATTCCAACATGTAATATGTAATAAATACATATATAATGTATAAAACAGTATAAAATACAAGATTGCCTAAATTACAGAAGGACTGCAAATGACAATTATTGAAATGAGAGAATTTCAAGCCAGATTGTGCTTAATATGCAGATGAAAGTTTTAAAAAACAAAAATTAAAGGAGGAATTCAGGAGTGCCATAATTTCTCAGAAGAATCTAGGCCAAGTTTTGGTTACAGGATTTAAAAACATTTACAATCTGTACATTTTAACATTCTTTCTTTCACTGATTCTCACACGTGGTCAACTTTCCCTGGAGACAGCTCCAACTAAGCTGCCAGGCCTCAATTTCTGTGACTGGTTAAGATGGAATATGAAAGAAGCTGAGGGAAAAAACAATGTTAAAAGCAAGAGATAAATGAATGAAGCTAGGAGCCAGGACTGACATGAAATATTCTGGAACATCTTAGTAAGATTTTATATGGGGCCAAGTCCAAAGACTGAATTACATCATTCTGGAAAAGGTGGTCAGAGCAATACAGCTATAAAGAGAAGTAGGAGGTTTATGCCATAAAATACAAATTAGGAATCAAGTTTTTTTTAATGGGAGCTTACTGCTTGCTGGCCTTTGCCCCGACAGGGAAACATCACTGTCCCATGGGAATGTGATATAGTAGTTCTGAAGGGAGTGTGGAGATGAGCTAAGGAAGCTCTGAAGTGAAACCGAACTGATGGATAAGAAAGTAAGTGAAAGAGGATAAAGAAGGGAGGGGGAAGAGATCTAGTAAGAGTAAGGAAATATTAATCGTTATTACGGAGAACAGTACACGAATTTTAGAAAAGAATTCTCAACCAACCACAGGAGATTAGTACTACTGTTACCGCCTATTTTTCTACTGAGCCAAGAAAGGTCAGGTAACTTGCTCCCAATCCTATACCTAGAAAAGCAGCAGAGGCAGAAGCTGAGTGTATTTATGTGCTTAACTAATAAACCAGGAGAAGAGCGCTTAGGAAGCAAATGAGGGAAAAACTGTGTCTTTTAAGGGATGGAGCTTGAGCCATAAAGATTCTGCAGCCACCGTGAACTCCACTCTGTACTCTGCAGTGCTGCGTGTCTGAATGAAGGCTCTGCTGCAGGTGAAGGGCGAGACAGGTACCTCTGCGCGGAGAGTGGGCACAGAGGGCAGTGCTGGGAGCGGAGACTAGGGGGACCGCAGAGTCTGCCTTTCTTCCCGCAGGCTCTCTGGCCAAAATGCGCACCACTCCTGTGTCCCCTTCAAAGATTCTTGTGGGACAAATGGGATGTAGAGAAGAGTTTGTCAGAAAGAAAAAAAACATGATTTGCTAGTGGAAAGAATAACTAAAATAATTTATTCAAATTCCTATTCTTTTAAAGGTGAGTGACAGCTATATGGAAATACTGTATTATTTTCGGATAGTAAAATACAGACCAGATTATAACACGTAGTGCTATTGTACATCAAGAGAGTTCTCTTTTTATCACACTGTAGAATTAGAATAATTGTCTTAAGAATAAATTAGTTTCCATTTAGAGTGCAAAGATGCACATTTGATGTAAATGTTTCAAAGATATGAAGTACTTCAAAAATAATTTTTAAAAATCCAGATCAGGAGTTTCCTTTAGTGAAAAATTATGTTAAATATTCTTCTGAATAATTATATTTAACAAAATGAAAAAATAAAACATCTGAAGAATTTTCCCAGGTTTAAAAAACAGTTCTTGTATGTACAATATTTGAATTTGAGTGAATTTGATTTCCCAATTTCTGGAAAGGATGAATGTTTAACATGATAATAAAATGCTTTATGACAAGGATTTAACAAAAAGTAAAGAAAATGTTTATGTCAAGTATTTCTGTAAAGAGAATAAATGATATACATTAGGAACTTCTAAATTATTAAATGTATAGAATTAAGGAGAAAATGATAATATAGTCAACTTACAGTACATGTAATACATATTGAACTAAAATCATTTTCAACGTTACAAGAGAAAGTCTGTCAGCATTAGAAATTGATTTGTACTCAATCACTATGTTACTACAAAATCTACTGGAAGATTTACTAAAACTTGTCACTTTTTAAAATTATACCACCAGAAGTTTACTTTTAAGTAACAGAAAAATTAAAGTGTTGCAAAGAGATGGGGAATGTAAAATAGAAATCACCATGAAAAATAAAAATGAGCAGTTACTTATAAACATATATCTATACTGTGACAATAATTAAATAAGCATTCCAGTTTTCATAACTGTTGCAAAGAATAGAATTATACAGATTCTTTGATGGCCAAAGATGTTTTCAAAATAAATTTTTACTTTATTATGTTTAATAATGATAAACTCTTCATTACATTTAAGGTAAGAAAGAAGCAAATTATGGCTTACAAATAAATTATCAAGTGTGATATTTCTAAAACTGACTGCATTAGGCAAATTCTTCATATCAATTCACTGATCTCTTTTACTGAAGGATGCATTGGTTTGAAAATCAAAGACTTACGTCATCCAAAAAATCAATCAGTGAAGATGAGGAAGAAGAAAAGGAATCCTATTTAACGAATACAGCAATAAAAAAATAGAAAATATGGATGAAGCAATTCAGTAAGAACAAATAAATCAAAAATTTTGTAAAACAATTGAAAGGCAAATGACATTAATTCAAATAAATAAATGAAAAAGCAGTCACTGTCATAATTTCTCAAGAAACTTAGAAATTTATTCATTACTTTTTAGAGTGATTTTTTTTCCTTTCCCAAAGGAATGCAATAGGTCATACACTGTGCCCAAAATGCAATAAAATGAAGCTAACGGCAACTTAGTAATCAAATTCAATGTCCACACTTTAGAAGGTAATGACTAAAAGGAAGACACAATCTCTGCTTCTAACTGTTCCCACTAGGACACAAACCCTCTGAGGGTGGGACTTTGTTTGGTCACTACTGTACCTCCAGCACCTAGAATAGTGACTTGACTTGCACAGATCTACAATTTCTTGTTGAATAAAGGTATCACCACTAACTCAAATTTTCTGAGGCAAAAACACATTTTATATTGTGAAGTACTTTTCTTTAGCAAAGAATTTAAGTATTAAAGAATGATAAATGAGTCATATAATCACTATTTCATTAATATGGAAACTAATACAGTCTATATACATTTTTTAAAAAGCATTCCTATTATACACTCCTAAAAAACCTGATTAATTTGGAAACTAGAACCAGCATTGCCCTTGTGTGACTTTTGACAATTTCAATGGCTTTTTACTGTGGTTCTATGCTTTGGAGAGAAAAAGAAGTGTCAAATTATTTCAACAGTCAGGATTTGTTCTGCTCTTACAGTTTTCTCAGGGAAAGAGGTGAAACTGCTTTTAAATCTTACGACTCTTAAATGTAGACCTTTCTTACGTTTTCTTAAATACAACTGACTGTAATTTCCATAAAAATACAGAACATATTCCTTTCCTTGTATGTTTTTAAATGTGTAAGAGTAAGTCCTCTTATGTGGGATGCAATACAACAGTTTTATTACAAGTTAATTTCAAAGCACAAAGCAATTTTTAAATTGACCCCAAAGGATATTTGAAAAGCTTAATACTTACTTCAAATTGATCCAGAGCATCGGTAGGCGTATTCAAAAATGCCAAGAAAGAATGCTGTGAGTCTTGGTGCTCTATACCTAGAAGACAGCAGCAACTCTTCTTAAAACTAGAGCAATTAAAACTAATTTTTATGGATAACCTTTCCTGTCTAAATCTATTAAAAGCTTTTGCAAGCTACCATATTTTACAGCTGGTCAATATTAGCTCTACAATTTAAAAAACCAAATTGCACCAATGTTTCTTGGAATGTCACTTAATAGTTAAATTATTATATCATTCTCCATGAAACACTTCTTTCTTGAGTTCTCAAATTTCTTTTCCTGTATAGTACAGTATTAAAAAACACATTAAATCTTTTGGTAGACTTGAGAGAATCTTAAAAAATAGAGCCCTGAATATGTCTGACTTTTTCAGTAAGATAATTTATCACCAGACATTTTGAAATACCCTTATCAAGCATATAATATACATTAACATAAACAAAATCTTTTAAGAAAATAATGCAACTATAAAACAAATGTTTAATTATGAAAAAAACTTGTTAATTTCAGGTATTATTTTATTGACAGAAGGAATGCATATCTTTTGGCTATGGAATTAACTTTAAATGCATACTTTCCAAAATAAGTCTTAAAATATATGTATAAATACTAGAAAGAAAAAAGCAGAAATAACCAAGCATGCATTTTTGATTTCCATATCCTTAGGAACTGACATCAATTAATTTTTATGCCTTTCATATTACTCTAATAATATACCATGGTGGCCAGATAAGGCAGCATGCGCCAAAGTTCATTTTGTCAATAAGTATTTATTGAGAACTTATAGTGTGCTGTCTAGACGCTGGGAATATAATAATAAAGGGAAAAAAAGAAGATTGTACTTGTTATGTAAATATTAGATTATATATATTAAGTAGTATCGTGCATTATGTTACCACATATAGTAAAATGTTATCATTCTACAATGTTCAAAATCAAAATAGTTATAGGAGGCCGGCTCCAAAAGTATCAAGCCAATGTAAATATAATTAAAACAGTTTGCACAACCAATACTTTCAGGACAGACCTTGTAGGTTAACATGTTTTCAAAAAAAACAACATGATAAAACTTAAGTTCTTCTTTTGCAAGTTTAGGTCTATTCTAAAAATGATACTGTCAGTGTCCCCTGTGTCATACTGTGCATTGTCTTTTTCCATATAAACTGTCTCAGGGCCTCAAGTCCTTGATGTCTGTTATCTTACAGTCCTCCTTCACTCACTAAATAATACAGCTTCCTTCCACTCTTCTTATGTAAAAGCCCTCCTTGATCCTTACTTGCATGGTGCCTTGTGTTCCTAATTCACTTTCTCTGGGTTTCTTCTTTTCTTGTCCACTGGGAAATTCAGTCAACAAATACTTATTGCCCATCTCCTACTTTTATTAACTTTTCTATGTTAACTCCTTTTTTGATTATTTTCTTCCACAATTTTGAAACAGATGCTGAGACCCCACAGCTTTCCATCACTGTGTGTCACAGGCAGGAAAGGCAGGAAGGCACGCAAGCATATCACAAAGCCCGTCAACTAGGCCGATATTCAGGCAGGAATACTGACTTTGTCAAATGCATTTCTCATAACTGCCTATGACAGATCCCTTCACTAAGAAAACATTCTGAATTTTTTAGTAAATTTTTACTTTATTAATACCCACATTATGGAAAGTTTTAGTTCATGTAATAGAGTTACCAAGCATTCTTCTCTTCACATTAATGGTGAAAAAATGCTTAAGTAATATTTTCTAGAAAATGGAAATACATCCTGGGAAATGCACAAGGAAAGCAAGACAATTTGAGAATCAAGCATGTAAGAAAACACTGAAATGCCAAAATAGTTCTTTATCTCTGAACTGCCCTTTTAATACTGGATCAGATTAAGTTTTAGTTATTTCATCCACTGCTTCCTTAGCTACCTTGGGAGTAAACACCCATAACATGTGAGCAGAATATACCGTATATTATATAATCATCTTTTTCCAATTACAAAAATGTTATCTGTGGAATAGTCCATGTGACAGAAAAAAGTTAAATATATGACAAGGGAATTCTTCTGTCACACTCAGATCTTTAAACATAAATTAAGTAAAACAAAAGGGCTCAGATATCCATCTACCAAATTCGTGTATATATCACACATACATATAAATCCATAAATGGATGCCAGAACTGCTTAGTCAAACAATTCTTCCGCCCACACAGTAATAAAAGGTATTCATAACTAGTTTAAAGTTCTGATTGATGCAAAAAACATTCTCATACCCTTTTCAGATCTAAGTTCTTCAGTGTCCTTTATCAGTTGTTCGATTTCTGAAAGTAGTTCCAAGTTCTTCTTCTCTGAATCTTTTAGTTTACTTCAATAAGGGGGGAAAAGGAAGAAAATGTCATTATTTTTACTGTTGGTAAAATAATTTATTTGGATGGACTTATTTAGTTCAAATGTCAGTCATGCTAAATTAGGGAAATGCAAACTATAAGGAAGAACAAATCCAGGCTATCGACTATTTTTTTAAGCACTTTTTAAATTTTATTGGTTTTAGAGAGAGAGAGAAAAGGAGAAAGAGAGAGATCAATTTGTTGTTCCACTTATGTATGCATTCATTGGGTGATTCTTGTATGTGCCCTGACCAGGAATGGAATCTGCAGCCTTGGCATACCAGGATGACACTATAACCAACTGAGCTGTACAGCCATGGCCTGTCATCTACTCTTGTGTAAATCAAGTTTACTGGAACACAGCAGGGTAATCTGGTTCTATGCTGTCTATGTACGCCAAGACAATAGAGTTGAGTAGACAGAGATTATATGGTTCAAAAATATTTTACTATCTGGCCTTGTATAGAAAAGTTGCTGACCCTGAGTAAAGTAGCTTGATTCATATCCCTGATTTATGAACAAGTTCTTATGTCTTAGGCATTAAGAAGAAAATTAGAGTCTTCTAAATTACAACACAGAGAATGACATTCTTTACGCTGGGAGCCAATTCATATTCTCTAGAAAAAGTTTTTGTTTTCCACTTTCATGTCACATGAGCACATTTAAGTAAAACAATTTATGTCTTGATTATTTATAACAAGAATTTATAATTCAATGGGGCTGCCATATATCTGGTCTCTGATTTCATTTAAAACATTAATGACTACAATTTAAAGACTAAGGCTTCACACTATTCAAAATTGAATTTATGGAACTATACATATATATATATATATATATATATATATATGTGTGTGTGTATTTTAAAACATTTTATCATTTTTCAGAGAGAGGGAAAAGGAGGGAGATAGAGAGGGAGAGAGAGACACCTATGTATGGTTGCCTGTCACCTGCCTCCAGCTATGGACCTGGCTTACAACGTGATTATGTTGCCCTGGCTGGGAATCGAACCAGCGACCTTTGGGTTTGCAGGCTGGCGCCTTATCCACTGTGCTACCAGCCAGGGTGGAACTATGTATCTTTTATGATTGTATACCTTTGGAACTTTGGGTATTCTGACCACCAAAAGAATTAAAAATTTTTTCATTCGCAGCATAAACTTATTGTTCTTTCATGTTACCTGTACTAATTTGTTCTTGAACCATGTTTATATTTTCATTTTCTCATTAATTTATTCAGAGTATAATTTGCTCTACTATTGTAGTAAGAATTTAGGAAATGTATTCATTAGCTAACTTTCCCAGAGAGATTATGGGGAAGTATTTATATATATATTTCACACAAAAGAACATGAACAACAATAAAATATTATACCATTATGAAATTTACCATCAAAAGAACCTTCATTTCTTTCTTTTTTAAATAAAAGATTTTATTGTTCTCAGAGAGAGGGGAAGGGAAAGAAGCAGAGAGAGAAAGAGAAAGAGAGATCAATGTACGGTTGCCTTTCACCTGCCTCCAGCCACGAACCTGGCTGGAGACCTGGCTTGCAACCTGGTTATGTGTCCTGGCTGGTAATTGAAGCTGCGACCTTTGGGTTTGCAGGCTAGTACCTTATCCACTGTGCCACCAGCCAGGGCTAGAACCTTCATTTCTGAAAATTTTATGGTACAGGCCAGAATTTTTAATGACTGTATTTTTGTTCTTACTACATTTTACATTTTCATACTAATATGATATTCTTAAATACAAGAGAATTAGAGATTTCATGGACTAAAATCTGAGAGTCAACTAAGTTTTACAAATAAAGGGAAAAGTAAGTAATAGAATAACAGTGCTATTAATTCCATTTTCAGACAAGTCAGAGGAAAATAAGGCTGTTATTAAAATCCCATCACTGTATAAAAGGTTCAAAAGCATCTATATTCATTTTCAAATCTTCCTAACTTTTTCTGGTCATCACTAAAAACAAAAAAAAAAAACAAAAAAAAACCAAAAGTGACAGGAAACTAAACACATAACTTTTCTCCAAATACACTAGGACCAATCAGGAAGTCACGCTAGTAAGGGCTGCATTATCCAACCGTACCATTCTGTGATGATGTTAGATGCTTTAACTTTATTCAGCTCCTCTTGGATGGCCTGTTTGGCTCTTATTTCTGCATCCAGAGCTGACTGTAACTCTAGTCTGGCTGACATATCCAGTTTTGCAAAGCGACGCATTTTCCAGGGCATATCCTGTAAAATAATGACTATTTTTTAGCTCAATTCTATATTTTAAAGATTTTATTATTTTCAGAGAGAGGGGAAGGGAAAGAGGCAGAGAAGGAGGTAAACATCAATGTGTAGTTGCCTTTCACCTGCCTCCAGCCACAGACCTGGCTGGAGGCCTGGCTTGCAAGCTGGTTTTGTGCCCTGGCTGGGGAATCGAACCTGCGACCTTTGGGTTCGCAGGCCGGCCTGCCAGGGTTTCAATTCTATGTTTTATGTTAAATTTAGTAATCCCAGTGAAGTTGGAAGCTATTAAAAGTATTATCTGTCTCTGATAACAGAACAGAATAAAAACACTGCTTGTGAAAATATTTTTCATTAAATTCAGAAATAACTGTAGATTCATATATAAATGATTTTTTATAGTTATCACCAATAAAGGCTAGCCATACAAATTATAGTTAAGCAACTATATGTTATAATTTCCTAAACTGGAAAAGACTTGAACTTTTTTCTCATGAAAAACTTTATAGTAGGCTAAAGCGTAGACAAACTGATATAAGAACAGAGGTTTATTAGAATATTTTTGAGCCTTTCCCTGCCCCATTATGATAAGTCTCTTTGCAGAAAGGCAGCTTACTGTTGCTCGTGTACCCAAGCTGGAATTTCTTAATGCTTCTAACTCTTCAGTCATTTTAGAAGCTAAGGCCTGAAGATATCCTCGTGCATCCTTTTCATCGCTGACCCTAAAATACAGACATATAAAGACAGAGATAAGGTAAAAAAGTAAAACAAAAACTTTAGAGAGATATACATCATTTTAAAGAATTGTAAAGAAATAAGCGAGAAGTGACAGAAATTTAAAGATGTTCTCAAACGTTCTATCACAGTACTTGGGTTGGCCAAAAAATTCGTTTAGTTTTTTTCTGTACGATGGCTCTAGTTGTTCTTAGCTGTCTTTAACTTCACTTGAAACAATTTTATTACTTTATGGTGACAGCTGTCATACCAGCATGTTATTTTTAAAAAAATCAAAACTGGGAATTTTTGTGCAGTCATTTTAAATATTGAAGATGGCAGAAAATATGCAACATTTTTAGTGCATTATACTTTATTATTTCAAGAAAGGTAAAAACACAATTGAAATGCAGATGAAGATTTGTGCAGTGCTATGACTGATCAAACATGTCAAAAGAAGTCAGTGAAGTTTCTTGGTGCTACTGACAGGTTGGCCAAGTAACTCTTTGCTGTGGGGCTGTCTCATGCTCTGGAAGTTTAGCTGTACCCCTGGCCTCTACCCACCAGAAGTCAGTAACAGAAGAGAGCTGACATACTCAAAATATCCAGATCAATAAAGTTTTATGAAAAAAACTAAACTGTCATTTTGGCCAACCCAGTAATACTATCTCTAAACAAGTGGGAGGAGGTTTATTGAACTATTCAGTATCTACAAGTTAAAGCTGGCCATGTTTAAGAAAGTCCAAATACTCATAGCTGGTAAATTAGTAAACCTTCATCCATGAATGACAGAATTAATTTTTAAAAAGATTTTATTATTTTCAAAGAGAAGGGCAGGGAGGGATGGAGAAAGGGAGAAAACTATCAATGTATGGTTGCCTTTCGTTTGCCTCCAGCTAAGGACCTGGCTGGATCCAGACCTGGTTGGAAACCTGGCTTGCAAACTGGTTATGTACCCTACCTGGGGAATTGAACCAGCAACCTTTAGAATTAATACTCTTTTAACATTAAACTCATCCCCTCATGATTTCCAAAGAATATTAAGATTACTCATTAATTAGATTCCGCCATTTTGTTATAAAAATATAACACATCCTTCTTAAAACTTAAGTAGGCTAATATTTAGGAAGTTTAGTTTAAAATAGCATATTCTGCAAAACTCAAAAGTTGTACTAGAATAAAGCTATCTCTGTAAAAAGAAGAGATTCAAGTTTACTGAAACTCAGTTTCTACTTACTGTCTCATGACCATCTTGCTGGTGCAACTATTATGATTCGAGATAGAAATATTTTAAAATTATATTCAATAAAACAAATTCTACACACTAAAATTTCTCAAGAGAAAGTTTGCTTTTTATTACATCTCTTCCGAAACAAGGCGAAGGCCAGGGGCAGGGAGGGTCAGAATATGAAATCTACAACAGGTCCTATCTCAAAAACAATAATCATTTCTATACACAAAGCTATAATGTCATGAAGAAAAACACTGCAATTTGCAATGCTCAGAAGTATATTCTAATTTACTTTGGGGAAGACTATTTGCTTTGTGCAGGCTAGTTGTTTTCAAAGGTAAAATTCAGGCCACTGAATAGCTATAAGGAAAGTGTATTTCAGGAAAATGAATACATATCTGTGATGCAGACAGGACACAAATTTAAATCTTGAGCCTTGTTTAAGCATCTTTAGACTCCTGAGGAGTTGAGGGATGATTCATGCCCCGGATGGGATGAAGGGAACAGTGCAGGATTACATCACACTATGCAGAACAGTGCCCAACTTAAAGCTTATGAATTATTTACTTCTGGAATTTTCCAGTTAGTATTTTCAGACTGTGGTTGATTGCGGGTAAGTGAAACATGGAAAGCAAAACTGCAGATAAGTGGCAACTGCTATATATTACGAGTTTCCAAAACGTTGTGTTGGCATTTTATTTTTTAATACACTATGCTAAAAAAAACTGTAAATAGCCTGAGACTCCTGACATTTAAGCTTGGGTAGAATCTCTCAAAAGAGTTCATTTTCAAGCAGGTGAAAACTCTGAAAATAGGCAGTGTATATTTTCTTTTAGGCTATAAAGTATTTAATAATTTACCTAATATAAGACCATTTCTAAATAACAGCAAAATGACCTCCCTGTATCTGTGATTTCTTCTGCATACTTCAGTTGAATATAAAAAATGTGAAAGGAGTATTTTCTGGAACTACATCAAAACCTTTTTCATGCTACCTACCAATCCTTTCAGGGGGACCACTTCCCTTCCTTAGCCAGGACCACTTTCATTCCACCTGAAACCAGCAGGCCAGTCACCAGACATAATCAGTGGTCTAGGAGCTCAGGCCAGGGCCAATCAGACTTGTCTTTTATAAAGTAATTTTCAGTAATACCTTAATTATCAATGTGATTAAATTCAGTTACAAATAAATAGTCCTAATTTATTTTGATATAAACTTGGCTGAAGTAAAAATGATTTCACTTCAGAAATGTAGATGTGATGACTAGGACACAAATTAAATATTAATGAATTATTTAATGGTACTGTTTAGAACATAACCAAATTTCCACAATGGGACATTGTTTTTTTTAGTTATTCACTGAATAATCACATTATTGAGCCTGAGATGAGTTGACAGAACAGCTCCATAGTTAAGCCAATATTAAGACACTTGACTCATTTGGTTAAGATTTCTTAAGAAGGGGGCTAGTAATCTGGGGTAAGGAAGGAAAATGGAACAAATGAGTACGTAACCAAAATAAGAGCATAAGAAACTAGAATTTCTTCTAAATGATTGGCCTGTAAATATATAAAGAAACAAGTTATTTTCAGATAAATTAAACCACTATGATTTGCCAAAAGTAAAGTTAGAAAGTATATATAAAAAGTTGAATTATTTTCATTAGAAAAGAAAGACCCCATTGGATTTACTTTCTTCGTGTATTATAAAAATACACTAATTTTTCTAAATATCAGGACAATCATTTTAATGCATAAATTAATATGAAGGTGTTACTAAAGTAATTATTCCACATTAAATTCCAGGGGCTTAAAGAGCAGTTGATAAAACTAAACTAAGGTTTTAAAAATACCATGTATGACTCATCTGTCAGAGTTATAAAAGAAACTGACAGCACATCTTCAGTTCCAGCATTTCTCCAGGATTTCTGTTTCTTTAAATAATCACAAATACGTAATTCTGTACTTAGAAAGGAACATTTATAGTTAGTGAAGGGCTTTCTTCTATTCTTTAAACACCAACAGTCTTAGGAGAGAAAACACTTTCTTTTCTTCGAAAGAAAAACCAAGTTTCAACAGTGCTGTGTAAAAGCTGACATGGGGTATCTGTTGGAATTATGGAACGTGATAGAAAACATAGCAGAACGCAGATCAGTAATAAATAACCTACTGGTAATAAAACAAGCTTTTAGAGTAACATTTTTTCATAGCAAAAAATAAGGTAACTTGTCAGTTGCCTCCTGGAACCATACCAACTTGAACATACACCCAAAATCACCCATAGACATATGTAAAAGAGTACTCACCACTGAATTATTTCTGTGATTTGGGCTTCCCAATGTGCAACGGATTCTTTCTTGTCTGCTAGATCTTTTACCTCTTCTTCTAACTGCTGGTTGCGCAAGCTCAGGTTCTCATGTAGAGCAGTAAGCTAAAAGGCAGTTTCAAGACACATGTGACTTAAGAACTCAAGGTGCTCTTAAATTAACCATATTCCTCTGGTCACAGATTTCGAAAAAAGTATTGTCTAAATTTTCCTTCGGCCCTAGCTTTTTTCCTTGCTCCTCACACTGAATCAGTTCTATTTGAGAGCATTCTCCATTAGCCTGAAGACCTCCCTAATACTGCTGGCAACAATCTCTCGTTTTTTGTCTAAAAATATCTGTCACCTCTTAAGAAACTTGAGAATTTTCAGTATATGTCCTCTTAAGAAATTTGAGAATTTTCAGTATATGTAAGGGACATACAGTATTAAGTGACTTCCCATAAGCCCGCCACCCATCTTTAACAATTATCATCACAATGTCAATGTATTCCCTCCTACTCCCGTCTCCTTACGCATCCTCCTGTATTATTCTAAAGCAAATACCAGATATCATGTCACCTACATAAATATCTATGTACATATATCTCTAGAAAACAGGCTAATATAACAATTATACTTAATACATTTAACAAGTTTCCCAATATCATCACATAGGTAGTAACTGTTCAAATTTCCAGTTATCTCAAAATATCAGAAAACTTAAATTGATTCATGATGCCAAGAGTAAACAGAACTTAATTAGGGTGCTGCATCTTTCAAGTCTCTTATTTATAGGTTCCTTAGTCCAAATGGACTTGATTACAGTTTTTTTCTTTTTACTACAGGAATACTTCCTATACAGTGTTCAGCTGCAGGAAGGCGCTGGGGGGGATAAAACAGCCAAGACACTATAGAGTAGGGCAGAGATGAGCCCAACCATTAACATGGTAATGTCTCCATTTGCTTGGAGATGCCTTAATGTAGCCCAGTGAGGTTTTGCAGTTGTCCTCTGGGGGTTGTGAAAATGATTGCTTTTTGACAAGTGTCCACTTTCAAACTTTTTATTATTTTTTTTGAGAAGATTCATCAATTCTTCATGTTAGCATAGCTAGAAGTGTACCAACTGTTTTTGAGATTTTTTTTTTCCTTTTTTTTGCAGATGTGGTGTCTTCACTAATTCCTGCAGCACATTATTTTTTTTGGATTGCCACTGCTTTTGACAGCCCTTCCAAACAATTTGTGGTTGGGCTTTCAGCTGGAGATTTTCAAGAGGAGGAAATACAGATTTTGCACTGCCATGTTACAATAAAATTACTTTTAAATAAATTTGTTTAAAAAAAAGTTCATCGTTTTTAAACTTTTAAAAGCATGAATTCTGGAACCAAACTACCAGCGTCGATATCCTATTCTGCCACTTCCTAGTTCTGCGATTAGGAAGGCAGCTTCCTCTCCCTCTGCTTCAGTGCCCTCACGTGTCAGGTGCGCAAACGGCACACCTCAGAGTTATTGTGAGAAATGACTTAGAGTAATTCAGAAGGGGACCGGCACACAGTAACTTCTATCCAAGTTATTATTAGTTCATTTTGTACGTTTGGGAATGAGAAGGTTTTACTATTTGTACATTAATGTAAAATCCTCAAAACATTTTAAGTGAAAAGGCAGATTAGAAAATGAAATGTATATATGATTGCAATTATGTAGTAACATGTATACAAACAAAAGCTGAAAAAAACCCGTAAAATTAAAATAGCTATTTTGTGGTGATGGGAGCATAGGTACCTTTCATGTTGAATGTTTTCCATATTGTTTTATAATTTTGCTTTTCTTTTGTAAAATAATTTAAAAACAAGATATAAATGGTACGTTTTCCACTAGAAAAAATTTACTCATGGAATACATGGCTAATTTTACTTGCAGTAAGTTATCTTTTCATAAAGTGAAACTTGTAGACTTCTGAAAAATAGCAGTTTTTCTACTCCCCTTTTAGTTTTTGAATTTAAAAATGTAAATATGAGACTGTATTAGTTTCAAGAGTTAAATTTAAGTTTCAAAATTGACATAAAATTACGCTTTGGCTTCTGATCTAAAACACTGTTGAGAAGGAATTCAGGGCACTTCAGGCTGGCTCCCAGCGCACAAGGGGTGTGGCAGCAGTAGGGAAAGCATTCTCTGGTTATCCCTCAGGGGGAAACTGCCCAGGTCACACCAAACCAGAAAATGAATCCATGGAAAGGAACAGTGAGGATGTGCTGTTAGGTGGACTGAGAATTCAGCACAGAACAAAAGGAACAAAAATGGAGAAGTTCAGGAAAGCAAAAATCCCAAATCCTCATTTCTCCAGAAATAAAAATCTCCTTATCGTTTGACATTAAATTCTTGCCTACCATATGAATTTTCTCTCAAAGTTCTAGTCATCCTTCATTCATCATAACTTTCAATTTGGCAAGAAAGGTAGTATTACTTTGACATCAACTTTGGAGATAGGTTTTTATTTTTATGCTTCAATTCTCATCAGAATCAAGAGTATTGTTTAAAAATTATATCTAAATATGTATTTTTTGGTAAACTCAGCAGAACTTGATGATCAATAATGAAATAAAACCAAGGAATGAATAGAATTGATCTGCGTTCAATTTGATTATTTCTCAATACCAATTTTCTTAACCTAAAATACCATCTTTTACTAGGTAATTTGTTTAAATCTCCACATGAATTGGATTCTGGAGTTCAATTGTATTTCTTAACTTCCAGGTAATTCAACAAAATCTTAGTTCTGCCTTTCATACAAAAGTGATTAATTTTTCAGTCATTAATAAGTAAAACATAAAATAATTATGTGACTTATTTGGATGAAGTTCAATTGCTAAGTTTTAGTGGCAGTAACATGACATACACTGAATTTTTCATCCAAGGTTTTAAAAATCCATTTGAACCACTTACTATTTGGCCACTTTCTAGTGCTTGTGTACATCAGCACTATAAAACTCTACAGAATGAACAGATTTCTTTTTCACGTAGTTTTCAACCAAACAAGCAAAGTCAATTTTAAGTGCTTAGAAAACTAACTACTCCTGAGCGAAGTATGAAAAGAAATGGAACACAATGGCAAATTGAGATAGAATGAAGAGACTCTCTTTTATGACTGTTTAATCATGGGCTTGTAATCTATGACTGGAGTTAACTGAACATAATACTTTTATTGAAAGAAAAATCCTAGAAATTCTTATAAAGCACAATTATTCAAACCTTATTTAAATGTAAATAAAATTATTAAAATTTCCTGTATCAGGATTTTTACAGCTGTTTGCTGAAAGCTAGCATAAGGAACGTAGAATGATGGCCATTCAAGAAATCTGACAGATCATACAGAAAAACATTCCTTCAAGCATTTGAAATTTAGTCCATCAATCTGGCTACTTATGAGCTTCATCTATGGTTCTGTTCTTTATTCAAGCTACAGAGTTTAGGCAGAGTTGGTGTTTTTGGATTCTTATAGACCAACAATATTATTTCTAGCTATTACCAGTTCTCCATCATGAATATGACATTATAGTTGTCAAAAGTTCTCAAGTTTGGCCTAATTGTTCCTGCTCTTGCGAGGTAAAGAGTTAAAAAAAGAACAGGTGGGAAATGAAGTACAGAACAGAGGCTTGAAAAAATAAATGGGATGAAGAATAGGATAAGTCTTTCTCCTGAAGACTCCAGCCCAGATTGCCACAACGAACCAACAAGCAATCCTTACCTATAAGAAGGAGTATTAAACAAAAGATGTACACCACATATAAAGTTATACCCATAGTTTCTATTACAGGGCTGAACATCTAACAAGTGTTCAATGAATATAAATGAGATTGAATTGCTCACCTTATCAAGTTCACTTGTCAGTTTTTTATTTTCTTCAGTTAGCAACACCTTTTCTCGTTCATACTGTTGTTTGAACTCGTTTTCAAATTCTTCTCTTTCACTTTGACTAACACAATTCAAAACATTAAAAAAAAAAAAAAAAAAAGGATTTGAACTAAAGGTAAAATTATGGTGTCCCAGATGGGCTATTGTACCACATGCTTTATCCTGAGAAAAGCCACTTAGATCTTGATGAATCCCAATCACAATCATTTTCTTTAAAAATAGTAATTTGTTCTCTTAACATCTACTTTGTTTTTCTTTGAAAATCTGAAGAAGACATCTGTGATTTGTAGACTTCTGGACTGTGGACCATTTGTTTATTTATGTATTGGAAAGTATAGGAGAATAATGTTAGGGAAAGAGGAGACAGGACCACAACACAAGTCTTATCCTCAGTGATTGGAAACACAGAAAATTATGGCCCCCACTGCCCTTCATACTAATCTTCTATTCCTTTTTCCCCTTAACTCCACTTCAGCACACTGGCTTCATTATTATTAGGTTTTAATAAACTTTAATTTAAGTTTTAGGCTCCCAGCAAAACTGGGAGGAAGGTACAAAAACTTCACATATACCCCCCCACCCCAACACAAGCACTGCCTCCCCCACTACCAAGACCCCTCACCAAAGTGGTACATGCATTACAATCAGTGAACCTACATTAACCCTGTACATCATCACCACTCAAATTCCACAGTTCACATTCGGGTTCACGATTATTGCCGTACATTCTTAGGGTCTGGACAAATATATGACGACACGCTTTCTCTATAACAGCATCACAGAGTACTTTCACTGCCCTAAAAATTCTCTGTGCCCTGTCGACTCATCCTATCCCCCAAACCTGTGGCAGCTAGTGATCTTCTACTATTGCCATAATTTTGCCTTATTTTTTTAAACAGATTTGCTCTCCATGTAGAATGTTACACTTCTAAATCTGTAACAATTCCTTTCCCGCTGTCTTCAATCCATACTAAGAAGTCACCTTCTCAGTCTATTTCCCCTGGCCATCCTATACATATATAAAAAATGAAATTCTTCCCCTTAATGTCTGATAGCCTGTATCCTCCGCCTTATTTTTTGTTCTTGACATTTATCATTTTTTAATATGTTTGCTATGTTACTTATTGTTTGTAGTCTTTCATCACAACAAGAGGAAATCTCTTTAAGGACAGAGATTTGTGTGTGTGTGTTCCAGTGACTTACATGTAGTAGGTTCTAAAATACTTTTGTTGAATTGATGTACCAAACTGAATAATCTTAGGCTTGTAGTATAAGTTTAGAATAATAATAATGTACAGTCATTGATCATTTCACCTGTTTCTTATTTCTCACGTCTGGTCGTCATGTGCTCTAAGTTCTGTCTTTCTGGTAGACCTTCGGAACCCACACTTGTCTTTTGGTTTCCACTGTCCTGCCCAAGGTCCAGCCCTCACCCCTCGACTCCGACCTGCTGCCTGCTCCTCCCAATCCCTTCTCTGCACTCTTGCAAGAGCGATCTTTCAAAAACTGCAATCATGCCATTTTCCTGCCATGGCCCTTGAATAAAGTCCTAGTTCCTTACATTCCTTCATGACCTGCCTCTATTTTCCTTTACAGACTCACTTCTTGCCACTCCCATCTTTTTTTTTATGTTCTCACCATAATGAACAGCTTGTATTATCTGAAGGTGCCATGGTCCCCTTATCCTCTAGATCCTAACATATTCTGTTCCTTCTGCCTGGACACTCTTTCACATGTACTGAAGTCATCTTTTGTGCCCCTTCCACACATCCCACTTGCTTTCCCATCATGTTGCAATATAATTTCCTGTTTACCAATTTTGACTGTGGTCTTCTTGAGAACTGGAATATTTACTGCCTATGTATCTCCAGTCCCTGGCACATACTAGGCATTCAATAAATATTAGAGAAATTAACAAGTCTTATTTACCTCTCTCTTCTGTTCTTTTCCAATTTGTCTTTCAAAATCATAATTTCTTTATTCAGAGCAAGTTGCTGGCCTTCTGAATCATGTAGTTCTTTCTTTAGATTTTTAATTTCATTTGCATGTATTCCTTCCCTTTTGGATAATTCTTCTTCATAAAAGATACTTTTCTTTTCCAAATCGGTCTTTAGTTTGGTTATTTCTTGCTGATGTTCTATGCTGTATACTCCTGGTGAATAACTAATTTGTTTTTGCTGTAAGAAAATAAAAGATTAATTCACCCATAAGAATAAAACAAGAGCACTGGCTGGTAGCACAGTGGGTAAGGTGCCAACCTGCGAACCCAAAGGTCGCTGGTTCGAATCCCCAGCCAGGGCACATAACCAGGTTGCAAGCCAGGTCTATGGCTGGAGGCAGGTGAAAGGCAACTGTACATCGATGTTTCTCTCCCTCCTTGTCTCTCTCCCTTCCCCTCTCTCTCTGGAGATAATAAAATCTTTAAATAAAAAGAATAAAACAAGTAACTTATTTCTATAATATAAAGACCTGCTCATATAACTAAATATTATTTTTGTATAGTATCTCATAAAAATAATTCTGTATTCAGGCTATTAATCTTTTGTCTGCCACATGTGGCAGTTTTTTCTCAGTATATATTCCTTTATTATTGTGTATTTTACATTCTTTACACCAAGATTATATATCTGTATTTTCTGCTCATACATAATTTGTTTTACAGTTAAAATTTTAATTTATATACAACTATTGTAGGTGTATGGAGTGAAGGAACCAATAAAAGGTAATAAACACGTGTGTTTTTATGATTAAATTGGAGGAAGGGAGGGTAGACCAAGAATAGTCGTTGCTATCAGCTTTCTACTTGTAAAAATGGGAATTAAAGAATACTAGGTTGGAAAGAGAGTTCATTTTTACTCTACACCAAAGAGCACATAACTAATATTCCATTTAAACCCGAAGAGGAGAAAATTCAGCTTCGTAAATGTGAAATCAGATGATACCTTCAGTCCTTCCAATTCATTTTCCAGTTGCTTAGAATAGTGCTCACTCTGTTCACGCAATGTCCTGTCTTTAGATGCTTCAGCAGCTATAGCTTCTGTATGAACTTCCAGCTTTAAAATAAATGACAAAAGTAGGTTTATGGTTATAATTGTTTCCTAATAAGATGGTTTTCCCGTTGGAATTTACCTTGTAATAGGAAGATAACACCAACGTTGAAATTCATATTAAACAATATTACCAAACTAAAATAATAACCTTTTTCAAAAGTTAAATAAGAAACACATATTATGTCACTAGTCTGGAAAAGCAGCTTTAATCACTGCCACATGGACACTGCAAACTTGGCCTGACTACTAACCTCTTTTTTGGCTCTTTCTGTTCTGCGCAGTTCTTGCCTTAAGCTTTCAACTTTTTGCATCACCAGGTCCACCTCTTCTTCCTTATCTCGGACGTGGCGAGCAAGTTTCTGTTTTTGGGTGTGCAATTCTGTGAGCCGCTCATTGATCTCCATGAATTCCTGCATGGCCAGTTTCCTCTGACAGTGTGCGTCTTTCAGCTCTTTGGATTGGTTTTTTAATCGCTCACTAGCCTGGACTAGTTCCTACAGTTTTGTAAAAAGAATATAAGTTACCAATTCTGCAACCTAGGGACCAAATTTGGCCTGTAAAGTTGCTATCATGAAATCAAGAAGAGCCAAAATTATTCACCTTAGGGTAAAATTTTTAAAAATAAACTATTTTTGAACAGATATTGAGAGCATGATACTCTGCTCATAGTCTCAATTCCTTATGCTGACTGCAAAGGAAAAGCTGATTCAACCTTTTAGTACCTTGGTTTCTACAAATAGTTCAGGAATACAAGATGTAATGGTCAAAATAAAAATTTTGTGCTACTTAATGTGTATCTGTGCAGATAAAAAAATTAACTTGAAAAGCTCAACACGTTCCATGCAAACTACTTGCATGCAATATTGGGAACACATTCTTCTCAAGTATATACTGAACATTTAAAAATAGAACATCCTAGGCTATAAAGCAAGTCTCAAGAGTTCAAAGAACAGAGCTTATCCAGATCAAGTTATTTTAATAACATTACCATTTAAATAGAAACCAAATATAAAAAGATAAAAATTTCATAATTCATTAGTCAAAAAGTCATAAAAATACTCAATTATTTTAAAACCTAAAAATGCTTAGTACATACTAAAACTTGAAGATGCAGTAAAAGTTATGTTTATCAGAGAAATTTTAAGCCTGAAATAGTTATATTGAAACATAAAAATGCTGTGGAATTCCACATAAAAAGTTAGAGCTATAAAAATGCATTAACCTCTTCCCCCCCAATATGAGAAGATAAAGAGCACAAATTAACAAAAGAGAAATGTGAGAATCAACAAAACCAAAAGCTGATTCTTTCAAAAAAATAAAACAGGCCAACAACTGATGAGAACAAACAAAGAAACAATAAATGCACAAAAAAGTTGTAAGAAAAAGAAGTTACAACTACAGATCTAGGAGAAAACAAAAAGGATAAAGAAGAACACATGAAAAAACTTTATGCCAATGAGTTTAACTTCTGAAGTAAATATATGCCTACTAATTATCAACAGTGCATGCTTCAAGAAGAAATAAAATGCCTGAATAGTCCTATAACACTAAATGTAGCTAAATCAATCAACTTCTCTATCCGCCTAGGAAGAAGGAGAGGAATTTCCAAGCTCAGGTGGCTTTATATTTGATTCCTCCAATGTTTCAAGGTATAAAATGTTCTTCTTACACAAACTTTTCTGGAGGACAGAAAGAGGTAATGCTACCTAAAAGTCATCCTATGAGAATAGCAGAATCTTGATATCGAGAGACCAGAAAGGTAAGGGAAAATTACAAGCTAATCTTACTGATGAAAACACATTTTAAATATTCTAAAAAAATAAAAGACATTAGCAAATCAGTTCCAGTGATGTAGAAAGTGAGAAGCATGACTTTTCTAACTAGACTCCTTGTATTGAAATTCTTTCTAGCTCATTATGATCTTGAGCAAGTGTACTTAACTCCCCGGGCTGTCTTGTTATTGAAAAATGGTAATAATAATACCATCACCTAGTAAGTGTGCACAAAAAGCACATTTAATAAATTCAGTACCCATTATTGATAGAAATGATTAGCACAAGAGAAACAGAAAATAACTTCCTTAACCTGATAAGAAGTATTTACCAAAAACATGCAGAAAACATTAATGGTGAAATATTAAAAGTGTTTTCTTTGAAATCAGGAATAAGATAGGAATGCCAGCTATCACCACTTCTATTCCACATGGTACTAGAGGTCCCAGCTAATACAGTAAGAAAAGGAGAGAGAGAAAAGTCATACAAATTAAAAAAAAAAAAACACAAAACTGTAATTTGCAGAAAACTTCAAAGAATCTCAAATGTTACTACAATTATTAAGAGTTTAGCAATATTGCTATAAAAAATTAGTAAAAAAGTAATTTTTAAAGATACCATCTAAAATATGAAAAAATAGGATAATAAATTTAAGGAAAAGCAAACAGGACCTGTATACAATTTTACAGAAAAACATTTTAAAAGACTTTAAAGATATAAAGTGATTGACATAGCATGCTTGTGGATAAAAAAAGACTGTGAGGCTGTAGAAAAAAATACTTCTATGTTTTCATACAGTTAGGCCATTTTAAGCAAGTATTACTAAAACTCGGGACCTGAGCAAGACTCTGAAAATAATTTACGTGTAATTTAGATAGTGAGAAAATCACAAGAGGTTTAACTCCTGGATGTATGTGTTTCCATTTTAAGGAGAGGGGAGACAGGTGAGAGCCTGAACCAGGGAGATACCCGCTCTACAAAGCTGGCGACCCTGGGCATACCTTTCCACTTGAACGATGGACTTATATTCCAAGTGCCCTGCATCCTTCTCCTTAGCTTTCCAAGGAGTCTCGGAAGGTGGGTGGAAATGGGGGAAACAGGAAGTGTGTGCTTCTCTCCTCTACATACACACACACCAATTCACTTCTCTCGGGCTCCCATGCTACCACAGAGACTTCATATGTGGATGTGTGGGGTCTAACCATCCAGTAATCACTGCACTGCCCCAGAAGAACTGGCACTGGCGAGCCATGAGTTATTTTCTGCCGTACATATAGTGCTCCTCCCTCATCCACAGATTCACTTTTGGCAATTTTGGTTACCCTTAGTCAACCCAGATCTGAAGATTTTAAATAGAAAATTCCAGAAATAAACAATTTGGAAGTTTAAACCATCTGCCATTCTGGATGGTATGATGACATCTCAGGCCATCATACTTTGCCCTTCAGAAATAAGAGTCATCCCTTTGTCCAGTGTATCCACGCTGCAGATAGCACATGCCTGTTAGGCACTTAGTCATCAGACTGTCACAGGACTATAGTACTTATGCTCAAGTCACCCTTATTTCACTTAACACGTATAGGGTTCAGTACTACCCACGGTTTCAGGCACCTACTGGGGTACTGGGTCATATTCCATGTGGATAAGGGGAGGCACCTGTAAATCATAATAATTGGCTCTGTTCTTGAAGTCTGCATGTGCATTTAGAATAATATTAATAAATATGAGCCCTGACTGGTGGCACAGTGGATAAGGCACCGGCCTGTGAACCCAAAGGTCGTTGGTTCAATTCCCAGTCAGGACACATAACCAGGTTGCAAGACAGGTCTCCAGCCAGGTCTGTAGTTGGAGGCAGGTGAAAAGCAACCAAACATTGATGTTTCTCTCCCTCTCTGCCTCCCTTCCTTCCCTTTTCTAAAAACAATAAATTTTTTAAAAACATTTTTTAAAAAATAAAATATAAAAGACCAAACTTACAAACTTCAAGATAAAAATTTACAATTGGTTTTTAACTCAGATTTGTCACACAAGTAAAAATGCACTAACCATTAAAAATACTGACAAATTTGACTCCATTGAAACTTACATAATGTTACATTTATTCTTTCATATGCATCAAATGAAAAAATCCTTTTTAAAAATGTCCTTGGGATTTAAAATTTTATTTATTTATTTTTACAGGGAGAAAGGAAGGGAGAGGAACAGCGTGTGTTCCAGCTGCCTCTTGTGCACCCCAACAGGAGACCTGGTCTGCAATCCGGGCATGTGCCCCGACTGGGAATCAAACCTGCGACCTTTGGGTTCCCAGATTGGCGCTAAATCCACTGAGCAATACCAGACAGGGCAAAAAAAAAAAAAAAAAAATCTTTAAAGAATAATTCTGCCTATAAGATACTAACCAAATTGTTTAAAAAATCCTTAATCTGGGGCTCTGGCTGGTAGCATGGTAGGTAAGGTGCCGGCCTTCAAACTCAAAGGTCGCAGGTTCAATTCCCTAGCCAGGGCACATAACCAGGTTGCAAGCCAGGTCTCCAGTCAGATTTGTGGCTGGAGGCAGGTGAAAAGCAACCATACATTGATGTTTCTCTCCCTCTCTGCCTCTCTTCCTTCCTCTCTTTCTAAAAATAATGAAATAAAATCTTAAAAAAAAAAAAAATCCTTAATTTTTATGATTCTTTTCAGCATTACTCTCTTCTCAAAATATACTATTATTAACCTATATTAATATACTATATTACATTCGCATATAATTATATATTATGTACTTATTAATATAAAATTATCTTAATATACAGTATACTATTATAAATCTAGATATCAGATTCTTATGTCATGTTAAATAACTTTAGCTGAGTAATCCTACCTTTAACTATGTTAATAGTAATCACTGTTATTAATATTAAAACAAAAACATTATAAATTCAAAATATTATTAAATTGGCCATGAATTTAAATGAATCTATACACAATGCTTGAAACTGCATTAAGAAAAAAGTGAAAATGTATTAACCTAAATCAATTCAACCTTTATAGATTTCTCTATTAGTGTTTTTATATTAGCTTCATCAGCAAAATGTCATTTGTTTTATTTTATTTTGAATTACCTCCATTTCTTTATTGAAGGCAAGATTTAGAAAATCTTCCCCAGCAGGATTCCATTCTGTATTAATCTATTACACACATCATTGAATATAATTTGTACTGCACTATAAGCCACTTATTTGTTTTGCATTTGCTAGTATTAATTCCAACATTTAAAAAAAATTGTCAGTGCAAGGCAGAGTACACAAACACTGTGGTTAAGCAAAGTACTTTCCTCTAGTGCTTGAATTTTATTTTCCCTGTTGGACTGTGTTACAGAATCCCAGCTATTAATAAATTTTGATGTGTGTAATACTGTTTAAGAGTTACCCAAAGTTCTTATGAAAATAACTTTAGTTTGTTCAATTATGCTTTAGAAAACTGACATTAAAAAAAAATCATTAAAGCATTCAAGCAACTGAAAAATTAAAATGATTTAAAAATGGAAGCACATCATGATAGAAGTTTTCTATTATAATCTTAAGAATGTTGATATCAGCAAGCCACATACATTAAACTGATTTGTTCAAAGACACTAAACTGATTTTACCATTCTTATTTCTTCATATTTCTTTTTCAATAACTTTTAATCAAATATTTTGATCATTAACTTTCTGAAAGAACAAAAGAGTCTAAACTTAAAGCCTCAAAAATGTTTTCATTACTATTAATCAAATAACATATACCAAATAATTCTTAAAATTTGAAACATTTTAGACAAAATATACTATTCATTAGTATAATTGAATATGAATGTTTTCACTATACAAATTAAAAAACATTAAAGATTCAGAAAGGCCTTTAACAATCTATCTATATTTTTTACCTTATTTAATTCTTCCCTTTCTTGCGTTAATGTTTTGATTTGCTTTTCATAAGCCTTGATTTGTCTAAAAGCATCATCTAGTTCTCGCCTCACCGAATTAGCTTCTTCAAGTTGTTGTTCCAAGTGACTCGATTCTAAAAGAGAAGATGATGTTTCTTTTACCATTTGTATAAAAGATGGTGAAGGGCTGATGTCAGTGTGAAATGTGCAAAATACCTTAAATAAGCTATTAGGATAGAAAGACCATACTGATAATAAAAACAGTTCCTTTAGAACCAATTAAAAACTTAAAAGAAAAACAAAACCAGCCAAACAAATGATACAGTCAAGTTTTCCTCTACTGTTGGCTGGTGTTTGTGTGTTGATGTTAGTCAAATTATTGTAGGATGGTTTTGCTTCTAATACTGTGGCTCTAGATCACCCAACCTAGCTGCACTACTGATGATTTGAAGAATAAACTCTGATTTCTAAAAGTAAATGTAAATGTCTGAAAACCTTTTATCAAAGTCAGTTCCCCAGTTTTTTGGATAAAAAATTGAGGCTCAAGGGAGTTAAATAACGTGCCAGGGGTCATACTGCTAAATGAGTATCAGAGTTAAGACTAGAGCACAGAAATGCTTTTTTTCTATGTTTTCTTTGAGCCCAGAAATTCTTACATCAACCTCTCCAATTTAGATAGTAATGCTATTAAATAATGTCTAACATTAGCAGTTAAGACTATGAAACAAAATTAATTTTAGTATGTTTCAACAGTATTTAATAGATTGAAATAAAATGTTCCTGATAATACTTAAATAAGTGAAGCCATTGAAAACAAATCAAAGTACACTCATTGTTAATTCTGTTCAGGGTATTTTCTGTTTTTTACAACCTTGTTACTCTGTTAACCCCAGACAAGGAGCATGAGCACCCCTCTCCTAGCCCATTAGAGATGCATAACCTCAGGCCCCACTCCAAACCTACTGAATCACAATCTGTATTTTCGCAAGATTCCTGAGTGACTTGTTTGCAAGTTAAAGAATGAGAACAAATGTGCAAACCATCATATGTTGATGAGTTTAATGCTTTTAATGAACGAAGTAGTGTTTGTAATGTGTTAGTCTGATAGTCAAAGTCATTTAAATGTATCAGTTTATCACATGCTAACTGGTTCTCGATTCCTTAAACTCAAAAATTTGCTGATGTTTAGTGCCTTAAAGTTATGATTTAATAAAGATTATTCACCTTAGGTATTTTGAAAGTCTAAATACTTTTGTGAATAGTTCAAGTTTTTTTTAGAATTTCTGAAGACATCTGCAAAGTTGCATTTGGTAAACTATAAAGAAGTTAAGACTGGAGTCAGAGGGAGACTGGTAGAATAATCAGAGATCTCTCTCTGATCCATAAGAGCATAGCTTTTCCATTATGGTCTTGTTCCTAAAATAATTCGTAACTCTTCCAAGATGAGGTTTCACTTCTAATCTTGAGGAGTACATCTACTATTGCCCCTATACATTCACTGTATTTCTTCTTGACTTATACATCTTAGGAAAGCAGGGCAGAGAGGAAAGAGATGATGCCAAACCCTGAAAAAGCTTCCTATTTCACTCGCAGAAAACATCCAAAGCAAATGTTTTGCTTAAGGAAAACATCCTTAAAACACTAAGACTCTATGAATGAGGCAAAAGCCCTCTCCACCCCATCACTTGCCCACGCCGTCTCCTTCCATCCTGCCTGCATGCTCATTCTACCCCAGCCATGCCGTCCTCTGCCTCGTTTGAATTCAAGAGGTCCATTCTGACTCTACGGCTCTTGCAGTGGCCAGTGGCTATTCCTGCTTGAAAGAGAAGTTCCCAATTCAACTGTATGGCTAAGCCCCTTACCTTCTTCAAGTTTTTGCTCACGCGTCACTTTCCCAATGAGGCTTATACTTGGACCACCCTATTTAAAACTATCAAACTCCTCACTTTGCACTTGGGATCTGTTCCTCTCGCCCTGTTCTGTCTTTAGACGCTTGCCCCTTCCAGCATCCCGAAAGGGTAAAACAACACTTGGTACACACATGGTAGGTGTTCAATAAACATGGGTTGAATGAATGAAATAAATGAATGGAGACAACAGGTATATCAAGAGTTGTCAAAACTAATTTTAATCTATCTCAGCAATACACTGAAAATAGTAACAAAGTAAATTTCACATGTCTTAATGCCTGTATACACGCCATTCCTTTGTCCTTTCCTCTTCACGCCTAACACGTTGCACTACTCAAATGTATACTTTGCCAGGCAAATTCTAATTAAGGATTCCAAACTAATAGGCCTTCAAAACAGTCATCTTTGTTAACTAATATCTGGGTTAGATGCTCCTCTTACATACTTATGTTTATTTTTCTTATCGTCTTTACACATGTATTGCAAAAACTATTTATCTTTTCCCCAGACCAAAATGTGAGCTCCATGGAAGCAAGTTCCCTCCTCACCTGCTTCCCCATCACTGACATGTAGCCTGTAACACATAACACATGACAAATAATAAACATTTTATGTGTGAATACAACATTTTAAAGATCAACTAAACTATATAGTGAATCACAGAAATTTACCTCTTACTTGTTTCCTTAGTTTTTCAATTTCTTCCTTTAAATTTTTAATTTCTAAATCTTTGCTTGCTGTTAGTGGACCACCAACAGTTGAATACTGCAGGGCTTGGACAGTCTGTGTTGATTCTTTAAAAAAAAGAAAAAGAAAAAGAAAGAAAGAAAAAAATGAGAAATCTGGCCATACTCCAGATTTTTAAAACTAATAGCAGCATGTATTTCTTTCTCAAGAAATCCTTATGTAATTCTACTAATCAAAATGCCTACTCATTGAAAAAAGCATGTAAACATATTAATTTAAATTGTAAAACCCCAATACATCTGTCTTGAAAATTGAATATATAGGGGTGTGTAGGCAAGTGTCATCATGTGATAACCTGAAGACGTGCTATGAGATGACTCATGGAAAACAGCCTGGGGTACAATGGAAGGTTTGAAGGGTGTTAATATGTAACATGCAGAAGTGCTGCGGGCCTCCCAGGTTTTATGTATGAAAGTTGAGGTCCACCTACAGATGCTTTTGGTCCATCAGTTTACTTAAAATAGAGATTATTTACCTTGTGGTTCTAGGTAGAAGATGTAAAGAATTAAAGAAACATTAGCTCTATTGAGGCTTCTTCTCAGTATCAAAAGATATGGGGTAAAGAAAACCTTTAAAACCATTCATGTCAGAAATGAAACCACTCTTGTCTTAAAGTAGTTATTTTGCTATCTTATGGAGAGTTTCCAAATACTAAGTCTCTACCCATAAATTTTGTTAGTATAAATACTATTGCTTGGTCTATATTAGTTGTGCAGTATGTTCTAAGAAGTGCAAATACCATAGAGTGCACTTACCCAAACCTAGATGGTGTATCTAATGTACGACTGACTGGCAGCACTGTTTATTTGTTCACACCAGCATCACCACAGACAAATGAGTAATGAGTTGCTCTGTACCTTTATGACAGCTACGATGTCAGTAAGCCATAGGAATTTTTTCATTCCTTTATATTCTTATGGGACCACCACAGTATATAATGGTATACGAGGTTCATTGTTGACAAAAATGTCATTTTATGCTGCATGACTGTATTTACTCACATATTGCTTTATATAACTTATTACTTATATAACTTATATAATTACTTAAATATACTTCATATGTAACAGATTAAACTCCAAAGGGCTATGACCTTCAGAGGATGGAGACTTTCCTAATTAATCTTCACCACCTATTTAGAGACTATCATTATCATCATGCATAGTTGTTAATACTTAACTTGAATTAAAGGTTTAAGATACACCACATTGTGCATCCATTCATGATCTTCTCACCTAATAAGTAGCTCTTACATGTTTCTACATCTTTGGGTTTAAACATGCTAAAAACTGGTGCTTTTTGTATGTACTGTTTTAAAAAGACTATCCTTTTGTTCATGTAACTTGGGAGGAAAAAATGAGGCAACATAAAAATACCCAATGGACATTAGGGGCAACTTTCCTCCTACATCCCACATTCTGCAGGATATGGAGGTAGAGTAGGATTCCTTGCTCGTCCTTGTCACCTCTGTCCTGCCTGTAAGTCCCAGGGGTCTGCTACCATGCCCATTACCTGTTTATTACAGTTAATCCACTGCCTTATTCCTTCTTTGATTAATAATTTCATATACTGTTTACCGCCCCTTTTCCATTATAACTCTATTATTCTTAATGACTTTAACATCAAAATAGACATTCTATCCAACACTCTGGCTCCTCAGGCACACATTCCCACGGCAGACACTGCTGGGGTTTTACCCAGCAGCTAGTTTTCTCTTTGCTTGTAAATCACATTCAGGAATCAGGCTACAACATGCATAGGTAATTGGGCCCCAGCCCAAACTGTGGGTGGTTTAAGTCAGGTACGATAATCACATTCTACATTACCAGTACTGAGTTAAAAATTAGGTATGGGACCCAGTTCCACCTTAGAAAAAGTCCACATTTAGTAAGAGATGTGTGGAAGGAAATCAAACTTCTCTTTTGGGGTCTATGGATGTGAGAAGACGTGATGTCTAGAACTTCGGCAGTGTTGTGGAATCATGAGAGGAAAGCCAAAACAATTGTAGAGAAGCTAACCCCATATCAGCACTGCAACTGTTTAGTTCTGATTTAAGTGAGATAATAAATCCATATTGTTTAAGAATTCTATTACCTGCAGTCCAAAACAAAGAAAGGGAAAACCTATCTAGAGTGAAAATAACACAAACATCTCTGTGACTTTTATCCATGAGATTTGTATTCTATAAAAGTTGTGAGACATTTGGAAAAGCATGAAAATGTGATCAATAATCAGGAGGAAAAAAATGGAAATGGAGACAGACCCACCAATGATTGTGTGGTTGGAATTACCATACAAGGAAGGACTTTAAAAGACAAGGATTTTAAAAAGATGGAATTTTTCAACAGAAAAATGAAAACTGTAAGAATCAAATGGAATTAAAAGAGGCAGTATCTGAAATTAAGACTAATTAGAAGACAGGAAAAATGAATCTGAAGGCAAGTCAATAGAAAATATTCAAATTAAACACAAAGAAAACTAAGAATGGGAAGTTCAGGACAAGAAATGGAGGGCACAGGTTATAAGGTATATGCAACTGGAGTATTAAGTAGAGGGGTGAATGGGGCATGGGGGGAGAAACCCAGAGATAATAGTTGAGAATTTTCCAAAGCTGATTAAAGATATCAGTTAAGATTCCAGAAGTTCAATGCATCCCACACAGGATTTTATATTAATACAAAGTAAATTATACAGAGGCAAATCATAGTCAAACTGCTTAAAAGTGAAGGAGAAAAACTTAAAAGCAAGAAGGTGAAAAATAGTATACACTCAAGAGACAAAGGTTAATAGCTGGCTTTTCAAATACAACAGATGTAGGAAAATAGTGAAACGTTACAGTAATGAAAGGGATAAATAAGTCCAAGCCAGATTTCTAATTCAACAAAGTACCCTTCAAAAATGAAGGCAAAGGTATCTCAAAAAAACTTCTAAGAGGTTTTTTTTAAATTGTATATCTAAAGATCGTATACCTAAAGAAATACTAACTTTTTTAGATTCAAGAAAAATGTTTCTAGATGTAAACAAATCACGAGGGAAAAATAAAGGGCACTAAAAGGGTATTTAGGTAAATAAAGATATGTTTTTAAAAGTAATGAGTAATAAATATTGAAAGTAGCAATAACATAAATGTATTGATTTACAATATAGAGGTGAAATATGTAACAATAATCACACTTGTAAGGTTTTCACGCTTTTTGCAAAGTGGTAAAATAGTTATTTTTCTTTAAAGATTTCATTTATTGATTCCCCAGCCAGGGCATATAACCAGGTTGTAAGCCAGGTCTCCAGCCAGATCTGTGGCTGGAGGCACACGTGGCTGAAAGGCAACCATACATTGGTGTCTCTCTCCTTCTCTGCCTCTCTCCCTACCCCTCTCTCTAAAAATAATAAAGTGTTGAAAGAAAAAAGAAAAAAAAAAAAAAAAGATTTCATTTATTATTTTTAGAGAGAGGAAAGGGAGAGGGGCAGAGAGGGAGAAAGAGACTTCAATGCATGGTTGCCTTTCACCTGCCTCCAGCCACAGATCTGGCTGGAGATCTGGCTTGCAACCTGATTATGTGCCCTGGCTGGGAATTGAACCAGCGACCTTTGGATTCGCAGGCCAGTGCCTTATTCACTGAGCCATCAGTCAGGGCCTAAAATAGTTTTTTTTTTTTTTTTTTTTAAAGACATAACAGAAAAAAATGGGCAAGAACACTGAACAGGGACTTCTCAAGACTACCCAAAATGGATATGAAAAAATATTCAACCTCATTACTTAATAGGGAAACACAAATTAATATCATAGCATTCACCAGTATACAGACATGAGAACTGCTAAAAGCTGCAAACACATTATCCTGTATCTGGAAATAACCCAATTGTTTAACAACAATGCATTAGATGCTATATTCTAAATGTCTGTGCTCCCTCCTCCAAACTAATATGGTGAAATTCTAACTACCCAAAGATGATGCTATTAGAAGATGGAGCCTTTGGTGCCTGCTTAAGTTTTTACCTCTAGCCCTTCCTGTCAGGTGAGGACACGGCAGGAATACACTGGCTAAGGACCCTCACTTGACCATGGCGGCACGCTGACCTTGGCCTTCCAGCCTACAGAGCTGTGAAAAATAAACTTCTGTTGTTTTTAAGCCAATCTGTTGTATTTAGTTACACAAGCCAGAACAGACTAAGATATTAGATAAATAAAATTTTAGTATTAATGTGCAATGTGATACTAAACTGCAGTATAAAAAAGCACCTACCCTGGCTGATGTGGTTCTGTGGACTGAGCACCAGCCTGTGAATCTAAAGATCACCAGTTCGATTCCCAGTCAGGGCACATGCTTAAATTGCAGTCCAGCGCTGGCTGGTAGCACAGTGGATAAGGCGCCGGCCTGCGAACCCAAAGGTCGCAGGTTCGATTCCCCAGCCAGGGCACATAACCAGGTTGCAGACCAGGTCTCCAGTCAGGTCTGTGGCTGGAGGCAGGTGACAGGCAGCCATACATTGATGTGTCTCTCCCTCTCTGCCTCTCTCCCTTCCCCTCTTTCTAAAATAATGAAATAAAATCTTTAAAAAAAAAAAAAAAAAAAAACTGCAGTCCAGGTCCCCAGTTGGAGATGTGCAAGAGGCAACTCATCAATGTTTCTCTCACACACTGATGCCCCTCTCCCTCTCATTCTCCCTCCCATCCCCCCTCTCTAAAAATAAATAAACCTACGCCCTGGCTGATGTGGCTCAGCAGACTGGTGGTGGCCTGTGAATCCAAAGGTCACTGGTTTGATTCCCCAGTCAGGGCAAATAACCAGGTTGCAAGCCAGGTCTCCAGCCAGGTCCCCAGCTGGAGGCAGGTGAAAGGCAACCATATATTGATGCTTCTCTCCCTTTCTTCCTCCCTCCCTGCCCTTCTCTCTGAAAACAATAAAATCTTTAAAAATAAATAACTCTTAAAAAAATAGCTAGAAGTTTTCTATACATGGATTAGGGTGAAGGTTACATGACTGTACACATATATAAACAATAATACTTACTTTATACATAACACCATTTAAAAATCAAAACAAAGTAACACCTGCATCAGGGTGACATGCGTCATTCCTCTTCTCCATCTCCTTCAATTTACAACTAATTGGACATTCAAAACTACACAAAAGCGCTTCTGCATAGCAGTCTGATATACCTAAGAGATCCATCCAACTGTGCACCCAAAAGTGGGGGGATCTGATCTAGAAGGCTACAAGCCATGACATTACGGGTGGGGGGCAGTAGGGACTTTCTAGCAGGGGAAAGAGAAAGTGAAAGTGGTGAGAGAAAGTCTGCCAGGCCAAGAGGGCTGCAGCTGGGGGAACCCACCCTCCTCAGCAACACCTGGCTTCCTGAGGAGACTTCAGTAACTGGGGGGAGGGAATGGGAAGAAGAGGGGAGACAAAGAGAAGTACATTTCCTGCCCTCTGCCCACAGACCCTGGGCCTCGCCACCCTGAGGATCCCACTAAGCCAAAGCACACCCAAAACCCCAGGTGCCAAGCACACATCTCCCTACTCTGCCACCAGCCTTGAAGCATATACAGAACTTCAGGGGTGAGTCAGCTGCCTTAAGAAAACCAAAACCTTGTGCTGCAGCACCACCTTCTGGAAAGCAAAAGAAAGGCTTCCGGTTGCCAAGCTACTGAAGTAGGAGAATCAAGGTCAACCAAGCCTTACCTAAATACTTCAAATGTGAAGACAGAGGTGTATTTCTAAAACACTGAAAGGTAACAGTAATACAGAAATTAAAAATAAATAAATAAAATGATAGGCCCTGGCTGGTTGCACAGTGGATAAGGCGCCCGACTGCAAACCCAAAGGTCGTAGGTTCGATTCCCAGCCAGGGCACATAACCAGGTTGCAAGCCAGATCTCCAGCCAGGTCTGTAGCTGGAGGCAGGTAAAAGGCAACCATACATTGATGTCTCTCTCCCTCTCTGCCTCTCTCCCTTCTCCTCTCTCTAAAAATAATAAATATTTTTAAAACAAACAAACAAAAAGTAATTTCCCAATGAGATTGAAATGATAAAAGAACTGAACAAAAATTCTGAAGCTAAAAAACTCAATAAATGAGATGAAGAATGCATCAGAAAGCACTGGAAATGGAGCAGGCTGCATAGAGAAGAAACAATCTATATATAATAGGTACTAGAAATGGTTCAGGTTAAGAGGAGAGAGAATTAATATTGTAAAAAGTGAAGAAAATCTACAAGAGGTGTCCAACTCCATCAGAGAAGCCAACATATGAATAATGAGCATACCAGATGGGTAAAAAGAGGAGGCGGCGGCAATGTTTATTTAAAGAAATAATGGCCAAGAACTTCCCAAACGTGGGGGAAGAACTCAATGTGGAACAGGTCCATGAAACTGAGAATAATCAGTTAATGAGGAAAAGAGAACTGGGAGATTAAAGTGCCCCAGAAGCCAAAGGAAGAAAAAGAGGGGAGTGGGCAAGTGGGTCAAATGCTGATCGGTTAAGAGCGCTGGATGATGACTACTAGGTTTTGCAACACAAGGTAGGGAAATGGACTAAGGAAAAAGTAGGACTGCTGGGCAGCAGTAAGACTCAGTTTGAGATCAGTGTTCATGAACTTGAAGTGGGATTAGTCAGCACGTTGTGTATTTTAAGTAAGTTCCCTTCAGCTGCAGAAATGTGATATTGTACTTCAGTGGGATGGAGGTTCTGTCAAAGACATCTACCAAATAGAAAGAGCAGCAGTCCATTAGAGGATATATGTACCTGAGGGCATAGTTATGACTGATATACGTAGAATGAGAACTGAGGGTAGAAGAACAGTGACAGAGAGAATTGCAGGTAATCACGGAAGTAAAGGAATACTGAAATTAAGGCACCAGAGAAAGTTAATTAGAAAATTATAAACAAAAGATTATGTGAGGTTTGCTTGAAATAAAGAATTTTAGATACTGTAGTCTCAAGATATCCTTACTACACGAGAAGAAGTGGATGAGGTATAGGGGAAGATAGGGTCAATGAAGTTGAAGAATCAGGAGACCAAAAAGTGAGGATGTTAAAACCTTTACCAAATGTTATGCTAGCATGACAGTTTGCTAAGAGCTAAACTTTTTTTTTTTTCAGAGAGAGGGGAAGGGGAGAGGCAGAGAGGGAGAGAAACAGCAATGTATGGTCGCCTTTCACCTGCCTCCAGCTACAGACCTGGCTGGAGACTTGGCTTGCAACCTGGTTATGTGCCCTGGCTGGGAATCAAACCAGCGACCTTTGGGTTCACAGGCCAGCACCTATCCATTGTGCCACAAGCCAGGGCTAGAGCTGAAACTTTTAAGGGCTGAGGAAACATAATAGGAAAAGTCATATAAAGGGTTATTCTAGGATGAGAAGGGTTCCTTTTCCTCTAGGAGTCCCATTGTCCTCTCTCCAGTGGTATTTCTTCCCATTTTTTATACAGCAGTGGGAAAAAGTAGTTTTACATTGTGAGTATGTAAAAGTTTTTCCTTATATTGTTATTTATGTATTAATTACTGCATTATTTATTTGTGTTATTTTTCTTATTATTGTTTTGTATCCGTACTAATGATTTATCTTTCAGGTAATGATGGCTGGTAATTTAACACACTTTTGCCCACCCCTGTATGTGTATGTGTGTTTATAAATGTACAAACAAACACTTGTGGAAAACAAATGTCACTTTGCCTCATATTAATTTTGTGAGTTTAAACAACATACTATACCCTGCATAAATCTCTACAACTTGATTTTTCTCTACTTAACAAATTCTTTACAAGATAAAACCACCACTTATAATAAACAGCTCCTTAACACTGAGTTCAACTCAAAAAGAAAAAAATATTATTTTTAATGTATATTTACCTTGAAGCTTTCTACTAAGCTCAAGCTTTTCCTGTTCAAGGCGCTTAATTCTTCTTTCATAAGCTTCCGTTGCTAAGTTGTTATCTAGAGTCCTCTGGACATTGGCATCAAGATCCAGCGAAGCCGGACCAGCCGTAACTCTTAAACAGCTCCGATCAGAAAGGACACTGAAGAAAAGAGAAAAATGTGGATTTACACTGAAACAAAAATGTAAAGAGAAAAGATAATCTTTTGAAAATGTTCATTTAAAACATGGATTCAAATATCTAGTTACAGTTAGCCATCTAGAATGATTGTAAAATATATTTTTGTTTTGCAAAATCAGCATAAATTACTTCAGAAGTATTGAAAATTATTATTAAAATTTTTTTTAAAGATTTCATTTATTATTTTTCAGAGAGAGGGGAAGGGATAAAGGCACAGAAGGAGAGAAACATCAATGTATGGTTGCCTTTCACCTGCCTCCAGCTAAGGACCTGGCTGGAGACCTGGCTTGCAACCTGGTTATGTGCCCTGGCCGGGAATCAAACCAGCGCACTTGGGTTTGCAGGCTGGCACCCTATTCACTGTGCCACCAGCCAGGGCCTAGAAGGATTTTTTAAAAATGAAAACTTAAATCACCCAAATCATCTTGTAAACATAGCTTGCTGAAGAGTTATTTGTAGTTTAAATAATGTAACCATCTAACTGAATTACTAATCAATAGGACCACCATGGTCTTCTTCACTGGAATTCAGAATTCAAGAGAGAAATGGTTACTTTAATGCTATATGAGTCAAATATTTCAAGTATTGGACACTTAGCAGTGAGCTAAACAAAACTTGCCCAATGTGGAGTTGATTTTCAAGTAACAGAAACAAACAAAAAAAAAAGGTAAGTAAAATATTCAGTCCATTAGATAATGTTAAATTCTAAAAAGCATGAAAGAGAAATAAAGTATTGAGAGTGGGGAAATAAAAATTTAGATACATTGGTCAGGAGAGCCAAAGAAAGTAACTCTGAATGAAGTGCAGAGAAGGGTACTCTGGGAGTACTGGGGAGAAGCACTCCAGGCAGGTGGAACAGAAGCCCCAAAGCCCAAAGCAAGAGTATGCCTGGCGTGTTCATGCCCCAGAAAGGAGGCCTGTGTGGCTGGCATGCAGTGAGCCAGGGGAAGAGTAGTAGTAGACAGAATAAGAAAAATAAAGTGACCCAGTCAAGTAAGGCCTTGTAAGACCTTGGTTTGGAGTTAAGATACAAAGTCACCAGAAGTGAGGCAGTGCAGGTTGGTCCTGAATAGGGGAATATGATCTGGCTTAACTTTTAGCAGGATTACTCGGTTTCAGAGAAAATAAGCATCAAAGCTATGGGAATTTGAAGTAGGTGGTGAAGAGATTTTAAGTGGAGGAGAGGAGACAGGTCTCAGCTGGAGATGTGCATTAGGAGTCAGTACCGGAGAAAGCATCAGAGGATAGAAACGGAAAAGATCCACAGCCTAAGCCTCGGGACAAGGAGGGTTGGTTAGGAGGCAGCAGGCACAGCCCGAAAGATAAAGAAAAATCAGGTTAGTGCCCTGGAAGCTAAGAACCTACGCTTTAATGGTGAAAAGCCACAACAGGTAAGATGAGACTAAGCAAATAAAACTAAGAAATGACCATGCAACTTAGCAACATGGAGGTTGGTGAAGGGAGCGATAAAAGCAGTTTGCATGAAACCCAGACTTCACTGAAGTGGTGTCAAGAAAAAATACAGTGAGAAAAAAAGAGACAAGAGTTGGAAGTAAGTCTGCTATAATATGGAGCAGAGAAATGGCTGGTAGCAGGTAAAGTGGAATTAGAGATTTTACCCTTTAAGACAGGAGGGAAAAAACTCCATCTCTGGGCTAACGTGAATGATCTGATTATGCAAATGACACAGAAAGGGGAAAACTGATGTGGTAGCGCTGAGCACTAGAGGCGCAGGGCTGGCAGGGCGGGTGGGCCTCAGCTCCCAGTTCATGCATAAAACAGGAGGAAATGGGCCCAGAGATACCTGGGAGGTAAATTCGGTGATGGGAGCTGTGGAAGTTGTCTACGGTTTGGTTTGCTTCAACTTCTTGGTGGAAGAGGAAGAGAGATCAGGTGAAAGTGAGGAAGACAAGAGATTTCAGAGGAAAGTGTATAATATGAAACAGGTATCTAGGAGAGTGGAAGAGTGAACACACCAGGGCAATATGGTATGTTTGCCAAGCAGTAAAAAGAAAATCGAGGTTGGTAATTATGACCTTAAAGTGAGACCAGTAAGAATGGTTATATAGTTTTTCTAGACACTGAACTGCACAGGTATAGGCAGAAAACTGAATTGTAAAAATGAGTGTCAGCTTAGCAAAATCAGTGTTAACAAAATGAGAAAGTCAAGGAACTGAGGGGGCACTTACAAAGAGTGATTATTATTACTGTCAATGAAATTAAGACTGGGTAAGGAGGAAAAAGAAGGTATGAGTGGAATAAGGGTCAGTGAAAAAAAGGTTAAGATTAATGAGTTGAAAGTTCTGATTCTTAACACCTAGACAATATTTATTCAAAAGCAAGGAGCCTCTTCTAATTCCTACCTCTTTGCTAAATTTCATTCTGAGCTACCTGCACTATTCTTTCCCCTCTGAAATGTGTTATGATTCTTTTATGTCCTATTCATTCTGCAATGTCTAACTTATCCCAGCAGTAGCTTCCCCCTATTTTAAAAACTTTTGGTTTACAAAGTTCTCTTACACATTATATATTTTAAAGTTTACTTTTCTTTAAATTGTCCAAATTATGTTAATGTTTTAAACTTACCAGCTACTCGTGTAGGTAAACCCCACAAATGGCAGGTGGTGGCCAGAAAATGCAGTATGTGTTGGTGGGGGCATCGTTTCCTACAGGGGGTAAAAACATCTGGTAAGAAATAGCTAATAACCATGGACATGGACAACAGGTGGGATTGACTTTGGGTGGGTGGGGAGGGGGACAGAGGGGAGCAAAGAGGGGATGGATGTAATACAACAACAATAAAATTAAAAAAAAAGAAATAGCTAATATACAACCTAGGTTGGGCTCTAAATATTAACTGTCAATAGGAAATATGTGACTGTTCAATTCAGAAGCATTGGCAAGTTTTGGTACAGGTGTTCAGTGATATATTTAGAACATAAACTCTGCTGTTGTAAAATTCTAATAAAATGAAAACAAAGATAAAAAGACTAATATTCAGAGTACAGTCCTCTTCCATGTAGTCCATATCTGCAAATCTGCCTGGTCACTAAAACTTACTTGTAACCCGAAATCAATATTCACAGTCCTTTAACAGACTTCGCACTAAGCAAAGAAAAATCCAAGTTGTCCCACATGCTTCTTCCTAATTGGACTTGAACATGGGGACGGTCTGCCTTCTTGGATCAGCTCTCATACCTGTTCTTTTCAAGGTCTAAGCGTTCCATGTGTGTCACATTTTTGTGCTTTTTATGGGTGATTTTGCTGTTTAAGTGCCCTCCAAGCATAGTGATAAAGTCCCATCTTTTGTTCCTAAGAAGGCAGTGATGTGTCTTAGAAAAAAGTGTCAAGCTTTGTTCATACATGGCTTACAGTGCTGCTGGCCATGAGTTCAATGTTAGTTAATAATATATATTAAATATATATATATATACATATATTAAATAAGGTATCTTTAAATAGAAACACACATAAAGAAATGTTATGTACTGATTGGTTGATAAAAATGTCTTGACCACAGGCTCACACGAACCTAACCCTATTTTCCCCTAGGGGCCGTGGTTCAATATTCACTAATAACAGTGTTCATGGCAACCTGATTAAATTTAACTACCATAAATAATAAGAATTGACTGTACTATGCATTTAATTTGGAATGACTCACAATTTCTGTTAGCAGTAAATATAATCCTGTAATAAAAAACTGACGAGTAAAGTCTGAATTTAATTTTTTTGCGAAGTTCACAGAGGAAAGTATAAAAGAGGTTCTTTTTTAATTTTTATTGAATTTATTGGGGTGGCATTTGTTAATAAAATTATATAGGCTTCAGGTGTACAATCTGTAATACATCATCTGTGTATTGTACTGTGTGTTTACCACCTCAAGCCATTCTCCTTCTATCCCCATTCCTTTCCCCTAACCCTCTTCTACTTCACCCACCCCCTTTCCCCCTCTAGAAATCATCGCACTCTTGTCTGTGTATATGAGTTTTTTGTTTTGCGTTTTTTTTCGCTTGTTCCACCTTTTCCACTCAATCCCACAAACTCCCTCCCCATTCTGACAGCTGTCAGTCTGTTCTCTGTACCTATGTATGTCTGTGTCTATTTTGTTTATTTTGCTCATTAGATTCCACACATAAGTGAAATCATATGGCACTTGTCTTCATCCTATCAACTTACCCACAGTGAAAAGTGATGTAAAATTAATATATCAATTCTTAAAACCATAGTAATTGAATTAAAATGGAGATTCAAATTACGAAGGCTAGAATGGCAAAACAAAAAAAAAAACAAAACCCACTAATTTCATGTTCTTATTTTTCTAGATTCTAACCTCACACAACCTAATGGTTTAGAGCAGAGGCGGACAAACCATGCTAGCCACAAGCTAACACCAGCTGAGTATCTGACTAACCTGCTGATCGGCCACTTCTCTCAAAGGGCCACAACTTCAGGCTAGTTACGCTGCAGGTTTTCTCTGCCCACTCCCTTCCTCCCAGGCTTGCTCTGCCCCATGGTCAGGCCACTAGGCCTGGGCCTTCAGCTCCCCAGAGCCAACGGGCCCTGCGGGTGGCGAAGCTGCTGGGTGACAAGCAACTCCACCGCCTCACCCGAGCCGAGGGAGGAGGGTGGGGAGCTGTCTTTAACCGACATCCAGTGGTCATTCATGAACAGATGTTTCTTAATTTATTTACCTTGGGTTGATTGGTCAAGCCCTGAAATGGTTTTTAACAATTTTGTCTAGTTTCATGGTAGTTTCCTGTTTTTAATTTTTTAAAAGATTTTATTTTTAGAGAGAGAGGAAGGGAGGGAGGCAGAGAGGGAGAGAGACATCCATGTAAGGTTGTCTTTCACCTGCCTCCAGCTAAGGACCTGGCTGGAGACCTGGCTTGTAACCTGGTTATGTGCCCTGGCTGGGAATCGAACCAGCGACCTTTGGGTTCACAGGCTGGCGCCTTATTCACTGTGCCACCAGCCAGTGCTTCATGGTGGTTTTTTAAGAAGAGATTTGTCAACGTCTTCATTCTGCCATCATGAAGTCCACATTTTAGGAAACCTAATGACATAACTAATCTAAGAAGTAAATCTTTGAATTTTAATTTTGCTCCTAATCATGAGTAACTACGTTCACCTCAGTACACTCTCTTAAATTTCTTGAATTTGTGAGAAAATAAATACTAGAAGCTATAACTGTTTGATAAATAAGGTGGTCCATAATATTCCTCTATAACTATATTAATAAAAACAAGGACAGAACTTCTTCCCAATGTCATACTCACAGTATTCTTTAAACAATCATCATCCACGTCAAAATTCGACGTATCTGTTGGGCTACTAACTTCTGGAATATAAGGTGCTTCACAGTTTCGAATATTATCCCAGTCAATTCCACTAAAAAATGGGTGCTTCTTGAAGTCTTCTATTCCATTTTGACCAAGTCGATGTTCTCTGCTACAAATAAGCCTTCGAATAAGATCCTTAGCATTTTCAGACACATCTGTCACTTGAGCTGGAAACTGAAACCTTTCCTAAACAGAGAATAGAAACAAAATATAAATCTGTAGTTAACTTACTAAATAGGTTAACATTTATTTTCCTAAAAAAAAAAAAACCAAAAAAAAACATTTTCCTGAAAATAATTTTATTTTGAAAACATCTGTTTATACTGATACAGTACTGATACTGAAGGACATACAGGAATGATTGAGAAAAGAATGTCTTCCTAAAAATTTTTAATTTCATGTTTGACCTAATCATACATGTATTGTAGAAGGAATAAATTAAATGCTAAAGTATCTTAAACTGCTGTAAGAATCAAGATAATTCATTAAAAATGGAACTTGCCGGAATATTTCAAGAGTATATATGGTTCATATATGCCATATGCTAACGATTAATAATATACATTTTTAAAGAATGCAATATGTACTTGACCCTGTAAGAAGTATTTTACTCATTTAGTCCTCATAGCAACCATCTAAGGTAGATACTACTATCCCCTAATTTTTATAGAAGATGATACAGGGCACGGAGTTCAGCAGCTCGCCCAAGACTACACACGAGTAAATGGTAGAGCTGGGATTTGAACTGAAGCTGACTGACTCCAGAATCATGCTCTCAACAATCATGTTATAGTACAATGATTCCTTTCCGAAATGCTTTACATGCTTTCTACAACTTTGTAGCTATTTACTGTCAACTCTTCATCACTACTTAGATCATCTGTGCAACCAGTAGGAACAGCATCAACTCCATAAAACTGATTTATGTATCTGTGAAGCAACTAATCATAACTGTGTCACAAGAACAAATTAAAAACAACAGACTGTCACTCCCTTTATGGGATACTCCTAGTCACATTCCAGATTTTTGCGAATGCTCATAATTTTCTGAGATCAAGTAATCAAAACTGTCCTTTTCTTACTATGAACAATCTATTTCCATCTCACCTGGTACTAAGCGGATTCAAGTTTTATTAATTCGTTCCTGTTGTGCATTTGGATTCTTCCCAATATTTTGTGATCATAATACTGGAATAGGTATTCTGGTACATATACGCTTGTTCTACTGAAGTTTACCTTAGGGTAGATTCCTGCAGCCGAAATTGCTCAATCAAAAGTTGCAACCACTTTGTAAAGGCTCTAGATGTATACTTACAAACTTCTTGATGGAAAGGTTACATTGATTAAAGTTCCTATCAATAACGTCCATCTCACTGGGCTAGTTACAATATGGAGTACTATCATTCTTTTCATCTTTATCAATATGACAGGGGAAAAGTATGTCATTCTTATTTTAATTTGCATTTCATTTATTACTGCTAAGGCTGAGAATTTTTAAAATGCATTCTAGTCATGATTATATTGTAACAGTAATGACTGAAAAATATCTGCTTATGATCTTTGTTATTCTACTAGAAACCATTTCCTACTTACTACCTTCTCTAATAAAATATAGAAGGTTAGAACTAGTAATTTTATGTATATCTGATGGACTTTGATTACTCGTATTTGTTATGTCCCTATGAGGGTAGAAATTAGATTATTTACTGTTTTCAGAAAAATACTTTCTTTTTAAATGTTAACTTGATTATATGTACTATTTGCTCCATTAATTTGAAAAAACAGTAAAATACTAACTTTGTGATTCATGATTTTTCCGTATGTCTCCACCAGAGATTCTGCATAAAATGGTGTTTCTCCATAAAGCATTTCATACATACAGACCCCCAAAGACCACCAGTCACACTCCGGGCCGTATCTGCCTTTTCCATCTTCCATCGCTTGAAGGATTTCAGGAGAGATATAATCTGGAGTTCCAACAGCCACTGAGGACTGGACCTGAAGAAGTTCATATTTTTAGTAATCTTCTACATTAAAAACATAATTTAAATGGAAAATATTTACATTTACTTATACAACAAACTATCTTAACTACATCATCATTATCTGAATTTAGCTTCCTTGTACATATAAATTTTATATAATCTCCACCCTAAGTTTTCCAGATCTCAGAACATTATAGAAGCCCTGGCTGGTGACACAGTGGATAAGGTGCTGGCCTGTGAACCCAAAGGTCGCTGGTTCAATTCCCAGCCAGAACACATAACCAGGTTGCAAGCGAGGTCTCCAGCAGGTCTGTAGTTGGAGGCAGGTGAAAGGCAGTAATACACTGATCTCTCTCTCCCTCTCTGCCTCTCTCTCTTAAAATAATAATAAATAACAAAATAATAAATAATAAAATCTTTAAAAAAAATTACAGAACCTTTATTATAGCTATTACTTATTTGATACATTTAGGGTAACAATATGATTTAAACACCACAACCAAAAAACTTAACATTTAGTGTGTAACATTTTTCTAAACTGGTACATTTTGCATTGAAAGTAATTCACAGTTGATTAATATATACCTATATCTATCTGCTTTTGTCCCATCAGGTATTGTTAGAACATTGCTCTTGGAAAATCTAACATATACATACAGAAAAGTGGAGCTGTGAAATTTTGCAATTGGCTATTGGGGAAAACCTTGAAAAAAAGTGGCTGATACTTATGAGCAACCTGGAGGTTACTTTTAAACACCTTAATAGAAACCTAAGGATATAAATGGTAACAATGTCCTGCAAACTACTTATTAATTTAAAAAATCATTAAGAAAGAAAAATACATCCTTTAAAAAATAAAGGCCCAACAGAAAAACTGGGGCATATCATTATGGCAATTTAGATATAAATTTGACAATGAGAGCCGAAGAATATCCTGGGAACAAATTTATTAAGATATTCTAAAGTAAAGGGAAACTGGTTCCTTATATGATTTTAAAAGATCAAAAAATGACTGTTCTCAAGGTAGAATAATGGTTAATATTCTGAATTTTCCAGACTAAAGGACCATTCTTAATAATCATTAGACTAGCCTTCCTCTTTGGCAATACTGAAAGTAATTTGATATCTCATCTATTTCAAACTCAAAAATACTAGATAAAATATAACAATTATTTTTATAAATATATAAATCAACTTGTAAAAATTAACAACTCTTTAGGACCAGTAATCAAGAAATGCCTGAGAACCAGGGATGGTAAGCATTGAAGTGGGAGTGGGATTACGTAACTGTTAGTACCTAGTTTCCTAGGTACTTGGATTTTAACAAAAGAAACACAATTTATATATAACTTTTACCCTAGATGGTATTCTGTAAACAAAAAGCCGAATTTCCAACTCTGCCAGTCAGCAGAGAAAGGTAAGACATTTTGTTTACCTTAATTGCAGCTGATAGGTGAAAACAAGTTCCTTCTCTAGAAATCCCTAACTTTAGGTCACAAAGTCCTGCCAACTGGGATTTTAATTCAGTGCTTCTGTGGGCCAGAAGTTTTCAAGCTAAGAAACTGGCAAAAATATTGGCACCCGGATAGGTGCCCCACAAAGCCTGGCATCACACATTCAAAACTCTGGAGAACACATGCTCAAACTTGGCCACATCCAATTCTCACACATAAAAGTCCACTGAAGATGAGCTCACAATCCAATAATATAAACTATATGAGTAAACATTCCATTATGAGCGAAAGTCAGAAATCCGAACAAACAAAACAATTAGACTCCTAACAACGTACAGTTCCACTTCATGAAATAAATGTTTAAATTTATTCGACATTTTTTAAAAAATTAAAAGTGTTAAGAATAGAGATGGGAAAAATCAAATAGAAGTCCCAGAAAGAAATAATAAAATTAGTCATTGAAATAAAACACATATAAATATGTGAAAGATATGAAAGGCAAATAAAACCAGATATACTTTTATGCACGTGGTAGTTAAAAACTACAGAGGACCAAAAGCAACAAGATTAAAAACATTACAAAATCAGGTTACCAAGCAAGGAATGACTATTAAACTGACAGCTCAATTATTAATACTAATAGCAGTTAGAATAAAATGGAATTAAAGTAACAAAACAAAACAAAATAATTACCAACATTATATTCTCTATGTTACCTAAATTATGTTACAAGTATGAGGACTAAACAAGGACATTTTCCAACAAAGACTAAGCACGCTGCCACATGCAGACCCTTTCATGTAAACAGAAGCATTAAAAAATATAAGAAAAATTGGAACTCATAACACTGTTGATGGGATTATAAAATTCTGTAGCCTCTCTGGAAAGAGTATGACAGTTCTTCAAAAAACTAAATACAGAATTACCACATGATCCAAGAATTCCATTTCTGGGTATGTACTCCACGGAATGGATGCGAGGACTTAGGAAGATATTTGTACACCCATGTTCAGTACCAATTTTTCTACATCTTTGTCAACATGTGTTACTTTCTGTTCTCTTTTTTTGTTCTTTTTAATAGTAGCCATCCTAATGGGTGTGAGGTAGTATCTCATTATGGTTTTGATTTGCATTTCCATAAAGATTAGTAGTTGAACATCTTTTTAAGTGCTTGTCAGCATCTGTATATCTTCTTAGGAGACATATCTATCCAAGTCCTTTGCTCATTGTCAATTATTTATTATTGCGTTGCAGGAGTTAATTTATATATTCTGGATATACCACAACTATCAGAGATAAGACTTGCAAGTATTTTTTCCCATTCCATTGGCTACTTTTCACGAATGTGGAAGACTAATGTGACCTCTGATGCACAGAAATTTTGACTGGTGATGCTGTCCTATTTACCTATTATTTCTTTTGTTGCCTGTTGTGTGGTGTCATTGCCAAATACAGTGTCATAAGCTTACTCTCTCTGTTTTCTTCCACAAGTTTTATAGTTTCAGCTCTTACATTTAGGTGTTTGATCCATTCTGAGTTAATTTTCATATATGGTAAAAAATACACTAAGTTTCTCATTTTGATTAGGAATATGGTAGAGAAACTGATTAACCCTAGGTTTTAGGTAGACTATAAATGTGGAAAACTTATAAAATAAACACTAAAATATTTAAAATAAAATGTATCATTTCCTAAGTAACAAAAAGCAGAAAAAGTAAACCTGACCAAACTAATAGAAGGCAAGAAAGAAGAAAAAAAAAGATCAAATGTGTATGAAACCATTAAGCAAAGCCTTTAATAAATAGCACAATATAGGACACTAGAAATACAAACACATCAGCAACATGAAATTCATAATAGAGTAAATTCACCTATTAAGACACCACTGTCACAATGCATGACAAATAAAACCAAAATGAAAATTATTTTATAAAAATCAGCAATAATCTATTTTAAAGGATGCACCTCAACATGAGGACACTGAAATGTTAAAAGTACAGGGATAGAAAAGATACACCAGGCAGATATTAAACAAAATAAAGTTAAGGAAGCTACATTAATATCAAAGAGATTCTAAGGTCAAAATCATTATTAAGATTATTTTTTATTTGTTAACTTAATCATAAAACACCCCAGAATGGCAATTCTGAAAATATAGTAATACCATAGGTATAAAAGAGTTGTATTACAGAGATTGATTAGAGAGAAAAAATAGTAACATAAGGATTTTAAAACAGCCCTGCCTGGTAGCACAGTGGATAAGATACCAGCCTACGAACCCGAAGGTTGCTGGTTCAATTCCCCGCCAGGGCACATAACCAGGTTGCAAGCCAGGTTTCCAGCCAGGTCCGTGGCTAGAGGCAGGTAAAAGGCAACCATGCATTGATGTTTCTCTCCCTCTCTGCCTCTCTCCCTTCCTCTCTCTCTGGAAATAAGAAATTTTTTTAAAGGATTTTAAAACGAAAGGCAATATATTAGAAAAAAAAACTGGTAAGAATATTAAAAATTCAAGCAAGTTAACAACTTCAATCTTATGGACATATATAGAATCCTGCATCCAAAAGTTAGAAAAACATGTATTCTTTTCAACAAACATGTAATACTTATAAAAATTAAGCTGTTACAAAGCCAAAGAGTCAATCTTGACAATTGTCAAAAACTGGTATCAAGTAGACCCATTCTCCATTAAAATAAAACTAGAAATAACCAAATTAATAAGCAAATATAGTATTTTGGATATTGAGAGGCATACAACTAAATAATTAATGGTCCACAGAAGAGTTCTAATTAAAGTTAATATTTTAAACTGAAAAATAGCAAAACGCTCTATCAAAATTATTAAGAAAAAAAAAAGCACGAACATTAGGAATGAAAAAAGGACAAAACTACACATGTGACAGTTTTCAAAACTAGGAGTATAACCTCTACAACTCTATACCAATAAAACTGACAGCTCATTGACAATAGGCAATGTTCACAGAAAAAAGATACAACTTACCAAAACTGACTCAGGAAGAAAGAGAAAACTCAAGAGACCTATAACCATTAAAAAATTCCAATCAACAGTATAAATCTACCTGGAAAGGAAACAAAACAAGCAAAAGCAAAACCTCACCAAGGAAAAGGGGATTTAAAAGTGAGCTGCACCAATTATATAGGAAACATATAACCCTGTTATTATATAAATTGTTCCACAGCCAAAAATAGGTAAGGAGAGAAGCTATGGCTCCCGTTCATTTTAGAAGGCTAAAATAACCTAAAAACAAAAATCAGACAAGAACAATTTCAGAAGAAAATAATACTGCCCTATCAAATATGATTAATCTCAGGTAAAATCCTAATTTAAAATTTTAGCAGTTGCTCTAGCAATTTGTTCAGTATAGCAATACAATGTCAAGGTAAGTGATTTTGAGCCAAAGAATGAATGAGTTAACTTGGACAATCTATGTCAATCATTAGCAGATTCAGAAAAATTATTTGATTATAACAGTAACAACCCTAAAACAAACTCTCCATAATAAGAAATAGAAACTTCCTTAATTAAATAAAGAATATATACCAAAAGCTTACAGCAAAGAACACCATTAAAGTCAGGGAGGGACAAGATAAAAAAGCTTCCTGTTACCACACCTATTTAATATTGTACTGAGGGTCATGCATCACAGAACAGAAAAAAATAGCACATATAAAGATTGGAAAGAGCAAAACCCCAAGCTTGTAATTATTTGTCGATTATATAATTGTCTATATAGAAAATCTAGAACAATCCACAAATTATTTTGAACTAATACAAATATGTAGCAACCTTTAGAGTTTCAAGATAAGTACTAAAAATCAACTGTGGTCCTAAAGAACAGCAACAAGCTATCAAACTGCAAAATTTATTTTTCAAACTGCAAATTTTTAAAGGTTACTCATAATAGCACACAACACAAAAATCCACAATGTGCCTAAGAACAAATCTAACATTATTTAAAGGTAATGGATTATAGTGAATATTGTTTACGAACTTCATCAACATAAAAGAAAACCTAAAGTAATGGAAACACTATATTCATGGATGGGAATAAATTTCCCCAAAATTAATCTAAATTCAATGCAACTCTACAAGCTTGTGTTTGTGAAAAGATTATCTGTGCATATGTATGGCTATAAACCAATAATATAATCCTAACAATTGTATGGAAAAACAAATGGCCAAATAGAGCCAAGATAGTTTGAGGAAAGAAAAAAGAATTAGATCAGAACACCCCCCACAGCCATAGATACTGACTTCTAGCAAGGTTTAGTGATTAAAATGGTATAGTTTTAAGTTGGATGTGAGAGCCAAAAAGCAAGCTGAAACTTGATTTAGAATGTCACAAAATTTAGGAAAGATTAAAATTATGCTCATTACCCTAGTAATAAATAATGATCCATATAAAGTTACATAATCCTAACATTTTAAAGATTTGATTTTTAGAGAGGGGAAGGGAGAGAGAGAAGGAGAGAAACATCCATGACTTTTTTTTTTTTTTAAAGATTTATTTATTATTTTTAAAGAGAGGCAGAGAAACATCAATGTATGGTTGCCTTTCACCTGCCTCCAGCTACGGACCCAGCTGGAGACCTGGCTTGCAACCTGGCTATATGCCCTGGCTGGGAATGTCCATGACTTTTCTTCTGCTCAATTCCTCCAACTCCACCCAGTCCCTCAACTTCCCCTCTGATAGCTGTCAGCCTGCTCACTACCTATGAGTATGTCTCTGTTGTCTGTTAGATTACATTGGAGTGGCAGAAGAAACTGAACAGGATTTCATGAAAGACAATAAGGTAACTGCAAAGGTGAGACAGGGGTTGGGCAAGAAGGTGATAAGACCTGAATCTTCATCTTCTATGGCAGAAGTTAATAGGTAATACCTAAAACTAAGTAATCAAGAGATGACAGAAACACAAATACCGTAATAAGAAATATATAAGTAAGCCCTGGCTAGTGGCACAGTGGGTAAGGCACCAGCCTGCAAACCCTAAGGTCACTAGTTCGATTCCCCAGCCAGGGCACATAACCAGGCTGCAAGCGAGGTCACCAGCCAGGTCCATAGCTGGAGGCAGGTGAATGGCAACCATACTTTGATGTTTCTCTTCCTTTCTTCCTCCCTTCCTGCCCTCTCTCTAAAAATAATAAAAATCTTTAAAAAAATAAAAAAAATGGAAATAAAATAAGTATAAACATTTCTTCATTATAATTTCTAAATGGAGGACCTACATGCTCTTTTGTCCAGGAAAACTACTTTGAGATCATCAACAGAAAATGAATGACTGGGAAGACACAAGGATTTTAGGCATAGATTTGACCAGGGAAAAGCCACACAGACAGAAATAGTGCTAACTGAATTGCCAACGCTGAGGTTCAGAAGACTGGGTACCAGACCCTAGGAGAGGCACCCTGGCTCTGAGTCTAGGGGCTTCTAATGCACAGGGCTGCGGAAAACACCAGCTTCTGCTCCGGAAGTCTTCCCCAGAGTGGCTCTCTCCAGTTTGGAACTGAGGTCCACAGCTTCCCGATGCCAGGACTTCCCTGGCTTGAATGTGCTTCCTCAGCCTGGCAAGGCTGCCACGCTACTTCTCCGGCACCGCCCACGGGCCACACAGCAAACACATCTGGCTACCCTGTAGCTGTAAAATCCCACACACCCACCTACATTTTCATGCGACTGCCGCCTTATCTTTTACTTCAACATGTCATAAACTCCATTACATTATTTCTGCCTTTTGCAGGAGCTTTTTAATGTAAATTTAAAAGGAAAGACTAGTCTTTTTTTCTTTATCCATTTACCTAATATTTTTTATCCTATAGATCTAAGACCCCACATGATATCATTTCCTTTGGCCTGAAAGACATTGTTTAGCATCCAGGCCTGCTGGAGATGAAGCCCTCATCTTTTATCTATCAGCAAGCGTCTTTCATTCACCTTCACTTTTGAAAAATATTTTTGCTTGATAGAGAAGTCTTGGTTTACAGATTTTTTCCCCCTTTTCTGTACTTTAAAAATAATCATTCCATGATTTTTGGTAAGAGGCCAGTGGTCATTCTTAAGCATTTTTCCTATAGTATGTAATGCGCTTTTTCTTCTGGCTGCTTTCAGTGTTTCTAATCTTTAATTTTTAGCAATTAAATTGGGATATGGCTAGGTGTGGTTCCCCTTACAATCTTGAAATATGCTAAAATTCTTAGAACTGTGTTTTTATCACTTTGTTAACTTTGAGCCATCAATTCTACACTTTTCCTGTTCCCATCTCACTCTGCATTGCTAAAGTAATCAAGCAATTCCTTTTTCTTGAACACATTAAATCATTTCCCCTAGGATTCCAAAAATAGGGATTCCCTGAGCCTGTTTTTATTTTGCTTCATTTTCTCTGTTCATCCAAATGGATAATCTCTATTGATTTGTCTTTGAACTCACTGGCTCTTTCTTCTCTCATCTCTAATTCACTGTTAACCTCCTCCTGTGAATGCTTTATTTCTATTACTTTTCATGTTCTAGAAGGCCCATCTGATTTTTCTGCTAAAATTCCTTATCTGTGCAATTTTAAGACTGTATTTTCCTTTGATTTTTAAAAGCATATTTATGGTAGTTTCATTAAGTCTGACTGCTAAATCCAACATTTGTGCTACCTACGTTTCTACTGACAACTTGTTTAACTCTGTATCACACTACATACTCTACCCTCCATTTCTGTTTAGTCTAGTATCTCTGATTAAATGCTAGTCACTGTCAATAAAATACTGTAGAAAATATGAATTCTCTTATCTTCCTTTGGACTATTAATTCTTATTTAAGCAGATTAATAAAAATGTTTACTCCTTGAACATGGGTTGGATTACGGTTCTACTTTTCAAGGACAGCTTTCCAGAGTCTATGACTCAAGTCCGTTTATTTGGATGAACACTTTCCAACTCCACGAATCTGATAGTGACATAGACATACACAACTCCCTCCCCTCCCATGTCAAGCTCTGTAGAGCCCAGACGCCCTACCAGTTCAATTCTGGGACACTGTGTGGCATACATCACAAATTCTCTCAGAAATAAGCATATTTCAAGTCTTGTGCTGCCTGCTGTCTACTGCCTAAAACAGTTGTCTCAAATAGTGTGTCCAGTTTTACTGCTGTTTATAGTGAGAGGACAATTTGGGAACAATTATTCCCTGCATCATGGCCAGAGGGACAAGTCATATAATCTCCTTCAAAAGGTTATCGCCTTAGGATACATTTTCGAAAGTCAAATTACTAGTCTAGAAAAATACATTTTCCTAGTCTTTGGAATGTATTTTACTAACCTGATCTCTAAAAACATTTCTGACAATTAAAATGTTACATATTTGGACTTCTGCTGTACAGCCAAAAAACTAAGTAAAAACAAAAACCAAAACAAACTAGAGAATAAAATTGGGGTATATAAACTTTTCAGTAAGTCAAAGAAAACAACTGAAAGACCCAGAGTTAGCAGAACTAAAGAAAATGGTAATATGAAACTAAATCAACCTAAGAAGACTTCCTGATAAAAGCATTCATTTTTTTAACACAGTTCCTCAGGAAAATCAGACAACTAAAAAGAAATTAAAAAAATGAAAGTGAAGAAGCAACATTTTCTTTTTCTAGGTTTATTTCCTTTATTCACCTGGAAATGAAAAAAACATCTCAAGTACAGTAACAAACAGCTCAGCTAAAGAAGGAATAAATAGGGTCTCATAAAAAGCATACTGTATCCATTTTTAAATCGTTAAAATGGCATATACGAAGCCCTGGCTGGACACAGTAAATAAGGTGCAGGCCTGCGAACCCACAGGTCACTGGTTCGATTCCCCAGCCAGGGCACATAACCAGGTTGCAAACCAGGTTTCTAGCCAGGTCCGTAGCTGGAGGCAGGTGAAAGGCAACCATACATTGACGTTTCTCTCCCCTTTTGCCTCTCTCCCTTCCCCTTTAAAAATAAATAAAATCTTAAAAATAAATAAAAATAAAATGGCGTATACGTATGATTTTATAACAAGACCTACTATGAATAAGTATGCCTAACTGCCTTCGTGAAAGAACATGAAATACAGAACAATTAATGGATGGATGGATGGGTAATGTAAGTATATGCTTTCTAAACAGATAAAGACGACAAGTAGCAAGAAAAATGTCTGTGGGTAAAATAATTTAAAATTTACTTACGGTTCCGTCTTCCATCAGTTTCAGACAAGAACCAAAATCTGCTAACCGAATATGTCCATTCATATCCATCAAAATATTGTCAGGTTTGATGTCTCTGAAAAAATACATTCTATTTTTAGTTTAAAAGAATATAAACATAATCAGAGACTTGGTAAGTAACCTTTTTATCTAAAATCTTAACTTCTGTTAAAATTAATACTCTAAGAACATCTATTTGACGACTTTAGGGATTCAAATCCTGGCTCTGGTTCAGATGAAAACTTCTTAAATGCAGATCATTTCTGTCTCCTCCTGGAGATTAAAAAGTACTGTGGTAATTTTCATTCAGACTAAATAATCTTACCATCCCACCTTTAAACTTGCACATATCCAGCATGACTGTGGTAGTCCTACTTTCTGCACATAGAGACAGTGACAGTTGATGCTTAAAAACTATACTAACCTCTAGCCCATGAAATAATGAACAGGGAAAAATACACTTTCCTAGACTTTGACTATAAATGTGCATAAACAAATTCTCAATTACTGCAGGTCATGACAAAACAAAGAAACTGCTTCATAAAGCTGATTTTTAAAAACCGCTTAATAGTGTTGTTCTACATTATATAAATCTATCGATGTTAAGTCAATGGCTTGTAAGATAACCAAATATAACTAATATACTAACACCAGTTTTTGCATTTGTTTCTCCATCTGAACAATGAAACATGTTGCAAACCTTGAGAAAATCATAAAATCATTTTGTAAAGACCACCCAGAAATGCAGCTTCTAAACATATTCTACAGATCAGACTTGTAAAAAATATGAGATTAGGCTCTCATAATTCATTCTACTTTTAAAGGAAGAAAATCTTATTTTATATGTAAAAAAAAAATTCTATTCCCATGTAGTTATAGAAATATGGTGTGGTTATTTTAATTTAACCTGAATGATGCCACTTAAGGTCTTTAAACATTAATTTTCCCATCTGTAATAAGATATGAGTACTCCCTTATTTATGACCCATGGGCCAAATCCAGACCATTGTCCATTAATATATTTTATTAGCAGTACATCTTTGTAGATGCAACCAAAAGACTGTATTTTCTGAATGTCTTTAAACTTTATAGCTGACACCAACTGTGTAGTGTTTTGCAATTTGGCTTTATTTTAATATTATGTTTAAAATGTATCCACATTGATACCTATTATTTTAGCTCATTAATTTTAATTTTTACATGGAATACTTTCACATACCAAATTTATTTCTCAATTCCCCTGCTTATGCAATTTAGATTGTTTCCAACAATTTTAGATTGTTTTAGATTATGTTGCTACTACACAAAATGCTGAAATGAATATTTTTATAAAAGTCTCCTGGTGCTCATGTGTCCATTACTCCACATTACTCCAGGCTATACTCATAGAAGTGCAATTGCTGAAAGACGTGCGTTTTCAAGTTCACCAGGAGGAGGACTAATAAGGCTGAGAATCTTTTTTATATTATTAATGGTCATCTTAGACTCCTGCTCTGTAAAAACATAGTTAATATCTCCCCATTTTTTCACACTCTGTATGTATTGTATGCTTTTTGGTTTTGATTAATCTAGAATTCTGTTTACTCAAACTCAGTCACATGTGTTACAAATAAATCTCTTCTTCCAGCAGGTGGTGGTGTTTTCCACATTGTCTATACTACCTTTCTTATTTGTAAAAAAGTATTTAATACTAATGTGCTTATAATTTATAATTGATTATGTAGTCTTATAATTAATGTCATCTTTTCCCCACTTTTTTCCAGCTTTATTGTGGTATAATTGACAAATTGTGATATATTTAAAGTGTACAACATGATTTATGTACGTACAGTGAAAGAATTCCCACCAAATTAATACATCTATTCATATAATTTTCTTGAGTTTTGTTAAAGTGAGAGCGTAAGTTCTCCACGGTCAGTAAATTTCAGTTACAGACAACACTATTATCGACTGTAGTCACCACGTTGTACATGAGCTCCTCAGACCACGGACAACACCAAGTCTGTACTTTCAGCAACTTCTATTACCCCCACCCACTTAACACCCTGGCAGCAACCACCACTCTACTCTCCTAATTTGTATTTTTTGCTTGTTTGTTTTTTTAAAAGAAATCTCCCTTACATTTTGCTTCTAGAGGTCATAGGGACAGTGTCCTTTATTTTATACAATTATACACCCGAGTCATTTAATCCAATAAAATGAAAATATTTTGACTAAGTCACAACAGTTAATTGATGGACATCAAAATCAAGATCAATAATGTTACAATGATCCAGTAATTCCACTAATAGGACTATACCCAAAGAACCCTGAAACACCAAAAATGTGTGGGAGAAAGGATTAAGTACGATTTGAACAGAGCCCGCCCTACCCTGAGATAGCCCTGGTTCTCCCTGCATTCCCAGTTCTGAAACCTGGAACCTGGAGTGGGCAAAGTGAAACAGGTCGCAGGTTCAAATCCCTGGAAGTGCCAGGGGAGGTGTGGACACATCTGCTGAGCAACCTCCATCATCTGGGTAAAGAATATTCTCACTGGAGCAAAGGAGGGAAAGAGGCCCCAAGTGTAAACGAGGTAGAAAGATAGTTACACTTACATATTGACAGTACACTGCTCCTGGAACCTAGTCTACCACTCATTAAGAAACTCAAGCTACCCTGGCTGGTAGCACAGTGGTTAAGGCACTGGCCTGCGAACCCAAAGGTCACAGGTTCGATTCCCCAGCCAGGGCACATAACCAGGTTGCAAGACAGGTCTCCAGGCAGGTCTGTGGCAGGAGGCAGGTGAAAAGCAACCATACATTGATGTCTCTCTCCCTCTCTGCCTCTCTCCCTTCCCCTCTTTCTAAGAAATAATGAAATAAAATCTTAAAAAAAAGAAAAAAAGAAACTCAAGCAGCTCTGGGGAGGCCCACATAAAAAGAACGAAGGCCCCAGGCCCATACCCCTGCCTGAACTCTGAGCTGAAGAGCCACGCTTTTGTTTTTCCTTTTTATTGAATATACTGGGTGATCCTGGTTAACAAAATTATACAAGCTCAGGTGCACAACTCTACAGCATATCATCTGTACACAGTGCTGTGTGTTCACCATCCCAAATCAAATCTTCTTCCGTCACCACTGATCCCCCCATACCCTCCTCCACCTCCTGTGAATGGGCCATCTTGAGTCTATCTTCCAACTTCAGATAATTCCCTACAACTCACGCTAAAGAGCAGAGACAGCAGTCCCAGCCTCGAGCTGCCCAAACTGCCAAATAGTGAGCAAAAAAGGCTGTTGTTTCATATTAGTCACTATACTTCAGGGTCTCTGGTGGACACCAAGGTGTGCGACCTTCTTCAATACTGGGCTCTGACCCCAATGTCAGCAGACAGCCCCCAACTGACCGCACGCATTCGAAGTTGCAGAGAGCCTCCTCACCAAAGTCCTGTCTTTCCTGGGCAGCCCCTAGCCATTGACTGATCAGGAATCTCAAGGCTCGGCCATTCTGACTGCGTGAACAACTCTGGGGACACAAGCTCCCCAGAACTCCTGGAGGGGCTGGCTGAGGCTTCGCCTGCAGTGTAATCTGACTTCTCCCTCTGCCTCATCCTGCTCCTCCGCTCCCTTGCACAAATATCGTGCCTACTGCACCTTGTACTACACATCCTGTTTCTGTGCCATGTCACATGGCAATGGATAAACAGAACAACAGGCCAGCAAAACCCCACTTGCTGGTATAAGCAGCAAAATAACATCTGGCATTCAGAACCACTCAGATACACAGATGAGTCAGTATCACCTTGTAAATAAAAACCAAGTATTGTCAATAAAGGGAGTGGATGAGAAATGCAGGCAAAGCATTCATTCTAACCTTCACAATCAATGAAAACGGAGCAAAAAAAGTGTTTAGAAGAGGTAAAAGCTCTATGTTATCACTATAAAAAATTATTCAAGTTTCTTCCTAACATCAACATACCAATTATCATTCAAGTTTCTAAAATCAGTAATTTTTTGTTCCTAGGCAAAAGCAAATTATATTTGCCTTAAAAGGAACAGTATTATTTTTAAAACCCTCAGTCAAAATTAGTATTTAAAATGATACATTTATAACATTAAAACTTATAAAGTATTACAAAACAATGACAATATCAAAATGGTAATAATCTGTGGGTCATTTTTACTTTCCTTACTTACTTTACCATTCTATTAGTATCAGAACATGATAATTATAAATTTTATGCCTGGGATAGAAAATGTGAATATAACAAAACTAGATTTTTCTGAAGTTTCTTCAAATAATTCTCAAATTTTTGTACTACCCTATCAATATAAAAATTACTTTCAAGTGCATTTATGTTCCTGCTATGTTATCTAGGCAATTGATTTCATTGAAATCAACCTGGTTAAAAAATCTATACTTATTATATATTTTTAAAGCCACTGACTCAAGCTTTCCCGAAGCTTCTCTAGTCCACTACCATTTTTTTTTTTGCTGGAGCCCAGGGTAGGAGGGTGCCTCTGTATTTTTATGCATGGTCCTTTTAAGAACTCGGTCTCAGTCAAGCTGGCTAAACCTGGCAACCTGTTGCTTTTCATAGCTGGATGCTGTTTTACTCTTATCTTTGTTTCTGTAGGCTGGGAAGCCCTGTTGGGGGTTTAGATCCCACCCTTCTCAGGTGAAACTCCAGCTGCTGAGGTGTTTCTCCATCTCTTCAGCGGCTGCCCATGGGAGCCCCACCAGCCTCTCACAGTTCTGCACTGCCTACCAGTCACGTTTTGATAGATAGGCTCTTCTATTCTGTCTGTGGTAATAATACTTCTCTCCATTTGGTGTTCTGTTGATTATTCTGGATTCCAATTAAGTTATAATTCCAGTTTGGTCTTGGGAGGAGACAGGTGTAGCTCCACTTACTCCTCTGCCATCTTGGTTTTTCCCTCTTTTTCACTTTCTTGATCGTATTCTTGTGAAGTACAAAAGTTTTAAATTTTGATGAAGTCCAATTTATTTTTCTTTTGTTGCTTGTGCTAAGAAACTATTGCTTAATCCAAGATTACAAAAATGTACGCCTATGTTTTCTTTGTAAGAGTTTAAAAGTTTATTTTTATTTTTTGAAAGATTTTACTTATTTTTAGAGAGCTGGGAAGAGAGGAAGAAAGAGAGGGTGAGAAACATCAGTGTGTGGTTGCCTCTTTCAGGCCTCCAAATGGGGACCTGGCTCACAAGCCAGGCATGTTGCCCTAACTAGGAATCAAACTGGAAACCCTTTGGTTCTCAGGCCATCACTCAGAAAAAAAAAAAAAAAAATCTATACTTATTACCTTGACTTTTGATAAATCCAATTTCATATTCCAGAACTAAAACACACAGTTCGAGCTGCCTCCTCCAAGCAACAGGCATGTTCACAATAGCATTGCGGTGTCCCCCATACACGTTAAACGTACATTGTCCAAATAGGACGACTTTGCTGTAACAAAGCCCTGACTGAAGGCGTCTGGGGGGGCCTGAATAGTGAAAAACGAAGCTCATCCAAAGAGGGGATTTAGCTATTGACCTCAGACACTGGGAGGTGATCCCTTGGCTCCTGACAGGAGTGCCTTTGTCGTCTGGGGGCTTTGGTTACCAAGCAGTAACGTTATGATTTATGAGGGAGGTAATTTACATGGGACATGTGGTATCAGTTTTACTTCTGAAAGGGACTGGAAACTAAAGGTATCATCCCAACCTCTGGGGAAGGCTAAAGACTAATGGCCAATCCTAAAGGCAATATGCTGAGACCCCCCAAAACTACGGAAACCAGAAGTTCAAGTATGCTTCCTTGGTTGACAATACTCCATGCTATTGTCACATACAGGTGCATTTGGTACTTCTCTTGAACTCTGCCCTTTGTGCTTCTTCTCTTGGATGATTTTCATCTGTTCCCTTTCCATGTGATAAACTGTGACTCTAAGAACAGCTTTCAGTGAGTTCTATGAGATCTTAAAAATTATCAAAGTTGAACCCAAACCTACAATTGGTGTCGGAAGTAAGGGCAGTCTTTTGGGACTGTCCTGTTTAACCCTGAAGCTGGCCTAAATGCCTCAGTTACTGAAATACTAAATGCACTGTAATATAATAACTACCTTTATAGAAAATAATTTCAGTAATGGTTCACATCCTGAGTTCACCTATATGTAACAATTTTTAACTATAGCATTACCTATTCTTTAGTCATTTTAGTAATACACAAATAATTCCTCTATTAGTAGTGTGAAAGATTCCAATTTTGAAACATGATTCCAGCCTGTGAAAGATTGAAGGGAGTTTTACATTGGCCTCATGCCTCAAATATTTCTATTTCATTGTAAAAGTGTAACGACCAAAGGGATAACTGCCAAATCATACCACAAATCCAAGATGAAAGAGATAAAATCAGTCCAAAGCCATGGTGAAGCACATACCTATTCTTCATAAAATTCTTATGGGCTAAGGAATGAAAAACTCTTTAGAATTGAATTCTGTGATATTTTCACCAACAAATTCTATAAAAGTTGAGTTGATCAATTTCCTATAGCGTATCACTACATTGTACCCTAGAGTTACTCATATTACAAAAATATTATCAACATTAAGTAGATGAGTTCAATAAAAACTGTAACAAGAAATCTTGAATTTGGAACAAATTCCACTGGGAAAAAATAGGCATTATGAAGAAATCCATGAATAACTGAATTGTTTTTAGTTTTGGTTTTTGTTTTTTTTTTTTAACAAGGGTAAGAAGAGATTACTTCAAAAAATACATTCCATCCTAAGAATTTGTTCAAGCTAGTACGTAACTTAAAAAAATATATATATAGGAAAGCGCATGTACTCCATTGAGTTCCATGAACCCAGCTTAATTTGCCTTTGGAGATACTAGTGTATTTTATACAACAAAAAGCTTATTTGCCTGAGCCTTTAGGACCTCATTTTGATCTGTAATGTGAACATTTTCATGTGAACTAACTGTGCCAGAAAAAGCAAAAATATGCATGAAAAACATGATAACATAACTTGACAATGCCTGTTCATTAGTTATTTTATTCTGGTTCAGGTTCTTCACTTTTAAATATAATTTCTTGCAACTGTTTAGTCCTCCATATATTTTGCCATTTTTATCATATACATTCTTTAAGTTAGCTACATCTTTATGGAATGAGGTGAGGAGGAAATAATAACTTGACTATAAGAAAATAAAAGCCAGTGGACACTACATAACACTGACTAATATAACCAATGTTGAACTTTATGTATAATTCGGTCTAAATACCAGATATAACAGCAACTGTTCCTAAAATACTTTTTAAAGTTTTTTTTTTTTCAAAAACACACATAGTATGTGTCTAATTTAGGAAACCTGTTACTTATAACTTAGAATTCTGACTAATATCAATATATGATTCATCTATAATGAAACTAGCCAGGACATATTTTTTTGATAAGGAAATTATAGGTAAGTTTAAATAAGAGTATTTTCTAGTAAGTATCCTGTAGAAATGCTGACTGGAAGTAAAAACAGATATTATACATATGTATAAGAAACATCAGTTCTTTAATGCTGACAGAGGACATTAACAACAAAGCAAAACATTGAAAACCCTCTCAATATTTTGGTTGATGATAAATGTATCCAAGACCATAATTAATGTACTTGGCATAAATAGACCAATGCTTCTAGATATTACCTGGGGCAACAAAAGAACATCTTACTCACCTGTGTACATAATGCAGTTGATGAACTGAATCAATGGCTATCACCATCTCTGCCAAGTAAAATCGAGCCATATCTTCAGGCAATCTATCTTCAAATTTGCTGAGCAGAGTAAGCAAATCCCCACCAACATAATAATCCATAACCAGATACTGAGGATAAAAGAATAAAATGTACTCAATAAATAAAAAAGGGTAAAAAGCCCTGGCTGGTGGCACAGTGGTAAGGGCTGGCCTGCGAACCCAAAGGTCACTGGTTTGATTCCCATCCAGAACACGTAACCAGGTTGCACGCCAGGTCCCCAGCCAGGTCCATAGCTGGAGGCAGGTGAAAGGCAACCATACATTGATGTCTCTCTCCCACCCCCCCTCCTCTGGAAATAATAAATAAAATCTAAAAAAAAAGTATATTTAATGTAACCCAAGGTCAAATAGCACTGGGTATAAGATTTTGTTAATTAACAAGACAACACATAAGATCATCAGCAGTCATTATAAAACTTGTAAATTTCATAAAGCAGAATGAATTTTTTGTAATTGGGGCCGGAAACAATCATACCAAAAGTTCATGTTGATGTGGCAACTTCTGGAAAACTCTTAGTTGAGCCATGGGTGGGAGCTGGCTACCAGGGAAACAAACCAAGATTACAGAGTTGAAGCTTTCAGTCCCACCCACTGAAGGGGCTGGAGATGGATTCAATCATGATTGGCCCAGGATTTAATCGCCCATGCCTATGTGATGAAGCCGTCATAAAAACCCACAAGGATGGGTTTCAGAGAGCTTCCAGGTGGGCCAGCAAGTGGAGGTGCGGAGGGAGGGGTGCGCCCTCAGAGAGGGTGGGGAGGCTCTTCTCTCTCCTGGTAACTCACCCTAAGCAGCTCTTGCACTGAGCCCTGTGAGCTGCTTAGTGGATTCACTGCACTCACAGTGAATCACACCATCCCAATCTGGAGCCTGCAGGCCAGAAGCACAACCTTGACTTGTGATGGGTGTGTGTGTGTGTGTGTGTGTGTGTGTGTGTGTGTGTGTGTTTCGAGGAACAACTTGTAAGACTCAGCCCCTGACCTGTGGGATGTGATGCTCTTAACAGGTAGTTTCAGAATTGAATGAAGTTGTAGGACACCCTGCTGGTGTCACAGAATTGCTTCCTGTGTGGAAACCCACACACGCATTAAATGTCTGGAGGGAACTAGTATTACTATGTAAAATGTAAATAAAAACAAGACTTTTCCTTCACATATACACCAAAAATTTTCAGAGATTATCTCTAGGTTGTTAAGAATATAGATGTCACAGCTTTTTATCTTAAAGAGTCTTTAGAAAATCCACATTCTTATTAACAATACATTCAAGTTATAAACATGGAAAATTTTGTTGAAATAAAAACACGAATTTCATATTTTAAACTTTTGAAAGGTTAGAGAAACAATGTATTTCAAATACCAATCTATGGTTTATTTGCTATATTTACGAAGCCTAATGTTTAACAAACTATCATGAAGATTAGAACAAATTAATTTAATAAAACTTTATTAACATAATTGTACCACACTAACTATTCATACTGGCTAATTTTTCAGTTACTTTAAAGTCGAAAGGATCAGTAACATTTTTCAACTCAAGTCAAAGAAAACCTCTCAAAGTAATTTCCTTGATTTTATAACCAATCACTGACGTTGCTCCCAATATCCGCAATTCTTGGAGCAACTGTTCTTGCCAAAAGGCTAATAGCCTCAGGCAACTTAATTTTCTGTTGACACATTTCTTTGGCTGCCTCAATCAACCATGATTTAATTATCTCAGCATTGGTGAATGGCTTTCCTTGCTGGCCTAACACATGAACCACTCAAAGAACTTCTTATAGTCTCACTTTCTTTTTTATTTTTACGAAGAAATTCTGCTGTGTAAGATATTATTTCAAACTCTGGAACTTTACTGACTGCTATTTTGCAGTGAGTTAGGAATGCAGCGATGAGTGCTCAATGTGGTGATGCAGACATTTACTGTATTCTATTGTTACAGTTTTATTTGCAGTTAATTAACAAAATAACCCACATTCTACTGTGCCTTAAATGCATGACATTTTAAGTTCATTTTCTCTTCTCTTCTTAATTTGCCATAATGCAAATGCACTATTAACAAAAATAATAAAATGTCATGGTATATCAATATATAATGCACTAAGTGCTATCAAGTTGTAACTGTCACTATCAGTTGCAATCTGCTGAGCAGCAGTGTGAAGCAATGATTGTAACACATACAGGTGTTTCCCGCTGTCACCGTGCCAGTCTCTGTCGCTGCTGGTCAGTTTGGACATTGCAGTGCAACAGCAGCCTTAGACAACGTGTAAATCAATGGGCATACTGTGTTTCGATAAAACTATGCGGGCACCGAAATTTAAATTGTACAGACTATTTACATCCACAAAATGTTCTTTTAACTTTTTTCATTCAGATTTTATTTAAAAATAGAAACGCAATTCTTAGCCTTCAGGCTGTACAGAAGAGGGTGGTGAGCCAGGTTTGAGCTGTGGGCCCTTGTTGCTGAAATCTGATGTGTAGGAACTCCCAGGTACGTAGAGCTATTCACCCTCAGAACATCAGATGGGCATCTAACCCAGCAAACGGATCTCATAATAACTGAAAACTTAGCACATAGCAAATTAAACTAATAATCTCCTCTGTTACTCTAAATTTTCTCTTCCTCCCATATGCTGCCACTCAATGCACCAAGTACGAAGCACTAAACGCCACAAGTCAGACGCTGGAAAACCAGGAATCTCCGGACTCCTCTCCACTTACTTCCACTTTTCAAACACATAACGTTCTACTTATTTTACTTCCTAAATAATACCTAAACCATCTTCTCTTTTCATCCCTACTAGGATATTATTACCACCTTTATTCAAGCCCTCATTATTGTCACGTGAATGTTGTTCAAGTCTCCTAATTGGTTTCCTTCTCTAGTTTTGCTTCTGAAATCCACCCTCCGCACTGCTGCCAGGATGTTCTAGGTAAAACATAAAACGTTAACACACTCTCCTTAAAACCCACTTTGAAATTAGAATAAAACCTAAATAGCATGATGCACACTCTGGTAGCCTCATTTCATATCTCTTTTCCCCTTCATGGCTACATCCTAATCACATTAGCCTTACTCACATTATTCAAACGATCCTAGTCCTTTCAGACACCTAACTCATAGAAAAAGAGATCAAACATGTGGTTACCAGAGGTGAGAAACTCAGGAGAGAGAATTGAAGGAAGGTGGTCAGTAGGTACAGACCTAAGGTATGTACTAAGGATATAACGCATCACATGACAACTACAGCTAACACTGCGCTGTACAATACAGGAAAGTTAAGAGTGTAAGTCCTAAGAGTCCTCAACACATGGAGAAATTTTTTCCCGTTTTCCCTTCTTCTTTCTCTCCTTTTTTACTGTATCTACAGGAGGAGATGGTGTTAGGTGAATCTGTTGTGGTAATCATTTCATAATATATATACTTATATCAAACCATCACGCTGTAGGACTTAAACTTAGTCAGTGATGTATGTCAATTATTTCTCAATAAAAGTGGGGAAAACATGGTTCTTACTAAGTTATTGTCATCCTGGAAAGCATAATGCAAAGTTGTAATCCATTTATTGTCTCCATTCACTAACACATCCCTTTCTTCACGAAAACATGCTGTCTGAAAAAGAAAAAAAAATTTAGAGGGCACTGTAAAACTAGGAAATATATTATGCAAACAATTGCTTAATATGTTTATTATACTTTGTTTTGGAAAAAAACTATATCCGATATTACATGAGTTTTCAACAAGACAAGTTTTAAAAGCACACTCAGAATTAGACAACTGGAATAGTACACTTAAAATATTGTTAAGAGTTAAAAAAAATCAGGAAATATACAGAATCACTCAACTACCATTGATATAGATATCAACATTTTGTTACATTTATTTCATTTCTTTTTATTTTTAATAAGATACAAATTGCAGCCTTCCTACTCCAATCACATTTTCCTCCTGATATAATAAGCTGAAGTTAGTACGTCTGTGACTAAAAATAAAAATCATTTTGTACTTTGAAAATTTCCATAAATGATATAATTTTATCTATCCTTTTGCAATTAGATTACTTTTTATCCAATCATGACTTGGTTTCCTTTCATTGCTATGGCATTCCATTGTTTGAATTCACCAAAATTTATGCAACCTCCCTAATCATGAAAACATTTATTTCTAATTTTGTGCTATTACAATGTTACAATGAATATATTTGTACAAGTGTACAAGAGTTTCTCTATGATATAGTATTTAAAAGTAGAAATGCTAGACAGAAGCACTTCCAACTGTACCATAGACAGCCAATTTTCTTCTCTAAGCGATGTACCAATTATTGATACTCTCGCCCTAGTGTATGAAATCTACCCTTTTCGCCACTTGCCTAATTGCCTAACTAGGCATCTTAGACTTGTGTCCATAAGAAAGGTATATGGCCCTGGCTGGTGTGGCTCAGTGGATTGGTACCAGCCTGTAAACCCAAAGGTCATTGGTTCAATTCCCCAGTGATGGCATATAACCAAGGTTGCAAGCCAGGTCCTTAGCTGGAGGCAGGTGAAAGGCAACCATACATTGATGCTTTCTCCCTCCCTGCCCTTCTCTCTGAAAATAGTAAAATCTTTAAAAAGAAAAGGTATAAAATAAATGTCATTATTTTCATTAACTTATTCCTAATTACAGGTACAGATAAATAACTATTTTTGCTTACTGAACATTTGAGCTCTCTCTTTGAATTGTTCATTCTCTCTTGCCCATTTTTCCTAATAAATTATGGGAATGTCTCAAAAATTCAATTATGTTTTTTAAAAAATGAATTTAAGCCCTCGCTGGTGGCTCAGTGGATAAGGCGCTGGCCTGCAAACCCAAAGGTCACTGGTTCCCAGCCAGGGCACATAATGCAGTTGTAAGCCAGGTCTCCAGCCAGGTGGGTGGCTGGAGGCAGGTGAAAGGCAACCATGCATTGATACCTCTTTCCCTCTCTCCTTTCCCCTCTAAGAAAAATAAATAAATCTTAGAAAAAAAAAAAAAATGAAGTTAATACCCCTCTTTCAAAACAGAATATTTACATCTCTAAAAATTAAAAAAACATATAGAAGTTGTTCCTGGAGATCACATAACTTCAGATTCATCATCACTCAGCTTCTATTTCAACCAAATATTCTGCTTGCAACATGATTTTAACTGTTTTTGAAGTTTTATATTTCATATTCAGTTATGTGTTATTTAAATTTTGTTCTTAATGGGATATTGATTAAAGAGAAACAGCAATAGGAATACCTATGCTGAAACAAAGTTAATATGGACCAGATATAATGAGAAACAATTCTGCAAAACTGTCACATGATTCTTTTCCTTAAATCCATAGGTACACATTCATCGGATCAACATTCCTTTTTTTAGATCAACATTCTTTTTTTTAGATCAACATTCTTGTACCCTCCCCTTCACAGCACATCAAAGTGTCCTGGGTACTTGGAAATCAGGTGTTAAAACAAGAAAATCCATTCTTGATCATATATACTGTTATTATCAGTAATAGAGACTCCTATCACCCATAAAATATTATCACAGAAAAATTCTTTCAATAATTGAATTATTCTCTAATATTTTAAGAGGAAAAGCCAAATTTTTACATTTTTAAAAAATATAGTAAGCAAGTGGGATTTTAAAGTGCAAAATGCAAGAATTCCAACATCAGGTCATACATAGCAAGACAGTGATCTACTTTTAATATGGATATATCATTTTTTAACTTACTTTTCAGCTATAATGTTTTTTCCCCACATAATTCAAGAAAGAGAAATCACTTGATAACGTCCACAACGGGAAAATGAGTGGTGGGACAACAAACATGTTTACACACGATGAGTGCAAAGATGTACTGATTCAATGTTTTTAGAAGACAATTTGGCAATAGCTACCAAAGTATAATGTCTATCTTCCAGGTGTTCCACTACTGAGGAGTTTAATTGATAAATTCTAGAGTCAGTACAGCATGAAAATCCCTTTGTGTAAAAATTATTTTAAAGTTACTTCAACCTCAGTATCCACACACTGAAGTAGCCCAGAGCAGCCAATAGCTGCATCCCTGATTAACATCATTCCGTAGTCCTTTGTATTTTTATTTACATTGCATCTACTTCTGAGGTGGCATGGCCAGCTCTGATGCTCTACCAAGTTCAGAGAGTTAAGTGCTGTTCCAAGGGGCCCCAAGATCCTTGGCTGGCTGCTCCAAGTGCTGGCAGATGAAGTTAATTTTTCATTATCCTCTTATAAATTTTGCAACCTCCAGGGCTAATACTTAGTATATGTCACAGTACGACTCTTTACCAGTCAAATACTGAAATACTCCCATACCAGGTAAGCTCTGCTTCCCTGAGGCCCCTGAGTGCCCTTCCCCATCTAGCTACTCACTGTGGTCCAGTCCAGAGGACCTCCGGAACCCCGCCCCAAATTTACGAGTAATGTCAGTTCTGACCATACCATAACCCGCTATTCGAGTTTTAACATCACTCTAATCAACCTCCCCTCAAATCTAGCACCAACATAAAAATGCTGACAATTCTTACAAGAGCAGATTTAACTACCATTTTTAATAATATAAAACTAAACACATTTAACTGTATGACCAGCAATAAACAGAATTCTTTGAGGGCCCAGCCAAAGAAATACAGAATGATATAAACAAGCATTACTAAATTTCTTCATATAAAATAAACTATTTTTCACATATACTTTTTAATACAAATGTGTGAGCCCCACAAAAGGGTGTCCATTTGGTTTTCAGACAATATTAAATTAGAATTACGAATTATACTTTAATATATCAAAATGGTAAATTACTGAATTTGTCTTAGGCCTTAAAGTTTCTCATCATAGATGTTATTAAATGATATCTAAGAATCTAGCCCTGGCTGGTGGCACAGTAGATAAGGCACCGGCCTGCGAACTCAAAGGTCACTGGTTCGATTCCCCAGCCAGGGCACATCACCAGGTTGCAAGCCAGTTCTCTAGCCAGATCCATAGCTGGAGGCAGGTGAAAGGCAACCATACATTGATATTTCTCTCCCTCTCTGCCTCTCTCCCTACCCCTCTCTTTAAAAAATAATAATAAAATCTTTTTAAAAATGATATCTAAGAATCTACTGGCTCTCTATATTTTTAGTTCCTCTAAAAATATTTCTAAAATATTAAATATTCCAATAATTAGAATCTTACCTCTGCTCTCTTCAGCATTTCCCATTTATTCAATATTTTCATGGCAAATACTTTATCTGCATTTTTTAGTTTTACTACAGCAACCTAGAAAAGAAAATACAACTTTTAAAATACAACAAATAACACTTTTTCCAGTCACCCATTTTCCTTTTTCCTCTCTGTAAAAAAAATAAATACCAAAATTATCAATGATTTCCATGCAGTTCAAATTCTAAGATCCTAAATCAAATAATATTGTCAGTTGAAAAAGTTACACTGATGAACAATGCAAAATAAATGGCTGTATTTGTGACCACTCTATGTTGGTGATTATATATCACATTCTCCTTTTCAAGTTTTCTGCCCTGGAATTTAAACTTAACATGTACTATCACTAAGAAATTGACCAAGATGTACAAAATGAAATAACTAGAGCTTATTAAATGCTGAATGCCAAATTCCAGCACAAACTCTTTTGTGGGATCAAGCAATATGAAATAAACTGGAACTGTTATTCATTTTCATACCACATATTCTTATACAACGTACCACAACCCCCAGCTCATACACACAAATGCCTCCTTTTAAAGATCACAGCTCTACAAACTGTAGACTTAACACATTCCTTTCCAACAACAACAAAAACCAGCTATTTTATTTTGTATTTTAGTTATGGATCAAAAGTGTCAAATACAAATAGGTAAGCCCACATTTTCACTCTTGACAGGTTTCTTTTGTTTCTACTTCTCTGCTTCAGATGGCCCTCCCAGCTCACTGTTAAAGGGCTGAGAACAAACTACAGCAGCAGCAGAGAAGGTTTATTTCCAATTACTGGAGGTTGGGGAAGAAGAAACTACATATGGCCCTAATAGGCAGAAGAGGAGAACAAACTGTGTATCCATACCTTCACACAGTTTAAAGGATTATTTCCAAGGATCAAGAATAGGTTTAAACACAAGTGCCACATCTTTAAACATTTTAATGGCAAATTAACCTATCAGGGGCATTTAACAAATTTATATGTGGACCAAATGACAACAAAAATAGTATAACCATATAATTAAAATCTGTGTATAATATGATATACACTAAAACATTTATTAATTGTCATAAATGGTTGTAATACTGTGACAACAGCTTTCCATCAATTAAAATGATGTGAAGAAAGAGAAAATATCTTAATTTCAAATAAAATAATTTTAGTCTTTAGTTATATCTGCAGAAATGAGGGATTTAGTTAAACTATCCTCCCAGAGAGTTTGTGGTTTTTGAAATGGGGAACTGTACTAGACATAGAAACAACTTAAAAGTCCATCAATGGATCAATGGATAATGAAACTTTTATTTATGTATTTAATATTATTCATCCATAAAAAGGCAGGAAACCTTGCTTGTGACAACATGGATGAATCCAAAGGTCATTATGTTAATTGAAATAAGCCAAATACACAAACACTGTATAATCTCACATGTGAAATCTAAAAAAGCTGAACTGATAGAAACAAACAGCAAACGTGACCACCAAGGGCTGACTGGTAGGGAACATGAGGAGATGTTGGTCAAAGGGTACAAACTTCCAGTTTTAAGATGCGTTAAGTCCTGGGGAATCTAATATACAGTGTGGTGACTACAGTTAACAATACTATGTTATATATACTTTAAAGATGATAAGAGAGAAGGTCTGAAGTGTTCTTACCCCACACACACACACACACATACACATAGGTAATTATATGAGGGGATGGAGGTGTTAACTTTACTGTGGTAACCAATTCACAATACATACATGTATCAAATCATAATTTTGTACACGTTAGTATTACACAATGCTACATGTCAACTGCTTCTCATTAAAGAAGGAAAAACTAAAGAAAAAGGGCTTGTAATAAAGAGCAAGGAACACTTGAACCACTATTTCACTTAGATCTCGGAAAGGCTGAAAGTACAAGTTACTAAACTCTGGACTCAAGTGACATGTTGCACAACTGAGAGGTAAATGGATAGGAGGACAGGAGCACTGAGCTGGCTAGACAAACCCACTTGAGGGGCAGGCAAGAAACACAGAAGGCTATCACATATGCCCTCTCTTATTCTGATTTAGGGAATCCTGACATCATGGTGTGATGGTGTCACCTGGCACTGCCTGATTCACCAATTTCCCTTTCGTGTGAGTGTGTACATATCTGATGAGTAGCACTGAAAGTATTAGTATTCACCAGCACATTTGGAACGTGTTCTAAATGCCAAGTACTCCTCTTGGAGTTTTACGTAGGTCCAATCCCTTCCCTGCAATATTAAAGGTCCAAGTTTTCTACAGCCCATTAAGAAGCATGTACTGCATTCAGGCTATTATAGTATTTGTTTTCTGATTTTTAACCTCACTTATTATAAAAACATACATGCCTGTGAGGTGCCGCTCCAAACCTCAACAGAAGTGTATTATAAAATACAGAGTATATGCACTAAATTATCTCCCTCAAATCCAGAAACTACTGGAACCATACCGCTGCCCGATCAGAGCTGAGCAGTAGAAACAAACTGGCACTCAGCGGACAGCTGGCCCTGAGCTGTTATCACAGGGGCCGTGCAGGGCAGTGGTGACAGCATGGCCTTGGCAGCCAGGCCACTTGGGTTTACATCCTGGCTCTGTTGTGAGCTACATAACTGTGGGCAAATAACACTTCAAAATTTCAGTTTTTTAACAATGTAGCAGGGTTAATAAAAGAACTTACCTTACTTAGTTGTGATAAAGAGTAAAATAATTAGTACAAGTATAAAGTGCTTACAACAGGGTCTGGCACTTAGGAGCTCAATAAGCAAAAAAAAGAAAAGAGTTCAATAAGCTGTGTTGAGACTTGACCTGAGACCTTTGCCCATCTCTTAACTGTCCTTTGCTTCACCACTAACAGGCGGTTGACTATAAACATCCCAATTACTTCAACTTCTTAACTATGAAATAAGAAACTTAGATCTCTTCAACTTCTAACTTTCCATAATTTTATATCCATAACACTTCCATACCCATAGAAATATAGCTAGAAATAGCCTCAACTGAAAATATAAATAAAAAGCCACAATATTTACTATAGTGCAGTTTCCAATAGTAAAATAATGGATACAACTTAAATATTGTGAAAAGATCAAACTGACTATATATGATATATCACAAAATTATAGAAAATTATTCATACTCTTGAAAGTACTGTTGAAGAATACTATTTAATAGGGAAAAGTTCACAATACCTGTTTATATTATATAAAGTACATGCCTCTAAATATCTATGCCATATGTATACTGTAAAAGACAACATATTACAAAGCCAGGTATTTCTACGTGATTTCATTTCTATCCAAATTTCTACATTTTCTGTATGGAACATGCAAGATTTGAAGCATAGAATGGGAAAGAGTCGAATACCACAGTGCATCTTGGTCATGAAATTAGCACGAGTAATTGGGATACGGGTATGGCTGATAAGAACCAAATGAGACCCATTATTCTACACATCTATGTGGTAATAACCAGAAATGCCAGGCTGCTGTGACAGTGAAAAAATTCTCAAAGCTATCTTGTAACAGTTTCATGAGCTGCCTATACACTTTTCTGAAAGAGGTGGCGTATGATAAAATAAAAATGTTAGTTCAGGAAATATTCTTGAATTTTCGAATTGATGACAAGAAGAGATGAAGAAAAGGAAGCAGATGAAGTGATCAATTTAAAGCTGATTTTGCTTTCATCCTAACTTACAGATCATTTTTCATATTCATTTCAGGTGAAGAAAACTCAAAAAAAGAATTTCCCTAGAAGTCTAGCTTCATGTTCTAGATTTCAAGAACCATTACTAACAGATATAAGAGGGTAGTATGTGAAGATGTACTTTCTTACTTAATTTGACCAAAATGAAAATTACATTTAGTATGGACTGCAAGATTATAAATTTAACACATAACAAAGATATCTTTTTAAAACAAATATAAAGAGGTCTTTAAGATGTCATATTAAAAGCACCTTTACATGAATGAGTTGTTAAAATTTAAGTATCGTCACATAGCTGTAACACAAAATTTAGGAATGATTACATTGTATTAAATAGAACTTCAATATCCAAGAAACAGGTGTCCTGCAGTTCTGCAAATCTAGTCTACATGTAATATGTCCAGAATTCAGCATCCCTCCTCTGGTCTACGTAATACATAGCTACCATTACATTTCCCCAGGATTGTCCCACCTCACCTTTCTACTTCCACCCTAACCACCCCCAATCCAGTCTCAACATGGTAGCCACAGTAATCCTGTGTAAACACGACTCATGTCAAGACAGTCCTCTGCTCCAAAACTTCCAACAGCTTCTAATCTCTAAGGAAAGTCAAAATTTTACTGTAACTTCTAAGACCAATGTGTTATGGCCCACCAACCTCCCAAATCTAATACCAGTCTCCCTCTAGCTCACTCTGCTCCACATATACGGGTCATCTGATTCAATCCCAGCTCAGGGCCTTCGCTCTTACCATTATTCCCAAGCTCTCCAATAGTCTTCCCCATTGAAGCCACATGGTTTGTTCTTTCCCTCACTGAAGTGTCATTCTGCCCTTTCACACTTTCTATCCCATTTCTTTGCTTCCTTCCCATCATCCCCTTCCTACTATTTAACAAACTATGTATATACTCTATTTATGTATTTTTTATTATTCATCCCACACACTAGAATACAAGCTCTACGAGACAGGAGTAATTTATTCTCATTTGTTCTCTAGCATATACCCGGTGCTTGAGAATCAGCAGGTCCCCAATAAATATTTTGTTGAATTAATGATGAATGATTTGTAACCTATTGGGGTGTCAATCAAGAGGTATTGCACAAATATTTGTCGAATAAATGGTAGGTGATCTGTAATCCATACGGATATACGTAAAAAGTTGTATGGTATTAACACTGAAATTCAAATAAAAATAGGGTATTATGAAAAAGGAGATGCGAGTGTAAAATATTAATATTCTAATATTTATTAAGTGTGTAACAGATTATTTCAGCTTATGTGGTCTAAACAACACATGTGGCTTTTAAAGCCTTAACTTTACAACTTAGCCTTCATTATGTGTGTGACGTTCACTATTTACTGCTCCAGGATTTTGTATTTTCATCTCCCCTGTATAATTTCTACCTTCATTTATTATTAATAAACAACTTTTATTTACAGAAAGTTTACTCTGTGCCTAACTCTGCTCTAGAGTAGATTCTCTAGTCCTTACTAGCTGATTACAGACCTAGAGTTCCTTTTACCATGTAAGTACTGACTAGTTCTCTAGGTTCAGGAGAGCTTCCCATTCATCACACCTATAATCTTGGTATCTATTGACATGTTATTGGTGATTACTGTTAATATGTATGGAAATGACTTAATTTTTTCTAAACTGCTCTATTAATGATCAGTTTGTGTTCAAAATATTGTACTTCATGAAGAAAATACTAAGTCCCTAGAACAAGCAAACTAAACATACTACCAAGAGTTTACTCAACAATTGGAGGCAGCCTCTCTGCGGACACACAATCTACACATAGAGTAGCTATAGTCAAAATACGTAAGAATTGGTACAGCAAGGGCACTGACCAATCGGAACAGACACTGGCTTTTTATAAAAATGCCGTACACCCGTACCAGCATGCCCCATGGACTGAACACTTGCCCTGTGTACACAGAGGCTATCAAAGGTGAATCATGCAGTATTAACTTCAAACAACTTTTTCTCTCCCTTAATCCCAGGAGAGCCAAGGTACAAGAGTTTTTAAGGAAGAATGAATAGCTAAAAATAATTCTCCTTTGAGATCCTAGGACTGGGTTACGGCCTAGTTATAGCAGAGGAAGCAGGCTAATTAAAAGCTTTTGACACCTGAAGCAGGGGTAGCAGGCCAAAGCAGCAAGCTTTCACAACGAGCTCTGAAGCCCAGAAGCCTTGAAGCTGCCGGAGCAAGGCTGGAGCAGGCAGAAGCGGTGAGCCACCAGGAAACTGTGGACAGGCAACACCCAGGGCGTAAGTTAAAGGTTTTCCTGAAAGCAAAAAGGAAAACCCAGCGTTAAGTTAAGCAGTAACTGACAATTGAGTCGTAGAGAGAAGGTTCTTCATTCGCAGAGCTGTTGATTTTCAATTATATCTTGCTCCTTTATTGTTTCCCATTAATTATGCATGTCTTGTAGGAGTTACATGCTTTATTTTCTTTTTAAGAAAAGCATAATTTATAGAAATGCTGCTCCTATCAGGTATCCATACCAGAAGTGAGCCTATCCACTGGGTCTAGATACCTATTTACAAATTCTTGGCAGAAGATGAAATACCTTGGAGGAAATAATGATCTCTTTAGGATAATCTTTACATTTTGAAATCTTGTAAGTTGATAAATACCACAGGATATGTAAGGCCACCAGAGATACTTTCATCAGGAATGAAGAACTAAGCAGCAAGAGATCTTAATTCAGGTGATAGAATTTTCTATGTGAAATTCAATCTGTCTTAAAATAAGAGAAAATCATCTGCAATGTTGCTTTCATTTTACATACTTTTAATCAATATACACAGAGCAAGAACATACCAAAAAAGAGAGCGAGATACCTTCTCACATTGAATCTCAAATATCATCAGTCATGCTTTAGCTTACTCTGAGTTGACTCTGGAGATCTAAATGCATTGACCGTGACCAGGGAGGACTTAGCCCCTGGTCACCTGGTGGCCAGGCTGCCATACCCTGCAGCCCACTCCCCAGCCCTGCACCTCAATCTTTGATTTCTCCTAGCTCTAGGGTTAACAAATATCGTCTGTTGTTCTTAACCATCTGCCTCACAATCCTCATGAGTTAACTGTAAGTAATTCTCCAGGGCCTGTTCTTTAGTCCCTTTTATGAAAAAAAGGGGAGATTATTTATACTTGTCATTTCTTCCTTCTTTTTCCATAGCTCAATCTCAACTGAGCCCCAAATGTACATGCAGTCCCACAATTCTCTGTCCTTTACCAGTCCTCTATAATGCCCCGTGCCACACTACCACCACCATCTATCCCACCCCTCTCCTACTCAGCTTGTCCCTACAATTCATGACCTGGTCGCCCACTTCATAAAAAGGATATCCTTTACATTCTCTTATGCCACCTTTAAATGTTTCTACATGTCTATGTACCCTTACCTCTTTTCCTAAAGAACCCAAGCAAGAAGTGTCCCCACCACCTTTCAAGGCTAATGGTATCATCTGAGATCTTGATCCTAGACCCTCCTCTTCCTTTCCTTCTTGCCATGGAACCATTAAAGATGTCTCAGACTTCCAGTCTCCTTTCTTCTAGCTCCTGAGTATCAACTGACAAGCTTTTCTAAGACCATCTCCCATTCAAAATTAAAAAACTTGACCGTCATCTTACCTTCCCCTAAAGGAACTGGTATCACATTCCTGTTCCATAAGGAATCATTCCTCCATAAAGACGTTTTTAAATAGTACATGCTAGCCCTGGCTGGTAGCACAGTGGATAAGGCACTGGCCTGGGAACCCAACAGTCGCTGGTTTGATTCCCCAGCCGGGCACATGACCAGGTTGCAAGCCAGCTCTCCAGCCAGATCTGTGGCTGATAGCAGGTGGAAGGCAACCATACATTGATGTTTCTCTCCCTCTCTGCCTCTTTCCTTTCCCCTCTCTCTGAAAACAATAAATAAAATCTTAAAAAAAAAAAAAAATAGTACATGCTTTCTTTTTCCACTTGCTCATCATTTATCTGCTTCTCCACCTCTTTCAATCACCTACATCAATCTAGTTTCATTTCACTCTACTGGACTGAAATTCTTTTCTCAAAGATCAATAATGACTTTCCAATTTCCAAATTAAGCATACTGGTCTCAATTCTCATCTGCTTCAACCTCTCTTCATTACTGAACATTGCTGACAATCTTCTCCCCTTTTTCTTTCTTTTATAACCTGTTAAATGCTGTTCCCCAAGGATCCCTACTCTAACTTTTTTACATCTTCTTCCTGACATGTATTATTTATTCCAAATACCTCAATTAATACCTGTATGCTGATGGCTCCTAAATCCTTATCCCCTAGTATCTAGCCCCATATTTCTAGATGCTAGTCATCTCTAGAATGTTCAGCAAATATCTCAAATTTAGTAAGTCAAAAATCTGTATACGAAACTTATTTACTCAAGCTGCAAAGCCCAATCTCCTGTGACTTCTACCTTGAACTCATCACTGGCATCCATTGTGACTTCTCTCCAACCTCTCCCCCATCCCCCCTCCTTTTCCACTACCATGGGCCTAGTTCAAGCCCTTACTATTTCACCTGAAAAATGTTAATAGGCTTTTTTTTTTTTTTATCACCTTCCTATATAGCAGATGCTATGCTAACTACTGAGAATACAAAGATTAAAAAAAAAAAAGGGGGAGGGGGCTGTCCCTCAAAAATCTCTCAGCCCAGTATAGGAAACATACCTAAGCAGATAATTACAGTACAACGTGAAAATCAACAGTAAAAATAAGGTCCCATAAAAGGCAAAAAAGAGAAATCCCTGACCCAAAAGGTCATCCTTTCTTGGAAGAGGTGACTGACACCTGAGTGAATCCTAGAAAAGGCGGACCAAGTGAGTTTGGTTGGAAGAGGAGAGATATTTTGGGATGTGGAAATAGCACGAGCAAGAGACAGGAGAAATGTCTGCGTGGGGGAGAGGCAACATAAAGATGTTTAGGGACAAAAGCCGTCTTCTCTCCTAGGAAAGGTTCCCTCCCAGAAGGAAACAGCAACAAATGAAGCTGAAGGATCCAAATAATGGGGGATCCTGCATGCCACGTTAAAAAGTAGGTACCAGGGAACCATGCTTCAGAGTTAGCTTTAGCCAGATCAGGTCTCTGGAGAAAGAAGGGTTGTGAGGCAGGGAAGAAATGAGAAGATTGAAATAGTAGCTGAGGTATTAGATACTGAGCATCTAACTAGGGACAAAAGAGGAGGAAATGCATGAAATGCTAATGATGTTTAGGATACAAAAGTAGTTAACTGCTTAGATGGGGACAGGGGGACTGAGAGTGAGATCCCCAGGACTAGGCCTCTTATCTGCCTAGTCCTCCCTCTACACTATCACCAGCAGTACCTTTCTTAAAACATTCTCACTGTATCACCACTCTGCTTGTTAACACTGGAGAGGACTCCCAACCCTGAGGTCCTCAGCATTGCACACCAAGTCATTCTACTGCTCTGCCCAAGTGGCCTTTCAGTCCTTGTCCTTCGCCAACAGCACTCCCCACATTCCAGTCAAAAGATCACTACCTGCTCTGTGAATAAAAAGAAATGCCCTTAAAAGAAAAAAATGCTTATAGTTCTTATAGAATTATCATATAAAATTTATAATTTTATAACATTTCGTAGAGAAAACAAAATTAACCAAAATTATATAACTGTTCACAGTCTTTCAACCATCACAGCTGTCTTCTAGAATTTTATTCTAGAAGAAATGATTTAGAAAAATATGTGACCTGACTGGCACAGTGGATAAGGCACCGGCCTGCGAACCCAAAGGTCGCTGGTTTGATTCCCCAGTCAGGGCACATAACCAGGTTGCAAGCCAGGTCTCCAGCCAGGTCCGCAGCTGGAGGCAGGTGAAAGGCAACATACACTGATGTCTCTCTCCCTCTCTGCCTCTCTCCCTTCCCCTCTCACTAGAAATCAGAGAATCTTCAAAAAATTAAAACATAAATTTAAAAATTGTGAAATACAGTGAAAGTATTATGTATAAAAATGCTTTTTAGAGCATTATTTATACTTTATAATATAGTAAATAGAACCACTTAAATATCTCAGTCCTTCATTCTACATCTATGCATTGAGCACCTGCTATGCACATGTGCTGGGAAATTACTGTGAACATGGTGGGTAGGAGAGGATCCCTATATTTAGAGTGTACATTCTAGCTTAACATTATTGTTAAGTACATTACAGAAACCTCCACATAATGAGCTTTTATGAAGCCATTAGAAAAAGGGTTTATAAAGAAATATTTAAACACATGGGAAAAAAGACAAAGTATTTTCTTTAAAAAGCTAGATATTGAGGTTTAGAAAACTAACCCAATTTTACTACCTATGAATAGAAATAAAACTGGGAAGAAATGCCTTAAAATTATAGATCACAGTGCTGTGTGTCCCTTTCCCTTGTGCTGATAAGACAGTGACCCTGACCAAGGGTGTGGAACATGCCTGGATTATAGTACATGATTCGTAAGAATGATTTTCATGAGTGAAAACTGAAAAGCATGAAAGAAAAAAAGAATTTTTGTTTTTAATCTCTGCTTAGGAAATACATAAAGTTTATAAGCACTGTGCTAATTACGGAGTATAACAAATCCAAACATTCCCCCCTTGCCTTTAAGTTACAGCCTCTCTCCTTGGCTTGAGACGGCCAGCTTCACCCGTGTCTTCCCTTCTTCTCTCCCCCGTCCATGCCTATGTCCAAATTTCCCCTTCTTGTAAGGACACCACTTACAGGGCCCACCCTAATGGCCTCCTTTTAACTTAAGTCACCTCTGTACAGATCCTATTCCAAACAGGGTCGCATTCTGTGGTGCTGGAGGTGAGGACTCCCAACATGAAATTTTTTTTTGAGGGGGTTGGAAGGGAGACACAATTCAGCCCAGAGTAGTTATGCAAGTTTCTTGTTTCCTGGTAAATCTGTTTCCTGCAAAGCTCTATCTCACAAATTTTGAAATGCGGCATTTTCATTCACATCGATTTTATAATTTCCCTTATGATCTATATTCTTAGATATGCAACATACAGGTTTTTTTTTTTTTGCTTAATGATATTAATTTCTAATTATAGCTTATTAAGGTCAGATATCATGATCTGCATAATGATTTTTTTGAAAGTTATTAAGGTGTCCTTTCTGGCCTAGAACAAGATAAATTTGAAGAATGATTTGTATAGGCTGAGACTAGAAAGTATATTCTTTCCCAGATAGAGAATTCCACATTTATTTGAGGTTCAGTATAATCAGGCCATTAAAATAAGTCCTATGTTGTCTCAGTAGCAACAGTGGTGCACGGGTTCCAGGAAAGAGGCATCAGTACTGGACGTGGCAAGCACAGGCTCTGGGTTCCATGGCTTCAGTAAACCCAGGACCCAGCACCCCAAGTGTGCTGGGCCCTAGCGGCCCTCTCTGCCTGATGGTGCTGCCCCTTACCCCACGCAGACTGTGTTTTGCATCCCTGCCGGTTCAGCTCCATGATGAGCCCATGAACTGAATGGGCCATCTGAGGCTTTCCTGGGTAGATTCAAGCTTCCTCAGAGTACAGTTGGCTAAGAAAATGGATCTGCCTAAAACTTTAGTATCCAGGGATAGTGGCCAAACCTGTCTACCCAGTCCTGCATACATTTTTTTTTAACATGTCAAGTTCGGTTCAGCCTGGGATGGGGGTTAAAATTCCTTATATTTTTTAGTTCAGGTAAGATTGAAGGGTTTAGACAATGGCTACTGTGCTTTAGGGCTTGAACAACTAGACCGGGCCAAACCTGTGTATACTATTAGAGTTCATCTGTTTTGGGTTAAACGGAGCTCTCTTACACAGAACACAATTCCAGCCCCTGTCTACTTCTCAGCCTCCTCAGAATGGATCCTCACTGTTCACAGGCAGCAAGTCCTTTAAAACTCCTAACAAGGACTTTCACAGACTAGTTCTATGTAGCTCCTGCTGCTCCAAACCCTCCACCCACCACCACATCTCCAGAAGGCAAAACTCAGTGAGACCCTGAAGGATTTAACCAGGTTTTCCAAAGGAATGAAAATAGGAGTTCCTAAGAAGGAACTAAATTCTCCCATATATTCAGTATCACTTACCAAGTAGTCATTTTCTAGATTTGGAATAAGAGAAGGAACAGTCCTTCAAATGAAGAAAGCCACTTTATCCTGGGGCCTCTAAATCTGTTGAACCTTCCAGGTTTGCATATCTTCATTATTTTTTTCCGTTGTTGTTGGTTTTTTTTGCAATGAACCTGGATTGATCATGTGAATAAACAATTCTAACCAGCTAGAATTGCTGTGCTAGGCGCAGAGTAGAATTCCTGATACAACAGTTTAAAACAAAACTAGGTGGTCCCTACTAGCTAAAGATCTGAATGACCTCTAATCCCTTAGAAAAAGTAGTTGGGAAGAAACCAATTCTGACTATTTTTAAAAATCGCTGCTTCACCATTTTAACACAGTGTGGGATTACTATGCCATTCAGAAGTTCCACCCTCAAAAAACAAACACTTTGTCTTGATTTTATCTCCTTGACTTGCCAGTTTCTGAAAAAGGAGAGGTAAAAGCTCTATCTTAAACTGTTGAAAGCTCTAGTGTTCCCCTACCCATTCTATTCAGTCGTCACTTTATATACAGTTGAAAGTGAATCTGTTAATGAACATAAATTCCACGATTATTACAGCTCATTTTAAATGTTATTTTAAAATATTTATAATTGATTATAACATAAATATAAAACAAATGTAGATTTAAACACATTTATAAGTGAACATGTAACTAAAATCCATATCAAGAAATAGAATGGCAGCAACCCAGCAACCCCCAAGTGGCCCTACTGGACCACAACTTCCCCATTCCCACCACAGATAACCCATACCCCAGCTTTTATGACAAAATCAAATCATATGGCCCTGGCTGGTGGCACAGAAGATAGGCACTGGCCTGCAAACCCAAAGGTCGTTGGTTCGATTCCCAGCCAGGGCACATAACCACGTTGCAAGCCAGGTCTGTGGCCGGAGACAGGTGAAAGGCAACCATACACTGACATTTCTCTCCCTCTCTCCTTTCCCCTCTTTCAAAAGTAATAAAATAAAATAAAATAAAATCATATGCATCCTTTCCTGTGCTGCCTCCTTCACTCAACATACTGTCAGGTTTTAGAAACACAGTTATTTCTGCCACATAGAACACGTTTTTCTATTATCCTGGGAACTTTAAACATACAATTATTTCTTTAAATGATTCACAGAACTTGCAGGTTAAACTATCCCAACCTGGAAGAATTATTTAATGATTTTAAAACAGACAATAGATTAACATGCTTTAAAAATCAAAACAAGCCCTGGCTGATGTGGCTCAGTGGACTGAGCACTGGCTGGCAACTCAAAAGCTTGCTAGTCTGATTCCCAGTCAGGGCACGTGCCTGGGTTGCGGGCCAGGCCCCCTACTTGGGAGTGTGTCAGAGGCAACTGATCAATGTCTCTCTCTTCTCTCTTTCTCCCTCCTTTCCCCTCTGAGATAAAATATTTTAAAACAAATAAACATCAAAACAAAACTAAAAAGATTTCCACTTAGGAATATCACTCCCACTCCTGTCTTCTCTACATGTGCCCCATTCTCTCTTGTCCCTACAAGATGTTACTTTATTAAAATACAGCTATGAATCTTAATACTGCTACCTCTTTTTAAAAAAAGATAGCACACTACTGTATATACATTATCCTGCATCTTATTTTATTTGTTTTACAATATATCCTGCAGCTTTCTCACCTAGGATACAATTCAGTTTTTCTTTATTGCAGGAGCACAGCATTTCATTGTGTGGATTTACCACGGTTATTCAACCGACTGTTGGGTACCTGTGTTACACTGATCTTATCTTTTATACTTGAACATTTGATCCATCTGTAGTTTGCCCTGATATATGGTCTGAATTTTAGGATCCACAAAAGGACTTTTCCAATTTGCTTTCCAGTTGCCTCAAGACCTTTTATTAAAATTGCACAAATTGGAGATGCTGCCTTTAGCAAATATTAAATATCTTTGTGCATCTGAGACCATTTCTGAACTTTTCATTTACGTGCTACCTGTTGAGGCTCTGTAACATGTTTTACAATACAGTGGGTCTGTCATTATTCCTGGACAAAACTACAGGAGGAGGGCTAGACATACAGTATATTTAAAAACTTCAATACCCACCTCTCAAAAGACTACAGAGCAACAAATGTACAAGAAAAATTATTTCCAAATGCACATGGAGTATATGGGTAGGCAAGCCACTTTATCACCCCAAAACAAATATTAATAAATCTCAAAAGTATTAAAAAATTAGGGTATGCTGTCCAATAAGCTAGAATTTAGATAAATTATAATGTATCAGTTATGCAAGAAGTACATCTGATAAAGGACTGTTATCCAAAATAAAGAAGTCTCAAAACTCAACAATTGGAAACCCAACCCCTTTAAAAAATAAACCAAGCCCTGGCTGTGGAACAGTGGATAAGGTGCTGGCCTGCAAACCCAAGGGGTCGCTGGTTTGATTCCCAGCCAGGGCACATAACCAGGTTGCAAGCCGGTCTCCAGCCAGGTCCTTAGCTGGAGGCAGGTGAAAGGCAACCATACATTGATGTCTCTCTACCTCTCTGCCTCTCTCCCTTCCCTTTTCTCTAAAAATAATAAATAAAATCTTAAAAAAAAAAAAAATTGACCCAAAGATCTTAACAGGCACCTCATCAGGGATTTACAGATGAAAAACAAACATCTGAAAAGATACTCAATATCACCAACCATTTAAAAACTACAACTTGTGGGCCCTGGCTGGTGGCTCAGTGGATAAGGCGCCGGCCTGCGAACCCAAAGGTCGCTGGTTCGATTCCCCAGTCAGGGCACAGAACCAGGTTGCAAGCCAGGTCTCCAGCCAGGTCTGTAGCTGGAGGCAGGTGAAAGGCAACCATACATGGAAAAAAAAAATAAATAAATAAAAACTACAACTTGAAAAACCTATGAGGTGGCACTACATACCCATTCAAATGGCCATGTACAAGGGCAGGGAGTATATGGGAACTCTGTACTTGCTGATCAATTTTGCTCTGAACTGAAAACTGCTTTAAAAAATAAAGTCTATTGCTCTTGCATCTCAGCCACCAACTTGCCATCCAGACTGAGGATGACCCAGAAACCTGGGGCCACCTGAGCCCCAGCCCCAGCCATGGCCTGGCACAGAAAGCACCCACGAGGCTGACCTACGTAATGCTGGTGGTCTGCATCATCACAGGATCAACTTCAACAAAAGTCACACAGGTTACTTTTGGAGAGTTAGTAGGAAGCATTAGCATTTCAAGAAGAACAGCTTCTGCCCAACTGCCAAACATGACAAACTGTGGACCCTGGACAGTGAGCAGACACTGGTAAATGTTGCCAAAATCAAGGCTGGAGCTGCTCCTATCACTGGTGAGGGACTGGGCTACTAAGTTCTGGAAAAGGGAAAACTTCCAAAGCAGCCTGCCACTGTGAAGGTCAAATTCTTCAGCAGAAGAACTGAGGAGATTAAGGGTGCTGATGGAGCCTGTGTCCTGGTAGCTTTAAAAGCTACATGCAGTGAAGTTCATTAAATGCTCACATAGGCTATTGTAAAGTAAATAAATACTTAAAATGTCAATCAAAATAACCCACCATATTAGCAGAATTAAAAGAGTGAAAATACAGGATTACTTCAAGAGATGCATAAAAAAGTATGTAACACCACACACTGATGTCTCCCTCTCTCCCTCTATCCCTTCCTTTCTCTCTAAAAATATTAAAAAAAAAGAAATCCAGCTTAAAAAAAAAAGTATGTAACAAAAATTCAGCACCTGTTAATTTTTAAATTATCAGGAAAGTAGTAATAGAGACAGTTTCTTCAATTTTTTTTTTTTTTTTTTTCAATGTATGGTTGCTTTGCACCTGCCTCCAGCCACAGACCTGACTAGAGACCTGGCTAGCAACCTTGTTATGTGCCCTGGCTGGGAAATCGAGCCTGCGACCTTTGTATTCGCAGGCCAGTGTCTTATCCACTGTGCTACCAGTCAGGGCCAGTTTCTTCAATTATTATTACACTTACTAGTATAACACTAAATCCTTTCTTCCCAAGTTCAAGAATAAGGTAAGGATGCTTACCCTTACGACATCTATTCAACACTGTATTAGAAGTCCCCGCTAATGCAATAAGGGAAAAAGGTATGAAGTCTGAAAAATGAAATGGAAACTAAACCATACCTAGTCTCAAACACTATGATTTACTTAAAAAACAAAGTAGCACCCGAACAACAAAAAACTACTTATAAAATAAATTTAGCATATCAAGATGCAAAATTCAATAGTGTACCTACATATTAGCAGAATATGAATATAATATTGCTTTAAATATCATTTACCATAACATACAACATAAAATACTTCCAGATAAACTTGACAAAATGTGAGTAAAACCTAAAATAACTAAACTAACAAAACAATCAAGAAAAACTAAAACAGGCCTTTAAAAGAACAATGATAAATACCACAGACTAATAAGTACATAGATTCAACATTAAGATGTCAGACCTCCCAAAAATGATCAATAAAATTAATGCAAATTCAATTTTAATACTAACAGGTTTTTATAGAAACTGACACTAATTCTAAAATCTTTACAATAATTCATGTCCTAGAACAGCTAAAACAATCTGAAAAAGAACAAAGGAGGACTTATATACACACTTCATTACATACTCTTAACTTTGTAATATAAAGCTATAGGAATCAAGATAATGTAGTACTGGAATTGGATAAACAAAGATTAATGAAAATCAGAAAGCAGAAATTGATCAGCACTTAGTCAACTGGTTTTTTTTTTTTTTTTACAAAGATGCTGAAATAATTTAATACAGGGAATATAGACTTTTCAACAAATGCTGCTGAAACAATGGATGCGCACATTATTTTAAAAATCACCTTCATCCCTGTATCACATCATAAATGAATTAATTTGCAGTGGATCACCAACCTAAACATAAGAGCTCAAACTATAAAGCTTTAAAACAAAATAGGTGAGCCCTGACCAGTGTGGCTCAGTTGACTGGGCATCTCCCTAGAAAAGTTAAAGGTCAAACGTTCAATTCATGGTCAGGTACATGCCTGGGTTGTGGGTCTGATCCCTGGTTGGGGCATGTATGACAGGCAACCTATTGATATTTCTCATATTGATGTTTCACTCTCTTTCACCTTTCCTACACCTCTAAAAGTTAATAAAATCTTAAAAAATAAGTAAAAGATATGAGTACCTCTGTGACCTGAATAAAAACAAGGGTTTCTTGCGGGTAGGCAAGGGTAATAATAAACATAAAAGAAAAATATTTCATAAAATTACACCATAAAAATTTTAAACTTGTGCTTGTCAAGATAGTTTCCAAAAAATTAACAGGCAAGCCACATAGACTGTGAGAAAATATGGGCTAAACATATAACTGATAAAGGACATTTATAAATATAAACTCTTGTACAACTCAATAATAAAAAAAAGTCCAATTTTTCTAAATGAGCAAAATATCTGAACATACACTTCACAAAGAAGATATGAGAATGGTGAATCATTATGTTGATATAAATACAAACAACAATGCAACTTATGATTATGAGATTCTATGACATACCCACCAGAATGGCTAAATCACAACAAAAAATACTGTTGAGAACATGGAACTGGTAGGAATGTAAAATCCACTAGAGGAGGTCTGCTAGTCTCTTTTAAATTTAAACATGACCTACATTTTAATACAGCAAGCAGCTCCATTCCAAGGTATTTATCCAAGGAAAATGAAAACATTTCCATAAAAACATTTACAAGGATATTCATATCAGCTTTATTCCTAACAGCCAAAAAAAGAGAGAAAACCCAAATACTCATCAACAGAATGGATAAATTGTTATATATTAATAGTATACTATTCAGCAATATAAACCATTAACACATTCAGACCAGAGTGGGTGCATTCAGGGTGATATGGCCGTAGACTAAAGTATTAACACATTCCATCACAAGGTTGAATCTCACCCACACTGTTCTGAATGAAAAAAGCTGGACACAAGCTTATCTAGTATAATTCAATTTGTATGAAATTTTCTAACAATGTTAACTTGATGGAAATTATGTGGAACTGGCAGAAGGAAACTTCCTAGGATGATGTAAATGTTCCGTATTTTCATAAAGGTGAATCCTTTTCTCAAAACTCACTGAATTGTACATATCAATTAGCATATTTCAACATATATAAAATTTACCTCAAAAGATGCAAATAGCAAAAAAAAAAAAAAAAAAAGCTCCTAGTGTAGAGAGCTTCAATAGTGAAATCTCCCACGCATTTAAAGAAATACCAATCTTACACAAATTCTTACAGAAAATGAAGAAAGCAGAAACACTCCCCAACTATCCTTAAGCTAAGCTTATCAGTCACAAATATAAAGAAACTATAAGATAGGTCAATTAAAGGCCAATCTTGCTCACAGACATAGATAAAACAATCATAACAAATTAACAAATCAAACCCAACTATATATTTAAAGGATGTATCACAATTAAGACTTACGTAATAATGTAATGTTGGCATATTAAAAAATAGTGTCTCGTATAAACCAAATATAGACATTAAATTATATAATCAAAATACAGAAAAGACTTTAGGATTTTATTCATTATTTTTAGAGAGAGGGGAAGGAAGGGAGGAAGAAACAGAGAGAAACATCAATCAATGTATGATTGCCTTTCACCTGCCTCCAGCTAGGGACCAGGCTGGAGACCTGGCTTGCAACATGGTTATGTATCCTGACTGGGAATTGAACCAGTGACCCTTGGGTTCACAGGCTAGTACAGAAAAAGCTTTTGATAAAGTGACCTCTTATGTATGATAAAAGCTCTCAACAGAAGGAAAATTTTCATAACCTAACAAATAATTATACTAATTATAGTCTATTTAATAGTAATCATACCATGAAACTATATAGAAAGCTGAAACTAAAAGGATGGAATAAGGTGTTTAATGCAAATGCCAATACAAAAAGAGCTAGAATCATTCCACTAACTTAAGAGATAATAAATATTATTCAATTATGATAAGACTTAATCACCAGAAGATATAACTCTGTATTTGTTATCAGTGAAAACTGAAACATAAAAATGAAAAATAGCCTTGGCTAGTGTACAGTGGATAAGGCACCGGCCTGCAAACCCAAAGGTTGCTGGTTCAATTCCCAACCAGGGCACATAACCAGGTTGCAAGCCAGGTCTCCAGTCAGGTCTGTAGCTGGAGGCAGGTGAAAGGCAACCATACATTGATGCTTCTCTCCCTCTCCGCCTCTATCCCTTCCCCTCTAAAAATAATTTTTTAAATATTTAAAAAAATTTTTTAAATCACTCAATCCTTTCTCAGGAAATGAAAGATCAAGCAAAGAAAACAAAAGGTAAGAATGTAGAATATTTAACAAGATTAATGAACTTGACCTGATATTTACAGAAATCACACAATTTATGTTCTCTGATGGCTCTAGAATTTTAACCCAGTAACAGACATGAATAGAAAACCCTCCAAATACTTAGAAATTGAGTAATAAACTTCTAAAGATTAAAACACATCATAAATTCAAATTTAAAATCACATGTATTTTGAGCAAAAAAATTTCAATTATTTCTGCTATTCTAATTAAAATATCAAAGAATAAGGGGGGCAGAGAAGGACAATGGGGGAAAATGGCACAACTGTAATATAACAACAATAAATTAATAGAAAAGAAAAGAACAAAGAATAGAGCATACCTAGGAATGAATATGCCCAAAGATGTAGAAACTTCAGTGAGATAAATTTATAAAGGCCTAAACAAATGAAGACTATATCATGTTCATAAATTGACTGATTCAATAGTTAAGATGTCAACATCTACAAAATGATTCTAGTTTCAGTGCAATCCTAACCAAAATTCCAACAGATGTGTGGTATGTGAGTGTGGGTTTTTAAGAGTAAGTAGAAACTGAAACACTGATTCTAAAATTTTGTGAAAATGTGAAGAGCCAAAAACCAAGGAGAGGAGTCAAGCTGGAGTACATAGACTACCAGATAGCAAAACTTACAGCAGAGTAATTTAAGACAGTGTCATGTTGGCAGATGGAGAGACAAACAGACCAGCAAAGCAGCAGAATCCAGAACAAATTCAAACTTATAGTGACATCTGAACAACAGAATTAACTTGGGGGAAAAATTCCATGTAGAAGTATTTCATTCAAAGTTTAATATATTTCCTCACCAATCATATGAATTACATCAGAATATTGATTGAAATTTCAGACGGAATAAAATAGCTTCCAAACCAATTAGCAGGCCATCTATTAATTGTCTCTCTTACCTCTCCAAAAGCTCCTCGGCCAATCACCTTTAATATTTCAAAGTCTTCTCTATGTAATCGCATCTGTTTCACTTTAGAAGTAAATGGTTTAGCTGAAACAAAAAGCAATATCAATTACTTAATGACATGATACAAATTAACAAATTAATGCTTTTTCTTAAATAGTAAGAACTTAAGTTATGATTAAGAATAAAGTCAAAGTATTTGATAATTCCATCAAACTATATTGAAAATAGATTTAATTTCCATAAGAAAACAATACATTCCCTTTATTTCTTTTTTTTCCCCCCTTTATTTCTTATATATGAATTACATTTTGGTGAAGGAAGTATCTTTAAACACCAAATAACATGTGCAATAATGCAAAAAAAAAAACAAAACAAATAAGCTTTAAAAAAAAAAAAAAAACAAGACCAGTTTCTTCTCATGTTAAACATTCTGTGTATTCTAACTCTCAATGCTAGATATGTATTTTATTAAAAAGTCCAAGAAGTAAAAGCAAATTTCATGACACCAGGAAGAGCTTCAGCAATTCCTACCAAATAAATTAGTAATCCTTTCACACTCATTCTTTTTTGTATCCCTTTAACATGCCTTTAGCAGGAGCCCACACTATACAAAGCGTGGTGGCAATCACTAGAAACAAAACACAGGCATTTCATAGAGAAGAAAACTACAGGTGGCCCATAAACACACCAAAAGATATCCAACTTCTCTAGTAATCACAGAAATGAACCAAAAATCACAGTGACGTACAATTTCGCATCTAATTGGCAAAAATTTTAAGGTCAATAATACCAAGTGTTGACAAGAATATCTTATCAACTGCTATTGGGAATGTAAATGAACACAACCACTTTATTAAAACTTGCTATTTACCTATTTCACTTTAATGCTTACATATCCTACAACCCAAAGATTCCATCTTTAATACATAAACTATCGCACATGGGAACTGGAAGATGTGTATTATTCAACATTATCCATAATCATGAAAACCTGGAAATAAATCTCCATTGAATGAAGATGAATAAATAAACCATCAACATGGATGAAGCTCAAAAAGTACTTGGAAAAGAAGTCACAGAAATTATACAGTATGATTTCATTCACATCAAGCTTAAAAACAAGCAAATATAAACATTCTATAGGAAAGCTTATAAAGATGTTAAAACTATAAAGAAAAGCAAGCAAATTTCATGGTGGTGACTTATTCTTGAGACAAGAGACAGAGACACACAGGAGTTTCTAAGATTCTGTTCATTTCTGAAGCTGAATCAAATGGTACACAGATGTTCATTTTATCACCCTTTGAACTGTACATAAGTTTTATGCACTCTTTCATATATATAAATTCACAATAAAAATATTTCATGAAAATTTTAAAACCATTTTAATGTGAATGGATCTATATTCATTTTATTGAAAAGGATTAGCTCAAAATTTTAGTTACTTGGCTGGAATCTTTTATTATTTATTAATATTCTTTCAAATCTGAAAAACTATGGATGTTCTTAACTAAACCAGACAATATAACTTGATTTCAGCGATCAAATTAGATGAAAACAATTGATCAGGAAGAAATGAACAGGGAACAACTTTAGAAATGAAGAGAAACCATTATTAGTATTATTAGTCACAAAAAAATGAACAAGTTATTTGAAGACATGTTCTTTTTCTTTTAAAGATGGTTCATACATTTTTTAGAAAGATTTTATTAATTTTTAGAGAGAGGGGAAGGGAAGAGAGGCAGAGAGGGAAAGAGACATCAGTATATGGTTGTCTTTCACCTGCCTCCAGCTACAGACCTGGCTTGCAACCTGGTTTTGTACCCTGGCTGGGAATTGAACCAGCGACCTTTGGGTTTTGCAGACCAGTGCCTTATCTACTGTGCCACCAGCCAGGGCCCTGAAGACATGTTCTTGAGAAGAATAAATGATTGGTTATTCTTATGATCCTTAATGATTATAGGTCCTTCAACCTACTACACCAGTGGTTCCCCAACCTTCTGTGGCACCAGAGACTGGTTTTGTAGAAGATAATTTTTCCACAGACCAGGGTTGGGGCAATGGGTTCAGGGAGATTCAAGGGCATTACATTCAAGCTCACCTTCTACTGTTCAAGTTCCCAACAGTCTGGGATGTTGGGACCCCTGTACTACAGGAAACAAGCACCTTGATCCTTTAGGAAAAATTATAAAAATCTTACAGATAATTAGTTTAAAACGATTTTCCATACACATATTTTTAAGAGAACTGCTCAACAGTTGTCACTGTTCTACTTGTTTGCTTACTATCGCAGGACATACCTGTGGGCGGCCTCTCACTCTTCTAATTGAAACTGATCTAATCTAACATCACTATAAACTCAGAGCTATCCACCTCTATGAACAAATCTAAAACAGGCCAAAGGAAGTAACTGAAGCAGATCTCATTATGTGCCTCTATCAATTTAACTCAATCTTTGCCTCCCTTATCTTTAAGGCAACCACAAAATGTGTCTGATTTCCTTGTATTAGTTACTCATTAGCTGTCCAGAGATTACAGAGATAATGAAATTAGCAGAAATGAGTAGGCAAAGGCCTTAAAACAACTATTACATAGGTATGCTGAAGGTTCCCAATGAATGAATAGGAAACTCAGCAAAGAAAGAGCAATCATGGATCCATATAGTTTTTAAAGGAACCAAATGGAAATTCTAGAATGGAGGTTCTTCAGAAGAAAATAATAATGAAAAAAGAACCTATGAACTTGAAACTATATCCATAGAAATAAACAATTCAAAGAAAAAAGGCCTTGAGAATGGATAGTCTCAGGCACCTATGAGACAACAGCAAAGGGTAACTGGACTCTCAGAAAGAGCAGAGAATGAGGAGAATGAATTTCAAGAAATAGGGTCTGAAAAGTATCCAAATATGGTATAAGACAAACTTACAGATTCAAGAAAGTCATGGAATCTCGAGGAAAAAAGAAAGAAAATTTCACCTACACACACTGTATTTCCTAGTTAAAAAAAATTTTTTACTTTAAGTCCTTTTGATCCTTCCACTGGTAATGTACTTCTGTCACATTCTAGAGTTGAATAACAAATATTAATGTTGGAAACCTGATTGCCAGTTAATGTCGTTAACTGGTCCTGCTTCTTCAGTAATACACTTAAAACATTATCAACCATTCCAGTTAACTATTCTAAGCAAATACCAATTCCAAAAGACAACTTTAGGAAAATAAAAAGTTGGCATCCAATAAGTTTGTTAAAATACTTAAAAATCTATTTTAGCCTGCAAACCCAAAGGTCGCTGATTCGATTCCCAGCCAAGGCACATAACCAGGTCCTTAGCTGGAGGCGGATGAAAGGCAACCATACATTGATGTTTCTTTCCCTCTCTGCCTCTTTCTCTTCCTCTCTCTCTGAAAATAATTTTTTTAAATATTAAAAACCAACAAACTTTTAAAGACTTCAGATCTGAAACCGTTGTATTACTAATAAATTAGGGTGAAGAGGCGAGGGGATTAAAAAGTACCAATAGGCCCTGGCTGGTAGCACAGTGGATAAGGTGCCGGCCTGCGAACCCAAAGGTTACAGGTTCGATTCCCCAGCCAGGGCACATAACTAGGTTGCAAACCAGGTCTCCAGTCAGGTCTGTGGCTGGAGGCAGGTGAAATGCAACTATACATTGATGTCTCTCTCCCTCTCTGCCTCTCTCCCTTCCCCTCTTTCTGAAAATAATGAAATAAAATCTTAAAAAAAAAAAAAAAAGTACCAATAGGTAGAGTAGCCAAAGAACCTACCCACATGGCCCATGGACATGAACAATGGTCGGGGGATTGCATGAGGGAGTGGGGGGTGCTGGATGGGGAAGGCAAAGTGGTTAAAATTGAGGTAACTGTAATAGCATTATCAATAAAATATAATTTAAAAAAGAAAAATAAGGCCCTGGCTGGTGGCTCAGTGGATAGGTGCCGGCCTGTGAACCCAAAGGTCGCTGGTTCGATTCCCAGCCAGGGCACATAACCAGGTTGCAAGCCAGGTCTCCAGCCAGGTCTGTAGCAGGGAACAGGTGGAAGGCAACCAGGCACTGATATTTCTCTTCCTTTCTGCCTCCCTCCCTTCCTCCCCCTCTGGAAATAATAAATAAAATCTTTAAAAAAAACTGTTTAGAAAAGATAAATATAAAATTACTCTGAAATACCATTCCTCACTCATAATAACTACAAAATTCAACAACTCTATATTACACTTCCCTGGTGAGGCTGGGGAGACTCTCCTGTACTGCTGGTTAGTTACAATGCAAAATGGCAACAGGTCTACAAATAGGAATTTGGCAATATCTAACAAAACAACATAGGCATTTTCACTTTGATTCAACTTTGTCACTCATAGGAATTTACTTTGAAGATATACTTCCAACAATATAAAATACATTGCATTATTATTTATAACAGCAATTTTTTAAAAATAATCTAAGTGCCAAATCACAGAGAAATGTATTTAAAGAAATTATGACACAAACATGTAATACTATGTAGCTTCTACTTTGAAAAAAAAAAAAGAAAGATCTCTATAAACTGACTGATACTGAATGATTCCCGGGACATACGAAGAAAAGAAGTGCAAAGTAACATAGAAAGTATACTACACTTTAAAAATATGTATGAACATGTTTTATGGATGTCATTACTTTTACGGAGATAACAAGCAATCGTAACACTTATCTGAGTATACATTTTTGGTATAATTTTGACCTTCCAATGAATAATACAACCACAAATAGAATTTTTTAAAAAGACAATAAAAAACTAACTTCTGAAGGAAGTGTTTTGAATATAAGCCCTCTATCAACAAAAAGAATACAAAGAAACTTGAACTCTACTTAGATTTGCTGTTTGAAATGCTAAGTAGCAATTCTGAAATGATTTTGGATTTTGAGTAAATTATAGTTAATTAAACAAATGAATACTACGTAGCTGGCCTCGATTCCCAATCTGAAAAGACACAAATATGGGGAAACGAGTCCTCTGGTGCTAATGAACAGATGGACATAGTTTGCTACACAAGTTAACTCCTGTTTGCAATTGCATTAGCTTATATATAAAATTGCCAGTCAATAAGGTATTTAAGTATGTATATAGCATTAACATAAACATATACACACATCCCATAATATAATGAAGGCACTGAAGCATGATACGTAAGTATCTCAGCAGCAATGAGAACAAATAGTAGCCAGATGCTGCTCTCTGTTTACCAGTTTTCACAAAAAGGAAACTAGGTTACCGGCAGTAATAGCCAATGTGAGCAACACAACATCACATTATTAAACAAAATGACATTATATGCCTTCTGGCATGATGCACTGAGAATAAACAGAGTATCACTTTACAACCACGTGGCTGCCAAAAAACGGAAATCCTGAATCTAATCATAAAGAAGAAATAACCAGACAGCTTACACTGAGGAACAATTTACAAAAAACTGACCTGTGGAGTGACAAATTTCAAGATATGACAAGGACATTAAAAGACAAAGTCTGAAAAAGTACTCCAGATTAAGAGACTAGAGGTATGACAACTAAATACAATATGTAATAATAGAGTGAACTGTGTATCCAAAAGTTATAAATAATGCTGTAAAGGATATTATTGGGACAAGGGGGAATATTTCAATATTAATTGTATATTATATGTTATTGCATCAGGGTTAAATTTGCTAAATTGATAATAGTTTATTCTGAGAGAACAAATGCTGACATAAGTAGTCTTCCTCATCTACAAAGATTCACTCAAAGACCCCCAGCAGATGTCTAGAAAAAGTACTAAACCCCGTATAGACTGTTTTTTCCTATACTTATTGTACATATCTATGATAAAGGTTAATTTCTAAATTAGGCACAGTAGGAGTAATAATAACTAATAATAAAGTAAAATAATTATAATATACTCTAAGTTATATAAATGTGGTCTCTCAAAATATATTACTGTACCATGCTTATCCTTCTTGTGATAATGTGAGATGATAAAATGCTTTATTAGGTTGAGAACTTTCAGTCTTTCCCTTAAAACAAGCACTTCATGGTTTTTCTGTGGCATCAGAATTGCCAGCATCCTTTCTCTTGCTCTGTGAGGCCATGAGTGAATAACGTAAGGGTGACTTGAACACAAGCAGTAAGAGAAGATAAATCACACGTTCTGATAACCGAGACAGTTACTCAGTGCAAAGAGGTGACTGGCATATATTGTACATACAGCTTGAATATACTGGGCAAAAAATGATTCACATCCCAGGCAGGATGGAGCAAGATTTCATCACACTATCAGAACAGTCCACAATTCAAAACTTATAAATTGTTGCCCTGGCTGGCGTGGCTCAGGGGATTGAGAACCAGCCTGTGAACTTGAAAGGTTGCTGGTTCAATTCCCAGTCAGAGCACATGCCTGGGTTGTAGGCCTGGGCCTGGGCCAGGGCCCCAGCTGGGGGTCGTGTTAGAGGCAATTGATCAACGTTTCCCTCCCTCTCATTCTCCCTTCCTTACCCTGCCTCTAAAAATAAGTAAAATCTTTTTTAAAATTTATAAATTGTTTATTCCTGGAATTTTCCACTTAATATTTTCAGGCTGCAGGTGCCCACAGGCAACTGAAAGTACAGAAAGCAAGCCCACAGACAGTGATACCATGGATAAAGGAGACTACTGTACTTACAAAAAACATATGTGAAAAACTGTCCCTTGAGCCCTGACAGGTGTGGCTCAGTAGGTTAGGCTTCGTCCTGCAAAGGGAGGAGTTGCTGGTTTGATCCTGGTCAGGACAGTGACTGCGTTGACGGTTTGATTTGCGGTCTGATGTGTACAAGGGGCAACTGATCTATGTTTCTCTCTCGCATAGTTTCTCTCCCTCTCTTTCTTCCTCCTTTCCCCTCTCTCTAAAAGTAAATACATAAAATCTTTTGTGTTAAGTTCCTTGATGAAACTTTCCTTGAGGCTGTTTATCAATTATATCAAGATATAAACTGAGTAAGAGAAGATAAACTACACATTCAGCAATTATCTGGTCATGGCTAAGATGAAGTCTATACTAAGGATGCTCCAGTTTATATCACCTAATGTTTAAAATCTTAAAACCAAGGCATTAATGAAAGAACGGACTCACATACTGAAATAAGACAGAGGAAGAGAGCAAAAAAGAGCTGTTCAAAACAACAGAAAAGACAAACACAAATTTTGACAACACACTAAAACAGAATGAAGAAAAAAAACCATGATCATCTCACAACTGGTGTAGAAAAAGCATCTGACAAAATTAAACCCCCCTCCCTTTTTTAAGACACTGTAATGATTTTAAAAATCAATAAACTAATAATAGAAAAGAATTCCTAAACAGAATAAAGGCCCTATATGAAAAAATCCCACAGCTAACAGCAAACTCAATGGGCAAAGACTGAAATCTTTTACCCTGAGATTAGCAACAAGACAATGATGTCCACTTTTGCCACTTCTATTCACAACAGCACTGGAAGTTCTAGCCCGAGCAATCACGAAAAAAATATAGAAAGCATACAAATTGGAAAGAAAGAAGGAAAATCATCTGTTTGCAGATAACATGATCTTACATGTAGAAAACTCCAAAAAATATCCAAAAAAATATTGTCAGAGCTAATAGATAACTCAGCAACTGTGCAGGATATCAAATCAACAAATGAAAATCAACTGTGTATTGTTTCCCTATGTGATTCCATCTGTTTACAGGAAACAGGCAAACCTGCAGAGACAAAGTAAACTAGCTGTTGCATAGCGCCAAGGGGAAGGGGTAATCACAGTGACTGCTAATGGGTGCAGGGTTTCCTTGGCGGATAAGAAAATTGTTCTAAGATTAAGTTGTAGTGATAGTGGCACAACTCTTGAATGTTCTGAAAACATTACACTGTATACATTAAATGGGTGAATTAATTATAGGTATGATATGCAAATCTGCATATCTCAATAAATCTGCTACTCAAAAAACACTGTTGTAATTCCATACACTTGCAATGAACTTTCCAAAAGGAATTAAAAGAAAAAAAAATCTATCTGAAATAGCATTAAAAATATAAAACAATTTAAAGAGATGAAAATTTTATACGATGAAAACTAGATATCACTAGAAAAATTTAAAGACAGCCTAAATAAATGGAAAGACATCCCATATTCATAAAGACTTCATATTGTTAAGATGACAGTGTTACGTGAAGCAATCTTCAGACTCAATACAATCCCTGTCTAATCTATAAATTCAATGCAATCCCTATAAAACCTATAAAAATACCAATGGTATCTTTTACTTAAAATGAAAACCCCATCTAAAATTCATATGGAATACCAATGGACCCTGAACAGTCAAAGCAATTTTGGGAAAAATAAAAAAGAACAAAGTTGAAGGCCTCACACTTTTCATTTCTAAAGTTGCTAAAAATCTATAGCAATTCCAAACAGTGTGACACTGTCATAAGACTACACATATTTACTAATAGAATACAGCAGAAACCCAGAAATAAACTTCACATATCCAAACATTTCTCCAAAGATATGAAAATGGCTACTAAGCACATGAATAGATGCTGAACACCACCAGTAATTAGGGAAATACAAACCAAAACCACAGTAAGATATCACTTTATACTCTCATGATAGCTATAATTAAAAAAATAAATAATAAAAAATTTTAAATCACAGAAAATAGTAAGTGTAGACGAGGTGGTAGAGAAATTGCAAACCATCACACATTGCTGGTGGGAATGTAAAATAGTACAGCTGCTTTGGAAAACAGTCTGGCAGTTCCTCCAAAAGCTAAACATAGATTTACCTTATGACCCAGCAATTTCATACCTAGATATATACCCAGAGGAACTGAAAACAAGGGATTCAAAAAGATCCTTGTACACCAGCTTTCTTAACAGCATTATACACAATAGTCAAAAGATAGAACAACCCTAATGTCCATTATCAGATAAACCATAGTATATATATTTAACAGAAGATTCAGCCTTAAAAATAAAATTTGATGCATGTTACTACATGAATGAATTCTGAAGACATTATGCTGAATAAAATAAACCAGATATAAACAATGTATAATTCAATTTACATGAAATACAGAGGTAAACAAAAGTAGTTGTTCATAGGGAAAAAGTCATGCAGATTATAATTATTACAACAGCTTTGTTAACTCTTCTTTCAAGTACTCAACTATAAAGCTACAAATTCACAGAAACAGGAAGTAGATTACAGGTTACCTAAGGCTGAAAAAGAAGGGAGATGTTGAAGAATTATTGCTTAATGGTACAGAGTATCTCTTTGGGGTGATAAAAAAAGTTTTGGGGCCCTGGTGGCACAGTGGATAAGGCGCCAGCCTGCAAACCCAAAGGTCACTGGTTCAATTCCCCAGCCAGGGCACATAACCAGGTTGTAAACCAGGTCCCCAGCCAGGTCCGCAGCTGGAGGCAGGTGAAAGGCAACCATACATTGATGTCTCTCTCCCTCTCTGCCCCTCTCCCTTCCCCTCTCTCTAAAAAATAATAAATTTTTTAAAATTAAAAACAAGTTTTGGAAATGGTAATGGTTGCACAACATTGTGGATTAATTAATGCCACTCAATTGTATACTTAAAAATAGGTAAAATGGCAAATTTTGTATGTCTTTTACCACATTTTTAAAAGATAAATCAAAACTATTGAACTGTACACTTCAAATGAGTAAATTGGTATGTGAACTATCTCAAAAAAGCTTTTTATTTATTTTTAAAGATTTTTATTATTTTTAGAAAGAGGGGTAGGGAGAGAGGCAGAGAGGGAGACACATCGAGTATGGTTGCTTTCACCTGCCTCCAGCCACGGACCTGACTGGAGACCTGGTTATGTGCCCTGGCTGGGGAATGGAACCAGCGACCTTTGGGTTTCGCAGGCCAGCACCTTAACTACTGCACTACCAGCCAGAGCAAAGCTTTTTATTTTAAAGGAAGAAGCATACAAAAAAAAAAAAAAAAAAACCACAAGTTTGACAAAGCAAGCTGATACTAACATGGCCCTATAAGAACGGAAAAAGTAAGCCTAACTATAGTTTGATTTCTATTATACCACAGAATCCAAAACAAAGCTGTCATTAACCTGTGATTGAGTTCCTTTTAAAAGGCTCAATCAGGAGTCCAGCAAGGAACAATAAAACAATACCTATAGAGGGGTATATAGTTATCTTGCGATACTGTGATACTCTAATAGTATGAAGAAAATGAACCACAACAAAGCTGGTTTAAAAAATGCCCTAATATTTTATTAGAGCTGAGAGTCCAGAAATTCAATGAAAGTTTGAAACAGAATCAGACATTTCACAATTTCAATTACCACTTCAATATTTTGTTGTTTTTTGTTTTAAGATTTTTTTATTCAGTCATTTTTTAGAGAGAAGAGAAGGGAGGGTGAGAAACATCAGTGTGTGGTTGCCTCTGGCCTGCAACCTAGGCATGTGCCCTGACTGGGAATCAAACCCAAGATCCCTTGGTTCGCAGGCTAGCACTCATTCCACTAAGCCACACCAGCCAGGGCACTACTTGAATATTTTGAATTTCAGTATTGCATGTGGAAAAACTGATTATACATTCCACTCACTTATTGCCGAAGTTCATTAGCAATATTTAACAAAAATGCTTTATCCATAGAAACATAAGAAAGAAGTCATGACTTCTATCCACTAAAGGTACTCAGTGTGATTAAAATAACTGGATACATAAGATAAATAGAAAAAAAAAATTCTATTCACTACAAGAATTGAGAAAGATTTCATGATCACTACACCACTGCCCGTGACAAAACTCAAAACCACAAAGGAGCCAACCCGGGTGTGCTGGACTGCTGGACAGCTAGCTGCTCCACCAGTGCGGCTTCCCAAGGCACTCTGCCACCCAAAGGCAGCAAGACCCTGTCTCCTCAGCGCAGCCCAGCCCAGCCCGGCGCTTTCACTCAGGCACATACTTTGCGAGGTATCCACCACACCGCTTCCCTCCCTGTCTCTGAAAATTTCTTCACTAGCCAGAGTAAAGTGAACCAGTGTGGAAAACTGACCAAAGCTGTGAAAAAAAAAAAGATTAAAACCGAACGCACAAAGAGCTGGTCTCTACAGCAAGTCACAGTATCACTATGCCTCAGCTGGCTCACCAACAAAGAAATGACTGTTTTATGTAAATTCTGACAACCTCCCCCAAATTCTCTCACTCTCACTTCATTAAATATTATTATTCCCATTTTACCCCCAAAAACATGTTTCACAAGGGTAAAATAAATTGAGGATTACATTGCTAACAAGGGGACAAACAGAATTCAAACTCTGATCTGTTGCGCCCCAAAGCCTTTCCAGTATACCATGTTGCCTCTTTCTTCCCAAAGCTTTTGTTGAAGGAAAAAAAACAGACACTGAAATTTAGAGAATCAAATATAAAATAATTCAAGGCTTTAAAAAAAGATCTCTTTGCACCTTGAAAGAAGAAAGCAAACTTCTATCAGAGCTCCTAGGACACTGCTGGGTTCACCGTCCACTGTCAAAGGAATGGATAACGAAGGGGCCAGCGCTGAGGCAAGGAGAGAGGAGTGCATGCAGAATGGAAAAGGGAGAGAAACCTGAAGGAGCAGTGACAGAAGAGTCATTACTGAAACCACATTAAAATATTTATTAAAGGCACCGGTCTGTGAACCCACAGGTAGCTGGTTCGATTCCCAGCCAGGCACATAACCAGGTCTCCAGCCAGGTCCACAGCTGGAGGCAGGTAAAAGGTAACTATACATGGATGTCTCTATCCTTCTCTGCCTCTCTCCCTTCCGCTGTCTCTAAAAATAATAAATTAAATCTTAAAAAATATATAATAGTTATATCAGGCTCTGTGTCTGTATTTTCAAATAAAATACATTGTGCATGTCTAAATTAATATAAAGGATTATGAAATATACTCTGACTATACTCATATACTTTTTTTTTTTCATATACTTTGTACAACAAAGAATAACATTACAAGTGGTAGTATGTTTGATTTTTGTTGACAACAGATACTTGAAAGTGTGTAAAATTTTGTCTTATTCACTTTTAAATACCTAAAAATTGTATCTTTGACAGAGTAGATATATTTATTTTTAATAATTGAGTTGTGAAATTCAAAGTGGTCCAGATGTATACACAAGTATGATTTAGTAAGCCAAGTCAATGGAGTCACACACAGAGCCATGTGCTGAGTAAAATAAGTGAGAAATTGTAAAGATGTAAATTAGTAAGTGTAAACTGAAACCAAATTGTGGTATATGGCATCACAGAAAAGATCACCTGGTTAAAAAAAATTAGCCTTTTAAGCCACCATGTATGCAATTCACCTATACAGATGCCACCAACTAAGAGGTAATAGATATAAATGCCTATACCAAGCTGATGGGCAGTTTCAAGCAAGAGACAGTACAAAGAATCCTGAACCATTATTACAAAGAGCATTTACTGAGCATCTACTATGTGCCAGACATTATGACTAGCTAGACCTGACTACTTACTCAAGTATTTTTAAACTGCCAAATTGCCACCCTGGCTGGTGACCCAGTGGATAAGGCGCTGGCATGCAAACCCAAAGGTCGCTGGTTGGATCCCCCAGCCAGGGCACAGAACCAGGTTGCAAGCCAGGTCTGTAGTTGGAGGCAGGTGAAAGGCAAACACACATTGGTGTGTCTCTCCTCTCTGCCTCTCTCCCTACCCCTCTCTCTAAAAATAAGAAAGTATTTTAAATAAATAAAATAAAACTGCCAAATTGTAGTTAAAATATATCTCATCTCTTTGTAGCTCTACTTTTTAAATATTGCAAGTTTAAAATCCCAATATATTTGAGATAAACAATTGTTTCTAAAATTAGCTGCAAGACAATTCAGAAAAATTATGAAAAATTTTAAAAACACAGGTTGTAAGTGTAGACCAAGTCCTCTCAGACATCAAAACATTATATAAAATTATAAATAAAAAATGCAGTACTGGAAGAGAGATTAATATAGAGGTTGTTGATTTTTTCTGTAAAAGCCACAGTAAGTATCTTAGGCTTTGCCAACTCTGTTCTTTTATCATGGAAGCAAACAAAATACATAATTAAGTGGATTAGATTATGTTCCAATAAATCTTTATTTACATAAATGCTCAGTGAGCCAGATTTGTCCAATGTGTCAATTATGTTAAACCTAGGACCAACAAAAAAATGAAACAGAAATAAACTCAGAAATAGGTTTAGTATATGAAAATTTAGTATAAAATCAAGTGAATTTCAAAGCAATGATAAAAAGATGAATTTAGAAAAAAAATTGATCCACAAATCCACAATTCACACAACTCAGAAACTAATACTATAATTAAATAATTTGTAAAAAATCTATAGTACTACTAGAAGAAAATAATGGAGCATATTTCTGTAATCCTGAAGTGAAAAAGACTTTCTAAGTAAAATATAGCCATATGGCCAGAAGCCATAAAAGGAAAAACCCCTGCTAGATTTATCTACATAAAAACTTCAAAGTCTTCTGTAAGGTTAAAGATAAAATGAACAAAATTAATTTTTAAAAAACCACCAAAAATTACATTTGCAATAAATATTTACTAAATAAGGATTAAATCAATATAACTTATTTCTAAATTTAAAAATAAAGAGAACGTATACTTTATACATTGGTAAGAAAAAGGCTAATATTAAAAAAATGGGTAATTTAAATATAGAAAATGTCCAACACCTGGAAGTGTAAGTTAAAGTGACAAGTATCAAGTATTGAAAAAAAAACGTTGATAATGTTCCTGTGAAACATGCACACCCATACAATACATACCCCATTGTTGGAAGTTAAAACTGGCATCTACTTTCAGGTAAGGAAATGCTGCTGTAAATTCAAGTATTTTGTTACTTTATTATTTATCTTTAATATTTTATTAATTCTTTTTAGAGAGAGAGAGAGGAAGGAAGAGAGGCAGAGAGAGAGAGACATCAATGTATGGTTACCTTTCACCTGCCTCCAGCTACAGACCTGGCTGGAGACCTGGCTTGCAACCTGGTTATGTGCCCTAGCTGGGAACTGAACCAGTGACCTTTGGGTTTGCAGGCCGGTTCCTTCACCGCTGTGCTACCAGCCATGGCCCTCAAATATTTGAAATGTGCACCTCCATCTGCTCTTAAATTCTACTTCTGGGTCTCTACTCTTTAGTAGTGCAAAGATATACGTACATGCTCTGTAACACTGTATGTTAGAACAAAAATCTAGAAACTACCAAAAAAAATTAGGAAAACAGTTTATAAATTATGGAACACTAATATATAGAACACTACACAGTCAAGAAAAAAGAAAATAGATCTATGTCAACAGGAAAACCTGTCTAAGGCATATTGACAAAAAGCAGTCACAGAATATATAAAAAATTATTGTATTTATGTAAAAAAAAAAAAAAAAAAAAGGAAAAATGGTACACATTTGTGTATGGTCACCGGACACATCTATTTGAGTGAATGCATAGAAAAAGAGCCTAACAGGCTACAGGCCAACTTTTGTGAAAGAGAACGAAATCAGGGATCCAGAAAGGAGGGACTTCCACTTTTATTACTAAAAGCAGAGAACCATTTGGTTGAAAATATCGAATATGAGGTCAGGTCAGAAAGACCTGGGTTCAAGGCTAGGGTTTCTGAAAGTATCAAGCCAATGTCAATATAATTAAAAGTTTGCACGGCCAATACTCCTGGGACAGACCTTGTATGTATTACACTCTTTTTATCCATTCACTTGTTAATGAACACTTGGGTCATTTCCACTTTTTAGCTATTGTCAATAATGCTATGAACACTAATGTACAAGTATCTGTTCAAGTCCCTCATAGGGTTAAGAAATTACTTAACATGGTATCTAGCATATGCAAAGACTCAAAAATGTTATACTTCTACATTGTTTGAACTGTTTAAATTACTGTGTCCATATACAACCTACAAATTTTATTTTTTTTATAGGATTTTTTTTTTTTTTTTTTTTTAGAGAGAGGGGAAGGGAGAGACGCAGAGAGGGAGAAGACATCAATGTATGGTTGCCTTTCACCTGCCTCCAGCTATGGACCTGGGTGGAGACCTGGCTTGCAACCTGCTTATGTTGCCCTGGCTGGGAATCGAACCGTCGACCTTTGGTCGCTGGTGGTGGTGGTCACTGCTGGTGGTCGCTGTGCCACCAGTCAGGGCCTATAGAATGAATTTTAATTTTATTTATTTTTTAAGATCTTTCATTCATTATTTTTGGAGAGAAGGGCAGGGAGGGAGGAAGAAAGGGAGAGAAACTTCAATGCATGGTTGCTTTCACCTGCCTCCAGCTATGGACCTGGCTGGAGACTACAACCTGTGAATTTTAAAATAACTGCTCCTAATTCAGAACAAGATCTGATGGCAAAATCACCATATAGCTAGAGAAACAGTGAAAATATTTGTGAGTGAGAACCCTAGGTAGTAGTGGTCTTTCATGCACAATAGATGTGGGTGCTGACAAATGAACAAAGTGTCAGTCCATTCGACATGCCATTCCTATCACGGACTATCAGAACTTAAATCAATCAGAGCAACTATCCTTACTCCAACTTCATTCTTCAATCCCAAACTTCTGAGAAAAATTTTCCTGCCAAGCGGGGGGTGGGGATTGCAGCGGGACTACTGATGGGGCTGATACAAATGACTCCAATGCCTGATATTTATCATCAATTGCTAAACTAGCATTCCAATTCATTCATGTTGTCTCTTATGTGGTATTAATAAATATACTAGCATTGGAAGGTCATAAATTCACCAAGATAATGCCTTCAGGAATCATTTAATCCTACATTTAATTCTTTCCTGAGTACCTATTCAGTACAAGCTACTACTATGCTAGAAATGGGAAACAGATCTGATCTCACCACATACCTTTTCTCAAATATCTTATCACCACTACTGATAATATATTCATGGGAATTTTTACCTAAGTTTCTCAAAAAAGAAATACAGATACTATATAAATTTCCACTCAGCAGCTGAATACCATTTTAATGTGGTGTTTATGAACTATTCCACATACGTTTAAAATCTGGCAAAAGCAAAAAAGTTTGGCTACCATTTTTTTAGAAGAATTTCTGCTCAATTAGATTTTTGGAAAGAAAAAAAATTAAAATGATTCTAAGGTCATCTGTAAGAATAAACATAGAAGAACAGTCAAGAAAACATTTAAAAATAAAAGAGAACTTGCCTTACAAGCTATTAACATGTTTTTTTAACATTTTTTCAAAGTATCAGTTCAAATACAGGTTGATTGCTTTGTGTACCACAAGCATTAATAGAATATTTTTATGTCCATGGAATAAGGAAGAACTTTTCTAATCAGGATGCCAAAAGCAAAAGCCTGAAAGGAAAAGACAGAAGGATTTAACAAAATTTGAAAGTTTTTTTTTTTTAAAAAACTACTGTATTACAAGTTAAAAATAAAAATAAGCTAAAAACAGGAAAAATATTTGTAGACTGTACTGGTCGAAGGGCTGCTGTCCCTAAAATTCAAAGAGCTCTTACAACGTAATAAGAAAAAAGAGCACTGTAATACAAATAGAACAAGTGTGAAATTTTTTATGTATATTGATTTAGAACATTTTAAAAGCTTTAAATCAAGTATATCAAGAAATTAAGAAAGCCCCATCATCAGTCAGCAAAACCTGAGTTCCAAGCCTGATTATACTTGAATTGTAGGATAAGTTTCTTACCTATTTAATTTTGTTTCTTTATGGAGACAAAACAACTTATCAACTCAAAGGTCCTGCTAAGGTAAGTACTTAAGAAGGAGATGAGATGGAAACTTCAGAAAGGCAAGAACTGGTTATAAGATGACTGTTAAAAACGGGGAGTTCAACGTAAAATGAAAAAACGAACAGTGGAGACTTCAGAATCACGTCTTTGGCTGCTGAATGTCTGGATGTGACACAGGCAGGTGGCGCATATACATATCTGTCCGTGGTCCTGAACCTCCATTAACTACCAGGGTGTAGAGTTCATTCTAGCTGTGAAACACTGGAAGCACTTTCCAGAGTTCCCAGCCATTTTCAAGGTGGTAAACATAATGGAGAACAAGGAAAAAGGCATAAACCACCCAAAGCTTTTGCAAGTGTATAGCCATGGAGAGATGACCAAGTGAGTGGAGAAACTCATCTTGAGAGGTTTCAAATATATATATGTACATACACAAAAAAGGAAATAGGAGGACAGGGAGAATGGGAAAGAAGGAATAAAGGAGGTGAAGGGACAGAGAGTGGAGAAGAGGAGGAGGAGATTTCCCCCACTGTGAATTTGTGACAAAGTGTTATAGAAAGTCTATGGAATTAGATATAGTTGGGTTTGTAACAATTTTTCTTATAAAGGTCATTAGTGTACAGTGACAAAAGTCAATACACAGCATGGAGTGGTGTAAGGATTAAGAGAAAGGAACCCAATGGTCAGTAACTACTAGAATTCTTCCCCTCCCCCACATGTCTCAACAGCTACGGTAATCTCTGATCCCACTGGAAAAAAACAGACTAGGGGGTCACAAAATAGGATCCTTGGGATGAACAGAAAAAAATTTACACTGTGATAACTTACATGTGGAGGTTTCAACTAGACAACCTCCAAAGGAAGAGAAATAGAGCATAGGTCATTCAAACAGGTAGGGGGGAACTGACTCAGGAAAATACACTGAATTAATCCTAAAGATAGAGAAAACATATAGGAAAATATTTTAAAAGTTAAAAAAATGAAAACATGGTAAATACAAAGAAATCTTTATTTACAATAAATGTAAATGGTCTGCATACTATAGTTAAAGCACAAAGATTTCACACCATGGAAGAAAAATCTAGTTATAGGCTTTTCAAAACAATTCAAACACAAGAATATACAAAGAATAAAAATAAAAATATGAACCTGACAACCAAAAAAGAAGCTTCATTTTTTTATATTAATAAGAGAAAAGCGAGGCACTGAGGCAAAACTCCTCACTGGAGATGACTGTCATTACACAAAAGAGAAATTCATCAGGATAATATAATAATTCTGCACTGTATGCATTTCATCTAGCCTCAAAGTATAGAGTAGGCAACAACTGATGCTGTTATATAAAAAATTGGCAAACATCCCATCAAAATAGGTAATTTTAATACACTGTGTAAGTGATAGATGAAGCAGATAAAAATGTGAACAATCTAAATAATAAGCTGGGTCTACTGGACACAGATACAACAACTGTAGAAGAAACACTGGAAATTAAAACATACAACCAAACTCGTAATTCAGAAATAAAATTAAAATAGGAAATTAGGAAGCATTTAAAACAGAACAGTAATATCAAAATAGAAAAAAATCAGTATTACAAAATATCAGTTCTTTAACAAGATTGCCACATCTCAAAAGGACATAAATATGCAACTTTAGACATAAAAATTTACACAAAAACTGATGCTAAAAGATTAAACAAATTATTTTGAACAAATTTATACCCGTAAATTTTAAAGTTAAGTGAGCAAGTTCCTATAAAAACTCAAATGGTCAAATGAAACAAAGAGTAATTGAAAACTTAACTAATTCTATTAATGAGAAATTGAACCCCTACCGAAAAATCTTTCCACATTAGGAAACTTCAGGGTAAGATAGATTTGTCATTGAATTCTTCCAAATTTTCTAATATCTAAGGTAGAAATGATACCAGCATCACGTAAGAGAATACTCTCCAACTTGTTTTACGAAGCCAGCATATTGATACCAATACCTTCCACAGACAATACAAGAAAACTACAGGCTAATCTCTGATGTTCACAAGGCAAAAGATCATAAAGCACTAGTAAATCAAGTCTGGTAATATATGTTATATCACAACTAAGTTGGGTTTAATACAGGAGTGCATGATGCCTTCAATTTTAAACTTCAATATCAACCCCTACGTTAACTGAATAAAGATGAAAAATCATACTACTTACAGTAAAATACTCATAGTGAAAACAAAAAACTTAAAGCATCTTAGAAAACTAAAATAGACATACTAGATAAAACTATTCAGTGTTTTTTAAAGTAACTTCTTTATTCTTTTTAAAGAGTTTATTCATTTATTTTTTTTGGGGGGGGTGGGGAGAAAGGGAGAGAAACATCCATGTATGGTTGCCTTTCACCTGCCTCCATCTTGGACCTCGCTGGAGACCTGGCTTGCAACCTTGGTATGTACCCTGTCTGGGAATCGAATCAGCCACCCTTGGGTTAGAAGGCCAGTGCTCAATCCACTGAGCCATACCAGCCAGGACCAAAGTAACTTCTAAAGCCAATATTGCCAAGGACAATATTCAAAGCTGGGCCACTCAGATGGAGCCTATAACCCAGCCTTTTTCTAAATACAGCAACTCCAGCAGTGGTCATGAAATATTTTTGCTCTCATACTATTCCTACAAAGGTTTTGGAAAAACAACGTACTCCCTTGAACAGTTTCAAATTATAGCTCAAATATTTAATTATAGGTTTAATGGTTGTAAATGATGTAATTTCCAACATATTTCATATTGCATATGTGCTTTAAATAGAATTCCATCAAAGCCTGGAATTTATAAAAATTTATGGGAAATGTCCACCATATAATCTAATGGCAAAGGCAGTCCTCACTGTCAAACCAATCAGCAAAAATATGACTTATTTTCTGTTAGAAAAAGTCTGACTTTAATTTTAACTCAAGTGAATGGGTTATTACATAGCCCCAGTATATCAAGCGTTTCTGCTTCTGAGTTTTCAGAAAGATAAATGATAGAGCTTTACCACTAGTTTTTACACTGGTGAAAAATAATACCTGCTTCAATACCTTTTATAGAAGCTCTTTCTGTGTGCCCTCCCCTGGGAGAGATGTGTTCTCAAAGAGTCCCTTTTGTTTTGCATTCAGGAGATTTTCACAACCCAAAGCAATGCACCAGAGCAAAGCAATGCACCATTGAGGCAGGTAAGAAGTACGAGTATATCTTTACTTTATACAATGGGAGTGGAAAAAGTTAGTTAACAGCCTTCACAGTGTTCTCTAACAGCTGGATTTCAGAAAAGAATACTTAGTGAAGGTGACAATTGGGAAATTTGAGTCCCATCAAAGTGCATGTGCCCATATACCCCTTGGGACATCTTCATGCACTAGACAGATAAGTCAATGAGAAGACTACTACACTAGACTGCCATAATCCTGAGCTTTAACAGACATTTTAATGAAATTGGCAATTTGTATTTTCACAAAAAATTTTAATCTGATTGTAATTAATTGACTCAAGTGTAAGTGAATGATGGACTCCATCTTGGTGGCTGTTTTCAAACAGGGATCACCTGCAGTGTGTGAGGAGAACTGTCCTGGCTGGGGATCATGTTCTCACCACACCCCACCCCTTCTCCTCACTCTGAGATAATAAGCTTGCCAGCAATGGATCTCAGCGAGTCAGGGTGTCAGAACTCTCTCTCAGGGCCAGAACTGCCTCTGAAGTCCCTCCCCTGCGACAGACTTATTGTTACCAGTGGCCAAGACTTTGTCATGAGCTGTCTAGTGCCTGTTCCATGGTCCTGGTAGACTGCCAGGCCTGCTGCCTGCCCTTCACCACATTCTCCCAAATTCCAGTCCTCTGTACCCCAAAACAATATGGCTTGGACAAACATGGACAATGGTGAACCATGTGAGAATCCAGGCCAAACCAAACTAGGAAAGTCTTTCCGTATCAAAACTCCTTAATGCTACAGTTTTTTAAATAATTTTTTTTTTTTAAGTTTTTCAGAAGTCCTTTTAATCATCAGAACTCTTTCCTATTGGCTGCTCTGGTTTTCGCCCAGAACAAACAAGGTAGAAGTCAGGCTCAAGGCCCTAGCCACTCAGCTTACCTTTTCGTCTCTGCTTCCCATTCCACACATACCTGGGAACTCCAGGGTTTCTCAGAACACAGCTCTTTAGAGTATCACCAGGCCAAGTTCCTCAACCTTGGGACAAAAGCAGTCAACCAGCCAAGGACCACCAGCTTCGTCCCAACCCTTGTGATGCTGGATGAAGGCTCCTGTCCCAGACCCCAAGACCCAGTAGGCATGAGGTTCTCAACAGCAGCTGTCCCAGGCCCTGGCCAGTGTGGCTCAGGGGACTGAGCACTGGCCTGGGAGCCGCGAGGTCGCCAATTTGACTTCCAGTCAGGGCACATGGGTGGGTTGCAGCCAGGTCCCCAGCTGGACAGATCGAGGTCTCTCTCACACATCGATGTCTTTCTCCCTCTCTTTCTCCCTCCCTTCCACTCTCTCTACAAACAAAAAATAAATAAAATCTCTTTCAAAAGCAGGAACTATGGCCAGAACCCCAGCCGCAGCCCAGAGTTCACAGGCTTGCCCACCTGCAGCCGGTGAGCCTCCTGGCGGCAGAAACTCTATACCTGCACTGAGCCTGCACTTTACAATTCTAGGAAAACCTACAGTAAAGTGTTTAACATTGTTTAAAACCGTTTCCCAAATTTATTTAGCCATGCAAACCTTCTCCCCCACCCTCCTCCTCAAAACACCTATTAATATCCCATGGATTTCCAGAACACATTCTGAAACTAAGGTGGGACTTAGAGCAAAGAAGCCCCGATTCCAAAATAGAAGCACACCACTCACACGAGGAAGAATTAAGGGGCAAAAAAGGGAGCCTACAAGCGGGGAGCCAGGTCTTCTGCGTCCCGTCACCATGAAAGCCTGTGTGCTCTCCGCTCTCTCCCGCAGAGCGGCCAACAAAGCACTGCTCTCCCACCTACAGCAGTGGATAAAGCAGCATCAGAATGGCAGTGGGGTGAGGAGCGGATGTTACGCAAAGAGGGCCAGCTGTTTCCCACCTACTAATTGAAAAAATAAGTGGAAACTGTAGAAAGAAATGTGGAGCACCTGGCTGGAAAGAGCAAGTCTAGAACTCTGATCAGCGTCAATGGGGAAGAAAAGGAAGTCCCCTAGGTCCGGAAAACAGGGACAACAAAAGACAGCCATTCATTATGTCTGGGATAACCTATACTAATAGTGGAATCATTCAAGAACAAAAATCCTTATGGAAAGAACTCCATGACTCACTCAGATACAGTAAAAGCAGCTGAGCAATTCTCAGTCTTAGCTATCAAAATAAAATCTCCAAGTCACTTTCCGTGGCAGTTTCATGATTAACAAGGGAGGAGAAAAATCTATGGAACTAGCAACTACTTCTCACATCTACTCTTGAGTTCAAGAGAACTAAACGATATAACCAGAAAAACTACTACCGATGCCTATAGGTCATATTATTCCTCATGTTCAAGCTTACACAACTCTGACAATGGAAGTCAGCAACCTAGAGCCCAAAGTCAGAAAAGAAAAATGACAAAAAGGAAATGGAAATGAACCATCAAATACAAAGGAGTGAAGTCAATTCCTCTGTCCATTACATTTTTCTCAATTAAAAATACCAAATCAGGCCCTGGCTGGTGGTACAGTGGATAAAGCGTCGGCCTGCAAACCCAGGGCTCACTGGTTTGACTCCCAGCCAGGGCACATAACCAGGTTGCAAGCCAGGTCTCAAGTCCGTGGCTGGAAGCAGGTGAAAAAGGCAACCATACATTGACATCTCTCTCCCTCTCTGTCTCTCTCCCTTCCTCTCTCTCTAAAAATAATAAAATCTTTAAAAAAAAAAAAAATCATTCGTAGGTCAGACCAAAGTAGCAACCGAGGAAAACAATACATTCACTCATGCTCATGTTCTTACTCTCCCTAGGTATCTTGTCCCTGCCTCACCTTCCTCTCTTCATTACATTCATCAATCTGTGCTTTTTGAGAAAGGGACCTATGTCTATAATCTTTTCCCTGTTAAACAGTCAACATTTTATTTCACCTACACTAAAGAATTTCAAACTATTTTTGATCCCAATCTACAGTAATAAATACAAAAAAATCACCAGTTGTATATAGTAATACTCTTTCTACACATGATGTATTTGATATTTTCTATTCTAGTCATTTTTTTTAAATGCTGGTTGGCCTTTCAAACTAATCAAAACCAAGAAGATGAAAACCAATGAGCTATATATATTGTACAATATGCTGCCTATAAATGTACCAAAGAGAAATGTTTTAACTGCCAAAGAATAGTACAGTAAAATATTAATTTGTACTAGGTTCAATTTTTCCATAAAGTAACCTGGGGTTACTATGTAGTATTAATCAAATCCTAGTAATTATGGGATATTTCATAAAATTTGAAACATCATGCTATTTGTTTTTAGACTTCTATGCTAAAATATACCTTACATTTACACATGAAATAAATTGCTAAAATTCTCAGTGTTAATCCTAACATCCACTTTCCCTCACTGACCAAGATTCATAAAAATAGCACTGTGTTAATCAATGTATTTACTATTGTTCTTAAAATATTAGGTGGCTAGTATAAAAGAAGTTCCCAATCCGTATTTCTAATGACATCTATAAAGAGCCTTAATGGGAATTTAAATAAAAATAATCTTTAAAAAGTTTCCCCACCCAGGGCACATAATGAGGTTGCAAGCCAGTTTTCCAGTCAGGTCTGTGGCTGGAGGCAGGTGAAAAGCAACCATACTCTGATGTTGCTCTCCCTCTCTGCCTTTTTCCCTTCCCCTCTCTCTAAAAATAATTAAATATTTAAAAAACCTTTTTTTTATCCTCAACCAAAGACATGCTTATTGATCTTAAGAACAAGGGTGGCAAACACAAGGCCCATGGGCTGAATCCAGCCCTCCACCTTGTTTTATCCAGCACGGCAGACACCTTAGGCTGGCACCTTGTTCTGCTTAACTGTTAAGGAGTAGTTACATTTATACAGTTCTAAAATTACATTCGGCCCTTTGAAGGTGACCTTGAGGCTGACGTGACGACACCCCCCCCCCCCCCCCCCCGCCGCCTCCTCCACCGTGAAAATGAGTTTGACACCCCTGCCTTGGAAAGAGGGGAAAGGAGTAAGAGAGACAGGGAGAAAAACACCGGTGTGAGAGGGAAACATCAACTGGTCACCTCTCATATGCAACCTAACTGGCGACTGAACCTGCAACCCAGACAAGTGCCCCGACTGGGAATCAAACCTGTGACCCTTCAGTTTACAAGGACAAAACTCCAACTAAATAAGCCACACCGGCCAGGGCAATCAAAGTAATATTAACCAGCTGTAGTAAACAAACATGTTGACAATTTGGCATAATAAATTCTACTCAGGAAAAGCTAATAAGGAACAGCAGAAATGAAGACCAAAGAACCCTATAGAAGATTTAATCCTTCTAATCAAGCCACCATCACCTCAGTTAATTGACCACACATGAAAAAAAGTGTGAGTAATCTGAAACTATACTAATGAAAAGTTTAAACCACAGTACCTGTTACCATACTCTAGTAACAAGTTTGTTGATTGTTCAGAGTTGTGTGTTGTGTATACAATGAACAAGCTATAAAATTACTGTTATTTAGGGTTAATTTAAATGAAATATTACAAAGCCCAAGATTCAGGAAGCATCAAAAACCATTTATACACATATAAATAGCTAGAATGTTTCTTTTGTATTGAGTAGTACTACCTTAACATCTATTTTTAATTGGTAAAGAATTACCTAATATTCCAATTTCCCATTTCAAAGTAGAGGGTAGCCAAGGCAATGAATAATGTACTCATTTAGTTATTAGTGTCGTTAGTTTATAACGTAAAAGTTATTTTTACTTCTACAACTCTAACATTCTAGACTTATACTGTTGACATTAAAACTCTAATTTTATGAACATACCATAAAAATTTCAAAACCTTAAAAAACAGACCCTGGCTGGTGGCACAGTGGATGAGGCACCTGCCTGCGAACCCTAAGGTCGCTGGTTCAATTCCCAGCCAGGACACATAACCAGGTTGCAAGCCAGGTCTCCAGCCAGGTCCATAGCTGGAGGCAGGTGAAAGGCAACCACACATTGATGTCTCTCTCCCTCTCTGCCTCTCTCCCTGTCCCTCTCTCTAAAAATAATAAGTAACATTTTAAAAAAAGACAAAAGAACACAGTATTTCTATTCTTATTGGAAATAACTAGGAAACATATTACTAAATTTAAAAGTGACCTGTAAGGAAATCTGAACCTCCTGCTCTATTGTTTACTGACTTAACCCCCCTCTTACTCTTTAGAAACCGACTTTTCTCCCTCAAGCCATCAGCACCAAGAACAAGGAATGCGATCAAGTATGTATGTATCTCATTTGGAATCATCAGTTTTCTTATTGTCAAGATACTATGAAGAACAAAACATTAACTGTAACAAAACAAAAGTGAAGTGAGCCACAATTAGAAATAAAGTGAAATTGATGGAAATTAAGCAAGGCAGACAGAACCTTGGCTGACTCCTTTTTTTAAAGTAGCCTATCATCAGCATAATAATGAATATCTAGATAACGCTTTCATTAACATCAAGAACAAAACAGAAATATACAGTATTTAACTACTACTGTTCTGTTGCAAATTTGGGTCCTTAAAAACTCAAACTAAAAACTATCACTTTAAGGCATATCCAAATTATCAAATTTAACCCCAAAAAACAATTCCTTTAAATTTCCATTACAGACCAAAAATAATAATAATAATGTTTAAAAAATTAAACTGAGGTCTTATTCACTATCTGGAAACTTCCTTAATCTAATTGTAATCCCCAAAATGTAATCAATTCATACATGAAGAACAGCTGACCTACTGCAATCTTTAAATGAACCGAAGAGTAGCATTTCTTTTGGTCCATATAGTTGTTTTATTTGAAAATAGTCTGTAAAAATCAGAGCACTTGAAAAATACTATTAAAGCAATAATCTTAAGTGTTATTAAAAAATTGACCAGCCATTTGATATTACAAATTTATTAGAAATGTTTCTTTTAGGTAAACTAAAAGCTATATATTCTAATTTAAGATGTTTTCTTTAAACAACTTTCAGATTCCGTTGATACTGTCTTTTGTGATATGTTTATTCCATAAGTTTTGAGTTTTGAAGAACCTTAACTCTCAATAACTTAAATATAAATACTACAACTTGTAACACATCTCTTGACAGCTTCTCCATTCTTAACATTTCTTTTCTTACTCCTTACCCAAACTTATCTGGTTGAAAACTCCCAATTTCAAAACCTCATACTCCCCTTAAAAATGCCTGAAACTTAACCAACTCTGCCTAGCCCCCAAGTGTGCAAAACAGTTTCCTAGAAATGCTAGTCTCTTCTTCTCTATCGCTAAGAAACAACAGAAGTTTGCTTAAAAGACTACATTTTTGTTATGTCAAATCAAACTTAAAATATAAAATAAGAAGCATACAACTGAAACTTAATTTGTTATATATAAATATATATATATACACACACATATATCCATACACACACACACACACAGAATAAACAAAACCCAGCGAAACATCTTCAGGGGAAAATACACAAATTATTCTGATAATACTATACAGCAAAATATCTCAGACCATAAAACTACTGTAAACTCAATCCAAAAAGGCAATTAAGCATAAATTTTCCTTTTTGTCATAATTCAAAAATTATTATGTACTGGTACATAAAACGAATTCTCCCATAATTGTGCAGATGAGAAAGAATAGAAAGATATTAAATAACAATCATAATCACAGATTAAAGTGAGTTCTTGAACCACAATGCAAGAACTGAAACTCTAAACGTACCAAAATTTTTCTTTAAATCTCAAGAAAACACTAAACATTTCTAAATTTATAAAACATGAGATGTAAAACTATGTAAACTTTATAGAATACTTTACCCCACACATAAAAATAAAAGATGTACAAAACCAGTACCGAAGTCAAAATTGTCTCATTCTTAATCACCTAAAAGATGGTTTCAAATTCTTAGATTCCCAGTAAGAGTCTGGCAGTCTGTTGGAAAAAAAACCCGTCCTATTCCACTATTCCATATATACATACAAATGTAAGCAATCTTAAATGAGTGATTTACCTGACAAGCTAATTTTTAATAAATTTCAAATTACAAAATAATCATCATCAATTGACTTACTTCAGGAAAGCAAAGCTTTTTCAGAAAGTTCTGAAATTGTTAGTATTACAAAGATACAAAATACAGCACTACTTTAATATCCTTCAACAGCCAATATACCAGTACAGGTGTAGGTGATGAAGTGTATGCTCCTAATAGAACACAGCTGGACATTTGAATGAACCTGTACGTAACATTTACATACAGAAAGAGCCTCAGCCAAGCCTTGGAGCTTGAAGGTCACATGGGAGCTTCTGCTCTCATCGCTGATCTACTGCACTACAGTTGGTCTTCCAAAGCACATCTATATTTAGAAGAATGAGGACAAAACTCTAACCATTTTATATCTTAATTAAATGTTGAGTAAACCGAACTTTCAGGCAGGAGTTGCTCCTAAACATTCTTTCCCAACTACTATCACAAAATTTTTAAACATTATGTCATACTATCTTACAAACATGACAATTTATGGAAAGTCCATGTCCAGTAAGTTCCTTTGCTTGTACTAAATAGAAATGAAATAAAACCCACTGATAACTATCTTCGAGTTCCTGTTGACGTAAGATATTTTAATATCTCCTCCCATTTCCAGAGTCTGGGAAGGAATGTTTCCACTAATAAATACCATCCCATTGAGCATCTGTTATACCACCAGGAATTACCCATTTTTGCCTATCATAGAACAATTCAAAAGCTCTTACTTGCTGACCTAAAATCAGTAAGTTCTTTCTTGTAAATTCCACATTAAATTGAGTGACCTGGTTGTACTCTTGGGACAATATTAACCAGAAACTAGTTTTTAAATCTTGAATAATTGATATCTTTTTATCGTACATGTATTTAAGTATACATACCATACAATACCTATTACGGTAAGATACTATATATATTATATACTGTAATTAACTATATGTTTATGTACTCATGAAAATTCACTCGTGGTGATTCCCTTTAATAATTAAATCATAATCTCGAGCTAGAGTTTGTTTTTCATCCAAACTTACCCCATTCTAGGTATTCAAGAATGTTCTTCTCTCTTCTCAGCGGAGAATTATTGCATTCATCATAAAGGCAGATGAGTATATCCAGTAACGTTTCCACACTGAAGCACTGCCCATTGGTCTGAGCCGGTCCATCCAAAATAAACTGCTCCAACTGCCTCAAACGCACTTCTCCAGACATGTTGGCTTCGCTGTCTGCTGGTTTTCCTTTAAATTATTAGTTAACGACTCCTACTGTGATTCTTTTAACCTAAAGTTTCAAAGGTGTGGTTTTAAAAACAAACCACTTGTTATGCAAACAACTGTCATGCAATGCCGGTGCTGAATGAAAACATCCAACACACCGGTACCCTCACTTAACTGAAGCGTCTTCAATTTCGCACATATACATATATTTTGAGGGATAGTTACCATAAAATATATACTTGATACATTTTTAAAGAATACAATTAAATCGTATGTTTAAATAAAATAATAATTAAAAGTACAACGAACCAAACAGTCAACGCTTCTTTAAGGGGGGGGAAAAAAAACTCTTCTCCTTCATTCAAAATTCAACTCGTGCAACATAATCCTGAAACGAATCCAGCTGCATCATTAATGAATTAAGTCCGATTTGCATCAGCAATTCACTTCCCAGGAAGAAGGAAAACAGAAAAGGGAGGAAAAAGCCAGAATGTATGTAAGGGGGAGGGAAAACCAAAAATTCGGCTGCAAATCCTCCCAACCGCCGCTTGGATGATGCATCAGCGGCAATTTCTCCAGCGGGAAGGGAGGGGGCGAGTCCCTGAAGCAGCCCCTCGGCCCGGAGCTCGCCAAGTCTGGCCCGGAGGCGGCTTTTCCCTTCTCCTCCCGAGCTCCTGCTTTTTTAAGGCTTTGCAGGGAGTCCCATTTCCAACGGATTCGGAGGCAAAGTCTTCATTTTTCTCCCGGCTTCTCCCAGGGGCCTGGCTGGCGGCACGGCCGGGGCTGGAAATGCGGGCTGCGGGCGGCGCTGGGCGCCGAGCGCCGGGAGCAGCGGCTACTTGGCCGCCCGAGCCCGCCCCATGTCGGTGGTCGCTGGCCGGCCGCCCTGGGCCGCGCCGGGCACGCAGCCCGGTCTCCCCGCACCCGCACCGCGGCCGCCCACCGAGGCTCCCGACGCCCTGGAGAAGGGGTGCGTTTCGGGATTCAAAGGACACGGACGGCGGCAGCTGCGGCGGCGGTGCGGGCGGCTCCAGCAGCGACTTCTCCCTCTGGTTCGCACCTCTGGGCGAAGCGCATCTTTCCGCGGCGAGGAGGGAGGCGGCCGAGGCGCCGGAGGAGGGTCTGCTGCCGCGGGTGAGGCGAGCCGAGCCTGCCGCAGCCCGGCGCGCAGCCACTCCCTTCCTTTCCCTCCCACCCCTCCCCCGCCTTCCCGGGCCTCTCGCGCCCGCGCCCTGGGCTCCGCGAGGCTCCCGTCCCCGCCGCACGCAGGCGGAGGCTCGCGCGGCGTCCGGACCCAATATGGCGGCCGCGCGCCCCCCGCGCCCGCCCGCGCGCGCACGCCGGCCCCCGCCCCGCCCCGCCCCCGCCCGAGCCCGCGGGCCGAGCTGGTCCGTCTGCGGCCGCGCCGAGGCGAGCCGAGGCCCTGGAAGGGGCGCGGGCGGCCACGCTGCCCTGCAGGGAGGGAGGGTGGGGACCGCCTCGGCCGGCGAGGCTGCGGCAACGTGGAATGCAGGGATACGGGAGGACTGGGAGGCCGCGGCGGCGGAGGCCCGGGGGCCGAGTGGGAACGGCGCTCTCGCCTCGCCCCGCTCCCGGGTTCCCGAGGCTTCTCTTGTGGATCGCAGAGCCGGACTTCTTCCTCGCCCTTGGAGACACCTCCTGCCAGAAACGTCTGGTCAGGGGACGCAGAGGCCGACGGCTTCAGGCTCCCGACCGCTCTGTAAACGGCGGTCTCTCGCCGCCCCTTACCTGTGCCCCGCCCGTCCCCCCAATTCAGTTCTCAGACGCGCCAGAGTTATTTCCTGGGTGTCTAATTACACCGTTTCTTGTGTTATTTCCCAGGACAAATAAGGACAGACTAGTACGCGTTACCCATCCGAGTCCTAAGTGTGTGAATGCAAAGGCTCGATGTCCCCACCTCTATTCCCAAAAGTTTCCCGACGACGAGCACAGTTTTCTCCTCCAGAAAGCTGTTCTAGCTGCTGCCTGTTTATCTCCAGCCAAGGTTACCACCTACAGGGGAGTCAGACGGTGGGAGTCAAGGCAGTTCAACACTGCATCCCCTTTTTGCGCACGCGGGCATACGCACGCACACCTCACCCCACGGCACCGTGCTGACACGGGGATACAAAGGCAAAACCATTTAATAGCTACCACCCCTCGTGCGTTAACGCCTTCCAGGTTTTTCCCATCTTGGTCTTAGACGAGCGCTCTCTTACATGTGCAAGTTCCCATATTTAGATGGGTTACTAAACTGGGTCGCTGCAGTTGCCTTTTCCTCAAAACTGTCATCTTTTTTATAATCTTTCTCCAAAATACAGGTATTTTCCAGTCCTTCCCAACACCCATCAGGCAGTTATGTTTTCTATGTTGATGCCCACAATTGCATCTTTTCGCATCTTAATAATATGAAAGTTGAGGAAGGACTAGCAATGAAGGTCTAGAAACAAAATCTAAAAATTAAGGCTAACAAATCATTCAAGTTGCTATGATTCACAAAAAATACTGTAAATTTTTTGCAAAATCTACACTTGTTAAATTGACACTGGCCTGGCTTAAATAAGGACATTATTTCCAGCGTGCTCCTGACACATGATTGATACTTAGACAAAAAAAAGCAATCCTTTCTAGACATGACATCTTTATATGTGTGTTGTCTAATTATAAAAGAAAAAAGAAAAGTTTAATCCTAACACAGATATTAATATTTTGGTATTCATTGCTTAGAGCTTTTAAATGCATTTTAAGAAAAGGATATATAAGATAGTTTTACTGCCCCTCCCTTGTTTTCACTTAGCAATATATTATGAACATCTTCTCAATAAATATACATCAATAAGATGGCTTTTAACATTGAAGTCAAGACAATTTAACACCTTTTGACCACAAGTTAGGATAGCAAAGGAAGAAGCAATTTCTTCTGCTTTTACAGCACAGAACTGGCTCCAAGATACCTAGTCACCCAACTTGTAAATAACTGTTAAAAAAAGTTTTAAAAAGAAAGCCTAAAGCATGTTAGGCCTCCATAAATGCTATTTAATGGTAAATGAGATACAGATATATTTCTTAATAAAAGAATCAAGCTGCCAGTCCATTCTCTACCTATTCTGTTAGCACTTGGTACCACCCACAGTCCAGAGTATTGATGTTTGCATAATAACCTTTACCACATTGTTTAGAGAGCAGAGGGGAGAACTTATTTTTATTTTAAAACGCACACACAAAGAGAAGGAAGAAGGTTGAACCCAATCAATCTTGCTTGAATAATTCAAGCTCAGGGACTTAATAATTAACTAGACACTAAACACATTGTGCGGGTGTTATTTTAAATGTTCTGGTTGAAGTGTGAACGTGCCTGTTAATGAAACCAGTCTTCAGCCAAAGAAAGGCTCAGCCCAATAGCCCCGCAGTGCTGCGTGGCAGGGTGTTCTTTGGGGAAAAAAGCCTGGAGGAGGTCTTTTTGTGAAATTCTGCTTGGGGAACTGGAGAGCAGATGTATACCACTGCCAGCGAAATTTGTTTAAAACAATCAGAGGGTGTTTTATGAAGGTGCTGGGATTATTCTGACCTTTCTAAAAAGAGGACACAAAAGATAAGAAGGTGAAGAAAATCAAACCAAGACAGGAGTGTTAAAGGCGAGTCTCCAATGTAAGCTCCCTTCATATAATCCTGCACTTCTGGCCTATTAGCAAGAGGATCGATCCATCAGTTAATATTTATACCAACCAGGCCCACTCTTACCTGGCCTTACCTTACTCCAGAATAATTGTAATTTACTTACGGGAAAAATTAATAATTGTTTTCTTCACAGAACACTTACAGTGTGTACATAATCTCCTGACTACTTTGAATACAATATTCTATTCAATCAACGCAAACACATGAAGTAGAACAATGATCATCTCCATATTACAGATGAGAAATTGAGGTTTAGAGGGCTTAGAGAACTTGGGACCGGCCACATAGCTAGCAAGTGACAGTGTTAAGCTTCTCTCCTGCCAGGGTCAAAGGTTTTAACCAGGCCCTGGCTGGTGGTTCAGTGGATAGGGTGCCAGCCTGCAAACCCAAAGGTGGCTGGATTGATTCCCAGCCAGAGCACATAACCAGGTTGCAAGCCAGGTCTCCAACCAGGTCCATGGCTGAAGGCAGGTGAAAGGCAACCATACATTGATGTCTCTCTCCTCTCTGCCTCTCTCCCTTTCCCTCTCTCTGGAAATAATAAATAAAATCTTAAAAAAAAAAAAAAAGTTTTAACCACCATACCAACGAGGTATGAAAGACCTATAAAATCCGTAAACCCAACCTCACCCTTCTGTTGTAACCAGGAAGCAGTGGGATATAGTTGCTAATTTACATATTTGGGCATTCGAAATGGACAGGAGAGGAAAACCCATAAACAAAACATAGAAATCACCTGGGTATTTAAACCAGCGGACCCTTAATTGTGGAAAATAGCCACACAGGTGATGGAAGAGCTGAGGTAACAAGCAGCATCAGCGCTACCCCCAGTCCCTGACCCCAGGCTGGTGGGAACTGGAGTCACGGAAGAGCGGCAGGGCTACTAGGGAGGCTGCCCCAGGAGAAAGAGGGGGAAGGCTCCCCATACCTTGACTCTCCCACCATTTGCCACTAGCACACAGCTGAGCAGGCAATGGGTGAGGGGTGGCTGCCAAGGCAAACAGGCCAAGGATTGTCATATATATATATATATAATCAACCCAGTTGCAGTTTTACCTAAAGAATTTTTTTAAATCATTAAAACAAATGTTTTATCTCTGAACAGTCATTCAGTGAAGTTTGAAGTGGCATGATCTTAACAAAGGAGTTTTTCACACCTCCCTCTCCATATATATATATATATGGTTCCTCCGGAAGGAGCCATCCAAACACACCAAACACACCCTTTTCATCTAGGGCACATTTACTTAAACAGGCTTAGGTTCAGGGCTTGCTTGTCACTTGCTTATCAGTGGATCTTATCCATCTCGTGCTGTCTTTCAACCTCTCACTTAAGTCTCTCATTAAAGCACAGGTTTTACTACATGTGGAATTTTCAAAAATATATTCAGGGTTAAATATTCTAATGGAGATTTTGTCCTCTATTCTAATAGAGATATTTATAACGAGGTAGTAAATCTGAACAGTAAACAGAAAGGTGGCATTATCTTATAAATGCCATCAGCATTAAAATATTTGGCAAAAGACTGGGTGGCCATGTGTGGTGGCAAAAACCAGGCCAATGAAGCCAAAGTGTTCCTCTCAAGGCTGCTCTAGGGCTAAAGGTGACTTAGCCAGGACCTAGGGGATGGCAGCCAAAGAAGTGAGAGGTGAAGAATCCAGTTACCATACACTCTGGAAGTCTCTCTGACCAAGGTTACCAATGACTTCCACACTATCCAAGCCAACTGTCTGTCCTCAGTCCACATCTCATTTGACCTTTTAGCAGTATTTGATAGCACTGATTAACCTTCTAAATTGAAACACTTTTCTTCACCTGGCTTCTGCACTCTCCTGATTTCCTACTCCTTCACTGGCCAACCCTTCTCAAGTCTTCTTTGCTAGGTCCTCCTTGTTGTCTAGGTCTCCAAAACTTGCAGTACCCCAGGTTCAGTCTTTGACTCTTTTCTAGCTACACCCAGCCCTTAGGTGAGTTAAATTAGTCTTAAAGGTTCAGATGCCTCTGAGTCTTTGCAATTTGCCATTCCTCCTCCCTGGAACATTCTTCCATCATTCTATCCACAGGGCACATCCCCCCACTTTGTTCAAGTTTCTGCTCAAACATCACTTCATCAGAGAGGCATTTCCTGGACGAGCTATCATCAACGGCAGCCCTCCATCCTGCTCTTCTGTCCCCATTTATCCTGCTTTTTCATAACATGTTTCTACATGGCATGATGGGGTCTTGCTGTTGTTCCCCTGAATGTTTCTTTATTGCCTGAATCTCCCCACTAAAATGTAAGCTCCATGAAAGAAGAAATGCTATAGCCTTCACCCAACACTTAGTGAAAAGTAGCGAGGCTCTACTTGCTCCTGGAATGCCTACATTTTGCAAATAACCTAGAGAATTAGAAGTAGGGCTTTCCTTTCCTAACCAGGAGGAAAACAAGGCGTTTTCCTAAGAAAAGAGGCCCCTTTGTTGAGCTGGCTAATAAGGTATTTCTTCCTAAGGAAATAGTAATGCTGCCACTTCTCCAGTTCACTGATGACAATTGTATCAAGTGTCCCCAAGAAAGTGGTCCCTAGAATCCTCTCATCCTAATAGTACAACCCCACACATTCCTAAGGCTTAAAGTAACAAAGACATTTTTCTCTCCAAGAAAGGTGGATGGTTTGTCTGCAAAACATTAGGGGAAAAAAAAACTTCAGATAAATCATTAAGTTTGAGAAAACAGAATGCGACAGCAACATCCTTTGTTACTCGGTGTCCATCAAGTAGCGCAAACAAGCTAACATTAATTGGGCAACTTCTATGTCAAGCACCAAACTGAGGACCAAGAGGATTCACTGAATCCTCTTAACAACCATATAAGGCAGAACTATTACTATTTTCTGTCCTTGTCAACTCAGCTGCTGTAGCAAATTATCATAGACTTGGTGGCTTAAATAATGAGCATTTATTTCTCATAGTTATGGAGGTTTGGGAGGTCTAGATCAAGGTGCTGACCAATCTGCTTCCTGGTCAGGGCACCGTTCCTGGGTTGCAGATGGACTTTCTTCTCACAGTAGCTTCACATGGCAGAAAGCAGAGGGAGAGGAAGCAAGCTCTCTCATGTCTCTTCTTACAAGGGCCCAACTCCCATTCATGAGGGCTCTGCTCTTATGATGTAATCATCTCCCAAAAGCTCTACCTCCTAATATCATCACGTTGGGGATTAAGATTTCAGCATTTGAATTGTGTGGGTATACACACATTCGGTTTGTAACATTTTTATGTAGAAAAACTAAGGACTAGAGCGGTCAAGTAACTATGCCAAGGTTGTAAAGCTGATAGGCAGTCAAGTCAGGATTGCAACCCGGGTAGAACTCGTTTGAAAGTCTGTGTGCTGAAGTGCTTTGCTAACCTACCTCATAGAAAACTAAGAAAAACTAGTATCAGTTAACTGATTAATAATTAGACTAACCCTGTTGTCTAACCAAAAAAAGGGAAAACTGTAACGACTCCATTATAACCCTGAAGCATGGAAGACATTCTCTCACGGGAGTTTTGGTCAATTGTTTTCCATATAAAGAAAAAAGAAGAGAACAAGGTTTATTAAAATGGGAGTTATTTCATGTAGACCGTAAGAGAAACTCTTAATTACCAGGATGGTAAACCCGAAAATCAGACACAAAGAGATATGGTGAAGTTGTAATCTCTGATGATCTTAACAATGACCATTTCAATTTCAACAGCCTTCGCTCATGAATAGTTTGGACCCACCTGCCGGCAGGTAAGGGGACCAGAGCAGATACACTCTCCAGGCTCCATTGAGCAATAAGATGCAGTGCTTCCACACCAGCATGCGGGACTAATAAACCCAGAGTCATATGGTGGAGCCAGCGATTATGTTTTAGACAGACTGTGGCCTCTCTGTGACCTCTCTGTGACCCAGAGAAGAGCAGCATCACATTTACAGGCCAAATGAAATAAGGCGCTGTCAGCAATATCCCTTATCATAAAAATGTGATAGTAACAATAATAATAATAATAATAATAATAATAATAATAAAAGTATCAAGACCTAAATCCACACATAGGATGGTATCTGGAGCACCCCAGTCATTTAAGAGAATAAGGGAAATGAAAATTAAATTGAGCTATCAAGAGGGACTTTTCTCAAATAAGAAAGGCCCCAACATTATCAAATACAAGCCAAAATTCATGCAGGAGATAAGGAACAAAATAAAAAGTATAAGTACTAAAACTTGGAATTCGTTCCAACCACATCTTCAGATATGAACATGGCAAGGTCAGGGTAAAATATAAGAGTCATATTAGGGAATGATGTTAGAAGAGACAAATTAAGTATTTTTTCTTTAATGTAACGTTAGATTTCCCTGTTCCTTGAAGCTTTGTTTCTCATGACGATAATATGTTATCCTACATAAACAATTGATCATTATCAGATTATTTTCACAGCAATGGAACTGCGTTTTCTGAGACCCATCATAGTCTTTCGCTCACCCTACCTTATGAGAAGAGCATAATATATTTAATGACTAACATGGTGCAAGGTACCATGTATGACTGTGGAAAAATACTTTTTCTAGGTTAAAAATCAATTGTCTAGGCAGTGATAAAACTACCACATTGTCCTTATTAATACTTCATACTAAATATGGAATTAACCATCTAATAGAAGTTTAGCTAGTCATTCATAAGGACTAGCAACCATCCCCAATTTTTAAACCATATTAAGTGGTTTTCATTCATTCATTCACTCAACAGTAGTCGTATATCAAGCACAGGAACAGAGTAAGAATTATAAGTGGATGATGTTCAACCTTCATTGTGCTAATCCCCAAAGATAAATCATAAGCAAAGGTAATGAATGCAATGTTGTTAATGTCCTTTAAATTGAAAGAGGAAGGTTGGCTGATAGGAGGTGATAAAGCAAAGAAAGTTCCCTGAGAAGTTGAATTAGAAATAACTTTTGGTAAGCTTTGGATTACTCAAAGAACAAAGCAGACAAAGGGGATTTTTCCCAATGGGGAGAAACCAAAAAGGCCAATATCAGTGCTATGGGAAAAGTGAGCCAGGAGAGAACCATCAGGTCCCCCTAGAAGGGGACAGAGATAGAAAAAACCAAATCCAGGCATAGCTAATGGAGCTCTTCTGGGGGTGATTTAATACTCAAGTGGCTGATTCCATGAGGACAGGGTTGGGTGGAGCCATTTCTGGAAGGAGGCAGTGATGGATGTTGGCAGGTGCTAGGGTTATAGATGATGGTTCTTCTAGGTTAGGGTGGCACTGGTTTAGTAAGATGTGGGAAGAGGATACATTGGCAGAAACCCATGAGAGGTTCCAGGTCTCAGCCAACAAAGGAAGAACTCTAGTTTCAGCAGGGGATTGGAACAGAAACCCAAAACCAAGTTGCAAAGCCTGTTACACAAAGTGACCAGGTAGACTAGGGGTTGGGTAGAAGCTCTCCAAGGTGTCTGGAAGCTAAATGTTACTTTGGCTCCACTAGACCCAAGGTGTAAAGCAAGGGCCTACTTTAAGGTCTTGTCACCTAATGACCAAAGTTGTCAGTGTACATATTAAGACAAGGCTTGTCTGCTCAGAACCTACATGGAGTGTAATATGAGGGTCATCACGGTGAGAATTTGGTTAGGACCAAAACAGCCGTGGATGGATTCCACCTGCCTAAAACTATCTTCTTCACCACCTGACCATAATGCCTAACACTTTCAACTGGCTGACCATGGCTTTAAGTTAAGGTTAAGTTGGGGAACATCTTTCACAGGCTGTATACTATCATCTAAAGCTTGGATTGACCTGATCACTAGCGCATGGATACTTAATATTTTGAGGCCTGGCACTAAAATGCAAATATTGATTTCTCCCTTAACTGGCTGCCGTGGTGATCCTATTCAGAGGGAACCTCTACAGGTTAAATAATAAACTAGTATGGTGCTATGAACCATAGTTTAAAATTCAATTCGCCATTTAAAAGGTAAGCCATAAGAAGAGATGGCCAAGGTATAATATCCTCAGCCCAAAGAATAATCCGATGGTGACAGACTAAGGCTACCAATTGTCTCTTTCTACACTCTCTCACTGAGCGCTAACTGTATGCCTGACACTGTGCTAGATCCTTCCATCTCTATGAACTTTGAGACTACAATTTTCTCCCCAGTTTTATTTTCACTCTCTCCTTCAGTTTCTTACATTCACTCCAATCTTTGTTAATGTAACTTTTCCACAGACATTTCTGTTTATCAACTTCTTCCTCCTTTTCCTCTGCCTACCTTCCTGCCTCCCTTTATCATTCTTTTTCTTTTCCAGCCTTCTCTCCCCTCTCTGCCCCCTTCTTTCCTCACTTATCCTCCCACTGCCTTCTTTTCCTTTAACTTCTCATAATAACAAATAAAAAGACATTTAAAATATTTAATAGCTATGCCAGTCTCAATGGGGGAAGAAATATCCTTTCAAGGAAGCAAGCGTCTGTTAAGGGAATAACTCGAGACAAGTAACATGAGGTTAGACTTATTAACACATTCCTATAGATTTATTTATTTTTATTATTATTATTTTTTAATTAATTAATTAAATTTTTTTACATTCCTATAGATTTAGATGAACTACCTTACCAGGAAGAGCCAGGACTAAAGGAATAAAATGCCAGGTACATAATTTTTTCTGATACTTGGTGATAGGTAGAAGGATGAAGAAAAGGTCTATGAATGGGACACTCCATAAAGGCAGTGAGCATGAAAAAAAAAATCAAAGCAAACATTTAATAGGGAGTCCATCCTGATCGTTTTTCTCTCATTATTATTTGATTCTCACAATAGCTCTGTGAGTTAGGCAGCATTATTGTCCCCAGATGAGGAAACAGGTGTGGAAAGTAAGTGACAGAGCTGGAACAGGGACCCAGTCAGTCTGATACCAAAGTCCAGGGTGGCAAAAACAAAGAGAAACCTCACCAGCTTAATGGTTCTGTCTGCTAGAGCCAAGTTATAAAAGGGAACCAGAGTAAGACAGTCTGAGGACTCATGGTCCTACTGAACTACTCTCATTGAGCTTGGTACTTGTGGTCCCTAACAGTGTGCTGGCACAGACTTGGGGATGAATAAGTAATTATGGAACGCATGAACAGGATTCAAAGCAGCAAGCAGTGAAATTTCTGAACTGGAAAAATCATTATCTTACCCAAATCAGGAGTCATGCAGCCTCCGTGTAAACATTCCCAGGGACAATCCTCCTACAAAATAAAAGTCATAGTTTGGCCACATTTTTGACAAAATGGTTGAAGGCCTTAAGCTCCCATGTATTCACTTAGGGGTTCTAAAATATTTTTCTGATACTTTCACTTTTGTAAAATTTCATCTGTCATTAATTCTTTAAAAATCAACCAGAACTTTTTAAAATTTTTATTTATTTATTCTTAGAGAGAGGGGAAGGGAGGGGGGGAGAGAGGGAGAGAAACATGGATCAGTTGCCTATTGATACCACCCAGGCATGTGTCCTGCCTGGGAATTGACCGGGTGACCTTTCACTTTGCAGGATGACACCCAACCAACTAAGCCACACCAGTCAGGGCTCACTAGAATGTATTGTGAATACACTTAATACTACTGAACTGTACTTCAAAATGTTTAAGAGGTCAGGGGTAGAGGAAGAAGGTATAGGGGGAATAAATGGTGACAAAAAACATAAAATAAATTTAAAAATTGGTTAAGAAGGTAAATTTTATTTTGTCCTTCACAATTAAACATTTTAAAATATCAGAATATAAATGCTTATGTATACGAAGTACACATATATCATGAAATATACATCATGAAAGTTGGTAGGATGGACAAATAATTTATTCACTTTATTTCAGAAAAAAGTTTAATGTCTAATGGGTAACTAAGCAAGTCTATCTGTCTGGAAACTCGACTCTTAGCTGTTAACTATGCTAGATGCCTTATTAGCACGCCTCTCTTACACCTATTCTTTTGTAAGTCTTAATAATTCCTATTTTTCTTCAGGCTTCTGTGTAACATAACTTGAAATTTATTATAGTAGTTACTATTTTACCATTGACTCAGTTTGATCATTGGTGTTCTTACCTGATTACTTCTTCAATGATGCTTTTATTTGGGGACATTCATGCCTTAGGTGATATATTTACCAAGCTATTCTTTGTCCTTATGTGATACAATTTTGTATATATATTGAATCTATTTTGAGGGATATGCGATTAGCTTATAGCGAGTCTCAAATGGACAAGGAATAATGTGCCTATTTTTTTTTTGTTAATTATGAAAGTAAAAGCCAGACGCATAAGAAATTTACCTGAGGTCTAGCAGCAAGAGTGGGGAGCCATGTAGCCATGACAGTGGCTTAGAAGTCAATGCTCGTGTTCCAGAATCCATCACTTCTATTACATTCTCATTACCTGACCAGTTTGCTGTGTTGAGTTTTCTCATGTTTCTTCATTGGAAGCCTAAACTTGAGGCTCACATGTTTTCATTCTTCTCCATGGGCAGGTCACACTCATCAGACCGGAGGCAAAGACAGACAGCAAAAGAGGTGCTGGTGAGGAAAAGGAGATAGTGAGTGCTCATTGGCCCCGGCTGCCTCACCCTGTGGTAAGAGATGAGAGAGCCCTGGGTGAGTCTCTACCTTGAGGAGAGAGATTCAAGCTTTATCTCACTCTCGAGACAGAAGGATCCAAAGGGAGAATGAACCCATCCTTGCATACCAAGCATTCCAGCTCAGCCCACTGATTTCAATCACTGAAATATACAGTGCCCAACAATTGTCCTTAAGCCTGAATGTCTACATCAAAGCCTGGCTTTTGGGGTATAGGAAACGATGGCGTGAAGAAGCCAGGAGAAGACTAAAAGCCCATGTTCTATATAACAGTGAACTTTTATTTTTTGATGCTTTCATGTACAAACTCTTTTAACACATCCTGAATTCCCAGGAATCCCTATAAATTTACTTGAATAGTCAGGTTTGTCTAAAGGGTCTCTATACCCTGTATTTATTCATGAATATGGATTGGGTTTTATGGCTGCAAGCTACAGAACCCAAATCCAATGTAACGACTTTGCTGGAAGCTTATGAGATAACTCACAAAACCAAAGGGAAGGCAGAACCATCAGGACAGCTGAAGGATCTAGGCAGCAAGAACTGGCCATTTCTTCCAAGTGCCAGTGATAGGGTAAATCAGCTCTCACATTTTCAATCCTTGTATAAAATGGTACAAGAACCAAATTTCGGGGAAACAATGTCTAGTGGACATGTCCATCCACTGGACAGAGAAAGGCATGGCACCTAACCAAGGACTAATGTGAGCAAAGAGAACTAATTTTTCATTTATCAAAGGAATTGGACAGGTTGCTGGGCAATCCAAAAGAGTCCACCGGAATATCACAGTATCACTTAAGTTCTAGATGAAGGTGTGCAGCAAGGACAAGGTGGATTAAGGCCTAGGGAGTATGGTTTGCTATCAAAGGTATGCTGGCTGGCAAGTGGTTAGTTATCTCCAGGAGTTAGTTAACCCTGGGAGGGGCCGTTCCCCAGGTCTTAACATCCACGCCTTTCCCTACACTCTTTCTTTTCCCAGCTCTTCTCTCCCTGCCTCCCCCTTCTCCTCCTCCTCCTCCCCTTCTCCCTGCTCCCTCCCTACCCCCACCTCTCCTAAGCTCCAAGGGCCCTTCTTCTGCCCCTGTAACTTGTTTCTTGAGCTTAAACAGCTCAGCAGGCTCACTTTTTCTACCTATGCAACTTTCTAAATAAACTTGCTTGTAAAACAATACAGAAAATAAGAAAACGTAATTGTCAATACAACCATATTTTGGGGGCAGACTTAAAGATGATAGATTTGAGTGCCATCAAGTGTAGAAAAAAGGCAACACGGACCCCATTCCAAGTTCCATTTTCCTGACCATCAAATAGGCTACAGGCACAGTCTGTTGAAATTCTTTCCTCTTGTCCAGTCTCTTTTCCTTTCTTCCAGCTTTGTTTGTCTTGCTCAAACTCTGGGGTTTGTTGAAGCAGTTGCTATAGCCACAATTATGGTATTAATCTATTTCTAAACATGACATGTTGTCTCCAAGCACATTTTAATAATCTATTTTAAGATATAAAAGATTCTTGGTTGTATTATAGATTTATGGATGTACGATCTTCCAAATTAATGCCAACATATAATTAATTCCCAGTCCCTTAAAATGTGTAGTATGTGAAATTACTCTGCTTTTCTTTTCTCTACTTTGATATTCTTCTATCTCCACATTTGCTTCAATTTCTCTACCACAATCATATTCTTATTTATTTTCTCTCTGTGCATTCTTGGGATATTTTGGCACAGTAGAAATACAATATCAAGCTTCACTGTTTTATTAAAATATCAAACAGCAGACTCTCTGGATAGTGAGCCAAAAGTTGCCAAAGGATGTATTTCTTCTGTCTGCTGTGAATTATGCCAGCAGGCTCAGCAGAGTGATAGACTGTGTGTTTTATATTATGAAGTGAATATGTGAGAACTGATCCTTGCATGGACCTGATTGTCCTGTAGCCTTACGCTATCATCAGGGGAAATTTAAGCGTTTTCTCTTTTCTCCACAGATCAAGTGTATGTTTTCTTTGGCTTTTCTTCTATTGAGTTTGGTTAATCCCTTTCAAACCAGGAAATTCTGACTTAATATATAGAGACTCTCCTTTGCACAAAATCTTTAATATCTTGTATTTACTGACACACAATCCATCCCTCATCGTAACCATGCTCACACAAATTGTGCTGATTTATACAGAACCATACCAAATTTCACTTGTGATTCTGAGTTTGTTTTTTGATTTTCAACAGCAGTTGAAAGTGAGCTGGCACAGTACTTTGAGTGGTTTCTTTTGTACATAGTGATTATATAGACATTCCCCAACAATTATTACTTTTAAAGTAATTTAGTTTTCATGTTAATAGTAAAGGAAATGGCTAATATTCCCACTTTATTTTTTAAGTTTATTTTTATTGTATTTTTTCCATTACCATTTATCCCCCTTATACCCTCTTCCAACTCCACTACCCTGCTTACCCCTGAAATCACCACACTGTTGACCATGTCCATGAGTCCTTTCTTTTTTGCTCAATCCCTGCACCTCCCAACTTCCCCCCACCCCAAGGCTGTCAGCCTGCTCTCTAAAAATCTCTACATTTAATTCTACAGTATCTTCATACAATTATAAATCTACCCCCTAAATTTCAAGCTTTTACTTCTGATTTAAACCTGGAAAAATGACTTTCTCCCTCCTTTGATTTCCATTTACCCAATGTAAAAGAGTTCATCATGTAGCTACCACAGATCATAGTGCGAAATTCACTGAGAAATCACAGTAATATGCTGATTTGGGGGAGGAGAAAAGATCCATGAGTAATGGTTGTATCAGGCTTCCTTCTTGTATTGCACTTCTCCCACATGCCCACAATTCTGATGCACAGATTTTTGCCTAGTTCTAGAGTTTCAAGTCTTTCAAGTCTTCTCCTTTTATGAAATAACCTTTCCCTGTAAAGTTTAGTCATATACTGCTCATTTTCTCAGTGTCTCTATTTCCTCCATAAAGTAATGGAATGACTCAACTCCTGAGTTCTAGCAACTTCAATAAGCTGAGATGGGTTTAAAGAAAACTGTATATGAGTCATTATGCTATCCCACAACCATAAGACTCTAGAATGTTTTCTTTGAAAGGAATGTAGAGGACGTCTAGTCCAATATCCGCATTTTACAGATGAGAAAACTGAGCTTTTGGGAGTTTGAGGAATGTTGAGATTTTCCCAAAGTGATGAGTCTAGTAAGTGGCAGGTCCATATAATATATATTTATTTATATAATTCCCAAGTATGAAATATTGATATTTATATAATTATAAGTTTATTTTTAAAAAGTATCTTCAGAGTAATAGAGCATGGTTAAATTTTTGTAGTTTCAAAACACAACTAAAATAACCTATATTGTCTCATTTCTTTATCAAAGAATTACTACTGAGGCTTCTGCCTTTAAGAATGGTTTCTGAAAAATGGTTACTCAGAGATGATATTTAATATATAACAACAACACATCATACGCATTGCAACAATTGGTGTGTCTGTCCTGGTTTTACCAGCTGTGTATGAGCGTGGGTGTATTACTCAAAAATAGACAATGCCCTGTGCTAGAAATAAAAATAATCCTGGGAGGTGGCTGCCCCACAATGAAAGTACAATACCCAGTGAAGCTGTAGCATTTCCATTATCATATTTGTTCAACATAATTTTTTTTTTAATTAAAGGAGAAAACAAATGATTTTTTCCCCCACACAATGTATTTCTAGTGGGCTAACCACCAGATTTAGCTATTGGCAATAGTGTCAGAACTGAAATCCTAGAGGCTGGTGAAACTGCTTGCCTCCTCAAGTTAAAATATTTAGTACATTATAAAATAACTCTGGCTATAGTTAATATGTATATAATTTGTAGAGTTGTTAGATTGGGTTTAGGGAGTGGGGACGTAATAAAATGATTTATTAGGAATCTTGAATAGGGGTTAAATTAGTGTTTATTGATTTACTACAGAACGTCATAAACAATGGCAATGGATTTTTCTCAAAGTCAACATGGAAATGCACTATTGCACTAGGGGGCTTGCTTTACTGAGCAGGTCTGAATTTGTGGCAGGAACACGTACAGTTTTCCTCTGTCCCTCCATCATTTGGAAGAAAAAGGTGAAATGTGCCTCTGTTCTCTTGTTCCCACCTAGAAAAAGTTGAAGAGCATCATAAAATATTACTATTAGAAGGGACCTAAAGTTGTAATATAACTTTCCACACCATGCAAACTTTCTTCTGCAGCATCCTTGCAAATCATCACCCAGCTGCTTCTTAAAAACTTTCATTGCTTAATAAGGCAGGCTGGTCCTTCCTTACACAAGAGGTCTGGCTGGGTAAGGGTCTGTGTTAGCCCTTTCCACCAGTGTTTCTGAAAGTGTGGTCCCTGGACCTACAGTATTAGCGTCTCCTGGGAACTTTCAAAAATGCCAATTCTCAGGCCTCCGGATTGAAAGACTCAAACTCTGAGAACAGGGCCCCAAAGCCCTCCAGATGATTCTGAGGCATGCTCAAGTTTGGGAACCATTGCCCTATACCAACCCCCATATAAAAGATTTAACAAGGGCACCGCATCATGACCCTTTGCGGTGCAAATATCAGAAATCCAAGGAAAACCAAGACAGCAGAGGAGTAAGTGGAGCTACACCAATCACCTCCCAGAACCAATCTAGAATTACAACTTAATTGGGGAGAAATCATCCAGAATAACCAACAGAGCACTAGCTGGAGAGAAGTCTTATAACCACGGACAGAACAGAAGAAGCCACTTCATCACAATGATTCTGATTGCATTGGCCAAAAAATTAATTCGTCATACAGAATTCTGCTTAAGATTTTATATTTAAAAAGAAGACAAAGGAGGAAGAAGAGGAGGAGGAGAAGGAGGAGGAGGAGCAGAAGGAGAAAAAAAGAGAAGGATCTATGCTTCCAGTATTTTTTTCTCATTTCCAATTTTTTGTATACTGATACTTTTGTAAAATAAAATAATGTTATGGCAGTGTGGAAAAAAAGAGAAATCTAACTGTAAGTTTAGCTTTAGCAGAAAAAGGAGGTTCAGGATAGTGAGGTGCCTCATAAGATCAAAGGGATTGATCTAGAACTACAGAATCTGAGAAAGGAAAGAAGACAAGGAATGCTTATCTCTCCTTCTTGCTCACTCCCTAATGCTCACCAGGGCTCCACCCTCAGCCTGGGGGCTGCTCATTCCTCTCTAGGTTTTATCCTCTTCTACTGAAGACAGGTTTCGGCTCCTGGTGAGAAGATGGCCACTTCCCCTCCCTCCCACTCACACAAAGACCTTCCTATCCCTTCAGCACCTGACCTCAGGGGCAAGGCTGTTCCTGCCCAGGTTCCAAATCCAGAAATCCTGGGAAAGATCCCCTAGGACAGGAAATGTTTACCAGAGAAAGGTGTTGGGAAATCTTGCTGGGCAGACAAATAAGTTACTGTGGTCTACTTCATAAACTATGGTCAATTCTACTTTAAGAAAAAAAAAATTTTTTTTTTTAGAAAGACCAGTCACCTTGACCAAATAATTCAAGTGAGAATTGAAACCAAAAGAAAAAAAAAAAAAAGGAATGATATTTAAGTAATTATATCAGAAATAAAATAGGATTTAAGACTATATACTATGCCACTCATTTACTGAAGACCTTTCCTAGAAAATTTTACTTTGGGTTTTAAGTTAACACATTCATAGTGAATTTCTCCCCTACATGAAACAAAAAAATACAGTTTTATAAAAATAGCTTCATGAGCCTGCAGTAAAACAATGGTGAAAGAAATATCATTTTTCCTATTGCAGACAGACAGTTGAGATTTTTTTGCATTTATGTCATTCAAAAAATGGTTGTTAGACACTTCCAACTTGGCAGGAATGTACTCCCAATGGAGGAAGGGAAAAATCAAGCCAATCTAAAGTCATAAAGATTTGAAAAATGTATTTAAGAAGAAGCACAAAATAGAACACTTTATGGGTTTTGCAAGAACTTTGACTTAAGGCTTCCTGACTCAAAAAACTATAATTTAGGGACTTGCCTTTAGTAAAATGATCCCTTTGTCTTTTGGAAAGCCTCCTACCTTGACCCAGAAAAAATATGTAGTAATGAAGCATATGCATTAGGATCATATGTGATTAAAGCATAAGGAATTCCAAGGATTTTCATAGCAATAGTCATTTGAGCTTTTCAGTCATAAGCTGGTTCTTCCCACTTTCCCTCTGACTGTTTTACAATATCATAACACTTTATGGTTTATAGTTTTGGGGCATATAATAAACATATTAAATGCTCTATATAGCTGAATCAACATAAGGGCCTTAACTCTGGAATTTCCTGGTTCTTGAATGTCTAAATTCATACCACTGTTGTATTACACCATTTATGGACAGTTATAAAAACAAGCACCATTTTAGGTTTTGTCTTTTCAGCTCTCCACCCATTGGGCTATGTTGCCTCTCTCCAAGACAGCCTGGGCTAAGGGTTTGTATCAGCTGAAGCTGAGGCGAGCTGATGTGGCACTGAGTGGATTCTGAGATTGAGGCTCTTATTACTATTTGAAGAAGATTCTATATATGAAGTGTTGCTATTTAATTCTTCAAATCACTATTGCCTCTTCCCATGCATTTCTGTTTAGCAGTGAAGCAGGGCAGAAGCCTGTTGCAAAAGCAAAGAAACCCTAGTGGCTGTTATGGAAAGGTCAAATCTTGGTGAAACATGAGCTCTCTAATTTTCTGTGACCTTTCACAGTAAGTATTAAACCTGAAGCTGTCTAGAACAGACATTAAATTCAGTTTACCTTTACTTCAACTCCACTGAAGTAGAGAATCTGTGAAAACAAAATCAGAAGAGTCTCTTCCTATTCTCCATTTGAACAATACCATTTTGCCGTAAGTAGAAACAGCGTATTTCAGATCTCCATGTGGATATCTCCAAAGCCATCTGGTTCTACTCTCACATGTTACTGCCACCTGGAACTCAAATGACCAACAACTTCCTAGAACCAGTTCTTATTTTAGCAAGAACATTCTCAAGCCTCTGGCTGGGGTCAGAATCTTGCTTTAGGATGGGTTTTCCTTAGGATTCCATGAATGCTGGTTCTGTTTACTAACTTTATGCTCTATTTTGAAGTTCTGAGCAGTGAGGATTAGCATATATGATGGTTATTTTTATGATGAGTATGATAACGATGTTGCAGATGACTTCCTAGTCATTTAAGGAGTGTTTTCCATGAGCCAGCCACCCTATTAGGTAGAGTCTGTTTTGATCCATGTATGTGATGCAAATTAGTTCATACACGGATGATAACTAGGGGGATAGAAAAATTAATCAAGATCACTTTGATTCATGTGATTTTTCCCCAGCCTGTCCGTATTTTGCAGCTCAATGCACACTATTTAATAAGCTCAAGAAAACCACAGGAAGGCATGAAGTAACCCAGTGCCCATCTTCCTCCTGAAAGTGCTCACTGGGGAGTTTTCCTGGATCCTGGTGCGTGTTGCCCTCATCTCCATCACTGAGCAGCATGCACCCTTACCCATTTCCTCTTCCATCAAGCAGCCACCCCCTTTCCTTAAAGGCGAGTCGAATGTTTACTTAACATTTCCTTTTTTAGGAGAAGTTTGTGACAGTATTTTATTAGGATGGGTGTTGTTACTGGCGGCGCTTTGGTTACCAAGTGGCATAGCTTCTGAGAGACCTACCCCAACCCTGTTTCCTCCATAAACCCTCTTACATTTAGGGAGTAAGTTTGTAGAATGAGTCGTTTCTGCACCTATTACAGAAATGCCTGTTCTTTACCCATTTAGTCTTATTCAGCCTTGCCACTATTTCTGGCCCAGGTATTATTCCCATTAGCTGTTGAAAGAAAACCAAGGCTCAGAGGATGGAAGTAACTTGCCCCAAATCTCATGGTTAATGAGAAGGCAAGATGACTTTGAGTCATGTGTACACCCGTTTATTAGCTGAATTCCTATTCAGCTACTCCCTCCAGGCTTAAAGAGGCCCACAGTTGAAGGCACAGGCCATAGGACACTGACTCCCTGCATTAAAGCCACTGTGACATTGGGGCGGTGGTCTGCCCTACTGCTCTCCAAGACTGAGAGTATTTCTTTTTCTTGTAAAAGATATCCCAGAACATTTTTTTTTATTGTTCCAGAAAAAGGCTTCATAAAAATAAATTAAATATGTGGGTCAGCTGTAGCAAGCTACTGATAATGTCACATGAGGAGGGCTGTGGAGTTTTGCAGAAGGGAAAAAAAGCCAGGCGGAGCCCGGCCTGGCCTGGGCTCAATACAGTGATATACAGCACATTCCAGGAGAAGAAAATAGGATGTTGAGGATTCAAATAAAAACTAATCCCTGAAGAGATTTTCTATCATTCATTGCGTTCCTTTTAGAAATTGAATGTGACTTGAGGAAAGCGCTGTTGTTCTCTCAGATGAAAATAATGCATTTTTAAAAGAAATTGCCTTATGCAGCTTGATCCTATTTTTATTAAAATAGAATATGTGCTCGCAAACCCTCTGGACAGTAAATATCAAAATATTAACAGTATTTATTTCTGAGTGGTAGAATCGGGGTGTGATTTTTTTTTACTAATTTATATTTTATGAAATGTCTAAAATGAACAAGCATAATTTTTAAAAGATTTTATTTATTATTTTTAGAGAGAGGGGAAGGGAGAGAAGCAGAGAGGGAGAGAGACATCAATGTATGGTTGCCTTTCACCTGCCTCCAGCTACAGACCTGGCTAGAGACCTGGCTTGCAACCTGGTCATGTGACCTGGCTGGGAACTGAACCGGTGACCCTTGGGTTCGCAGGCCAGTCAGTGCCTTATCTACTGTGTCACCAGCCAGGGCTAAGCATAATTTTTCTAAAAAGAAGTGATAAAAGTTGCTTCTGAGAACAATTTTTAGGAGAACCCTGTGGTCTTCTTTCCTAAACACCATTGACTTTGTATTGAAAAAGGCACTAACAACTTTTAAAATTTAGATCAGCCTTTTGTATCACTCAGTTGCATTGTCCTTCCTATAAATGTCACAGATTTACTGATATTTCCCCGCCCATTCTTCCATTTCGGCTCATCAGGACTTCACTGCCCCCTCTTTCCCATCCATGCCTTCCATCTCTTCTCCCCCGCTGGCTCTGGTCACCTGCTCCGCTTTCCTCTGTGCTTTTAGCCTCCCTCCCTGCCCACAAGTGTCACTGCTTCCCTGGGATCGATCCCCTGCCACCTCGGTGCCAACTCTACAATTCTTCTCCATCCCATAATGCCAATGTTCACACCTGATCACACTCTTATCATTATTTCAAGCATCCTTGTTTGCCTGTTTCTCCCAACAATAGCAGTGGCTATTTGTCTACCTCGAAGGAACTCATGAAATTTGAGTTTCCTGACAGCAACAACCAGATGACAGATTCCTCCTAGAAAATGACACACAAAACCACCACAACATTACCTCTGCTTCTAAGGGTTTTCTGTTGCCTTTCACTCTTGTTCTTCAGTTGCAACACTGATGTGGGGATACCTAGAAACTGGGAGGCACCTCTGTGAGCACATGAAAGGTTACGACAGACCACTTTCTCAGAACCTCAGGACCTCACCTCTTTGGAAGATCACTCTAAATTATCAGAGCTTGCAGGTACGTCTACTTGTGTCCATGAATCTTTGTGGTGTTTATCTCCCATCCTTTGACACCAGGGCATCCAAAGTTCACACCAATTCCAGCTCTCCGAATAAAAATGAGCATGATGTCCTTAATTCAACAGATCAGCCTGATGTTCTTTCACAGATGATCAAAACGGTCAAGGTCCCTGTGTGCTCTGTTGTCGCAGAACGAAGAAGAGTTGGCATAGCCCTGTGGCAATGCAGTGACTCTCTGTATCCTGCTGCCTTGTAAAAGCAACCCAGTTTGTTATGTTCCTTACTAGTGGTAATGAGAAAGGTCACATTCACCACATGAATGGTTGCACTCCACGTACCAGAGACTATACTATAGTCTAGTAAAGATGCAGCATCTGGTACAACAGCTACATCTGGGTAGCCCCGGCCACCCTCTGCCTTGGACCTTCTGGTTTGCACAAGGACCATGCCGGTGAATTGATTGGGAATGTGATGGAGGTCACTACCCTTGGGTCCCGTTGCCTGTCCCCACAGTTCTTCTGTAGACGTTCTTGCTTCTGATTTACTGTCTTGGGTGGAGGAGGGAACTTTTAAAGACCTCCACTGGGCTCTTTTTGCCACAATGGCTCTTACTCCATAGGTCAGTTATCCAATGTAGGGGTGCTGCTTGCAGTTAAGTATATTCATTAGGGGCTGAGGCAGTGTCACAGATGGGTCTGCAAACTTCCTGGATCCACCATAAGGTGGACTTGGGCAGGAATCCAATTACCACCTGAGTACCATAATTTTTTACCATAACTGAAGGATGGTGGTGGTGTTTTGAGTCCCCTATGTACAAAAATCCTGGACATCCCCCCTTTGTCTCTACTTATTCTGGTACAAAACCACAGGTCCCTTTAGAAAAAGGAACAGGGAAAATTAAAACTGTATATTCCCATAGTGGCATGGTAGAGTCCTTTCTCAAGTGGGCCTTGCCTATCCTAAGGGTGAGGACTGGCTCAGGCATGGAAACTGGGAGAGGGGTCATTATTTTCCACTTCTGCAGTTAATGTAAGCCTTGTGGTCACCAAGCTCTCGAGTTTTTCTGGTTATGTAAGTACAGGGTTTGCATGCAGGTAATTTATTTGGAGAAGTGATCCCCAAGGAACAGGAAATGAGGCCAGGAAGAGTAAAACAGTGAAGGAAGAAAACCAGTCAAAAGTATATTGTTCAGCTGGCCACTGGGCTCCATCCTGCTGGGCCATGTGAAGTGTGTCCCATGGGTCAAGGGTCTCAGGAAATGAACCCCCCTGCCAGGTTTGCACAGCCTTGTGTCAGAATGGCTGGGTGGCTTCCTACAGGCATACCACAGGGTAGAAAGTGAGAGGAATGTGATATAACAGAGGGAAGAAGCTGTCAGGTCACCCCTACACACTGCTAGTGAAATTCCTACTGTTAAGAGTGCAAGGCAGCCCCATTCAGAACACCATGCATGTTGCATTGATGGCTAGAATGCAAAGATGTGCCATGGGGATGTAAGACATGACATGCTATGCCTCTGCTCCCAGAACCTGGCCTCGTGTCATTCTCTTTGCCCAAACCTTCCATGGCAATGACCATCCCTCTGATTCTCTTCTGGCAACAACCTAAGGGACTCTTCCCACGTGTAAAGCTTAACCCAACAACACTCTTATTATCCAATTGCCCCGTTCATCCAGTTGCTCTGCGTCGTTGCCTCTGTGAATAATCTGATGGTGACTTTTCTCAGGCTGTTTCTCATAGTATTGAACTTTCCCTGGTCACATATTATAATAAAATTGTGACCAAGGTAGAGATTGCAAAAATAGACAATGCTTTTAAGGAGTTTCGCTGTAGCATGGGAATGAGTCAAATACCAGGGGAGAAGTAATGACCTTGGAGATGAGAAAACAATGTCAGGAGCAGTGGTCTCAAGAGGGGAGGCAGAATGAGAACTAGAACATAGATGGAGAAGCTGGCTTGAGACAGGAACACAGACAGTTTGTCCAGAATCTCCAAAGGGGACTGCAAGAGCGAGTGTGGGTAGAAATGCAGGAAGTGAAGGGTTTGTTGGGGGAGCATGCGATAGTCCCCCAGTGGAACCAGAAGCAAGGTGGGAGCCAAGGAGGAGTGCATGTTCGGGAGAGAGGGAAAAGGAGTAGACGTGGACATGGAGCAGAATGGTCCGGCAGCCCCAGGGTTACTTGAGGTTAGTGGCTGTGAATTTAAATGAGGACCAACCGCAGGGTTGTGTGTTTCCCTTCAGGCACATTCAGCTATCCACGTGCAGGCAAGAAGGAGGCAGAAAACTGGATACTAAACAGGGCTAGAAGTTTGGCAAGCAGGTATGTCAAAGTGAGCGAGAGGCGAGGGAACCCAGAGTGTGGGCAAGGGCATGTTTATAAAGATTGTCCAAGAAATCTAAATTGAGTTCGGAGGGAAACCAGGTCATCAGGGGGCTGAAGGACAGTGAACAGATGGCAGGATCAGTGGACTGGAGGGTCCTGTGGGGTTGAAGGATTACTGGAATTCGGGTACTATGGAGAGTGCTGGGAAAACAGGAAGTGGTGGTCAGAGTGAGAGCCTTGAAAGTGGAAGTTATGGGGGGTTTGCAATTATTAGCAATATTAAGTCTAGGCTACAACCAAGGGAGTGGGTGACTGCAGTAGGACAGAGATCACTGGAAGAAAGTATATCAAGGAACTGAAAGGCCTGCGAACGGCCTGAGTGCGCTCCATGTCTGTTCTAATTACCAAGGATTCCACATTGAAGAAGTGACAGTGAACCAGTTTATTCTGTCCCTCTTGCTACTGTAAGCAGTTACCACACACTTGGTGACTTAATACAAATGTGTTGTCTTACAATGACAGAGGTCAAATATCTAAAATCAGCCAGGGCCAGTTGTTCCTGGAGGCTTCAGGGCAGGACCCGTCCCCTCCCTTTTCCACCCTCTGGAAGTGGCCCGCATTCCTTGGCCACGGCCCCCTCCTCACAATTGCATCCCCCCAAACTCTGCTTCTCTCATGTCTCCTCCTGATTCTGATCTTCCTGCCCCCTCTGTAAGGATCCCAAGCATAATCTCCCCACCTCAAGATCTTTAACTTACTCCTGTCTGCAAATTCCCTTTTCCCACTTACACAATTCACATGTTCGGGACATAAGGACATGGACACCTTCGGGCAGGATAACATTATCAGCGGCCCACACCAGCAATATATGTATTTTTCTCTATGAAGACAGACTCTCCTGATCTGGCCTTTCCACTCCACCGCAGGCTGCATTGATAAATATTCCTTTCCCGTCACCATTGTACCTTCTAAGAACATTCCTTTATTAGAGGATATGCCTTCTTCATTTGAATAATTACTCTATTAAGTTCTGGGTCCATCGCTGTTAATATAAATAGGATACAATGTCATAAAAAGCTCTCACCCCAATTGCCAGGGCTTGCCTATATGTCTGCCTTCAGGTGGGCCATGGATCACCCCAGGACAGGAACTACTCACAGTCCTCTCTGTGTCCTTGTGCCTGCCAGGGCACCTGACATACGATATGCACTCAAGGGACCTTGTAAAATTAGTAAGTGAACTCTGGGTGCATTTAGTAACAATAGCATCTTCTCTAAGTGATCACGCACACGAAAAGAAACTCTTTTCATGATCCTAATCCAGCTTCCCAACAACACTGAATTAATACACCCTTAATGTAGCCACATGCCATTTTACTAATCTGCATGCTAATCCCTCAGATGTCTGGAACCAACTGCTGGTCTTCTGAATATTATGTATTTTTAAATATCCACCAGCTAAGATCTTAATTTAGGGGCACTTGGACATCAAAGTTTGCAAGGGATCTGCCAAGGCTGCAGATTTTTTAGAAATTATTTAGAGAATTTAGATTGGGTCACATCTCCAGGGAAACTGCCTGAATTTAAAAGAAACCTATAACTTATCTCTTATTCAACCACAATTAGACACTGATAGAAAACACACCAGCAATCACATAAAAAACCAAACCCCTCAGAAGCAGCCTGGTGAATAAATATCACATACAAAAATCAACCATAGGCACAGTAAATTTCGATTTTTAAAAATTATTATTACCTCCAAGAATCAGAAGATAACAGACTCTGTAACCTACAGTTACAGATCATAATGAAATTAGATTCTGAGACACTAAGTTCATTGTAAATCTTTTGTCAATAAAATTATCAAATCATAAATCATGTTTTAACTAGACAAGTTGCTATCTTTAGCTGTGTAATACTATAGCTGTAGATATACCTCTGCAGATTATAGAGACGTAATAGCTGATCAACTACCTAACTGGAAAATCCCCAGTAATGTTCTGCCATCAGAATTATCTAAACTCTATCTTGATTTATGAATCCCAGTCCTTGGCAAATTATGACCCCAAATTAATAGGAGGAATATTTCCCCTGAGAATTTAAAGGGTTTGTCAATCCCATTTTCAGAAAACACTCCCCATGTTACAAACTACTACACTGGAGATTTCTTCAAGATTCCAAGCCTATATCTTTTCAACAAATAATAGGGCCATAGTCTCTAAATTTAGGTTTTACGTTAGGAACAAGCATACTTCAGGCATGGGAGAGGTATTGACCACAGTTTTTTCTATTTTAGCTCAACAAGAAAACAATGCCTTAATGGCCTGAAGGCCATTAGCAGCATGTATCAATCATTCATCAGTCTTTGATTCCTCAGACAAAAGACGTCCCTAAACTGTACTGTCCTAGCACAGACACAAAGCACTCGTGTTTTGATGGGGTACCATCCATTCTACCATTAATATCAGAATGGGGCTAGTTATCTACCTAGAGGAGCACGCACACATGAACAGAGGGATGCATACAAGTGTGTTCATTGGTGTATGGTAGGTACCAGCTGAAGTAAGAGGTCAGATTCCTTTTGGGAAAAAGGAGCCATTGGATGGGCACGAGGAGGGGCCCTGGGGGGTGCCTGGCAATGTTCAAATTTCTGATCTGGCGGCTGATGACACAAGCGTGTTCACTTCTGGGGAATATGTTGAACTGTGATGGTTTGTTCACATTTCTGAAGGTATGCCATACTTCAGTAGAAAGTTGATTCTTTTTTTTTTTTTTTTTTAAGATCAAGAGGCCTGGCTGGGTAGCTCAGTTGGTTAGAGCATCCTCCTGATAAGCCAAGGTGGAGGGTTCTATCCCAGGTCAGGGCACATACAAGAACCAACCAACGAATGCATAAATAAGTAGAATAACAAATCTCTTTCTCTCTTTCTTCCTCTCTCTCAAATCAATAATTAAAACCTTTTTAAAGGAAGTATCAACAGGCCTTTTCCCAGCTATCAGAGTTGGTAGTGCGTTTCGCAGGACTAGTTGCATTGCCTTCTCCCAGGAGCATTGCAGAAACATGCTCTCTGGCCTCCAATCTCCCTAAACCAGAACCTGGATTTGAACAAGATTCCTCGGTGACTTGAAAGCACATTGGAGTTTGGGAATCCCTGCTCTACACTATATGAAAGTGTGTGTGGGGGGGGGGGGGGCAAACAGGCAGCCCTCACCCAGACCAGCTCAGCTGCCCGCCCCACTGAGTTCAAACAGTGATTCTGGGAGTATCTGTCAGAAACACTGGCTGAGAACCTCAGCTGTGCTACCTACTTTATTTATAGTTAGCATCTTAGCGAAGAGCCATAATTGGCTAGAATCACTACAAAAGAAACCTGAATTTCAGGCCAAGAATGTGCTGCTGTGATTCTGCAGTTGTTTAAAAAGATAAACGGTCTCTACAGTGAGGGACAAAGAAAAGTAGGGCAAGCTCGAGGAGAACCTGGTAGAGGAGTACTTTGCAAATAATTAGTGGCTAATTTTAGCCCATCGGCTTACCTATTTTTCGTTGTTCAGTGGAACTGAGTTCCATAGTTGTAAAATTTGGCCCTGCAGATGAGACCCCAAAATAACACTGACGATCCCGTGGTGCTATCCCATGGAACAGACACAGAAAGCAGGGCGAGGGCAGCATCTCAAATGTGAGGCGCGATCACTTTCCTCTTTCTTCTGTCAGTCCTGTCATCACCATTATCACACTCGCCTAGCATATCTGCTCTTCTAAAAGTGGGACTGCTAAGAAATGAACTCCACGTGCTAATAATGCAACCCACCATGGAGAGATGAAACCTTTTCTTTGTATGGCATGCTCCCTTTAATTTATCCTTGAGCCACAATAAATTGTTTTCATGATAAGACTGGTTGCTAACTCATTTACTCTGTGGTCCACTCTGACCTGGAAGCACTTTCTCCTGCATCTGTGACTTTTTAGTTGAGTACCTCCTTGAGTCTGTACTTCTGATTGCTAAAAATTTCAACATGCATGTGCCTCCGCTGAGGTTGAAAGTGGATTTTGTTATTAATAGACACAGTTTCTAATTTTTCAAAGTCATGTTGCATTCTGTTCCTAATATTCAAGTTGATAGCATCCCCTCCTGGAAAACAGGTCCCTCTTCAAATTTAATGAATGCTTCAGTATCTTCATCTAAATTACTGATAAAGAACTAACCCCTGAGGAAGTCCTTGAGTTGATAAGGAATCACTTATAATCACTGTTAGGAATTTTTAATGGACTAACAGAATTCTGAGCTTCTGGCTTAGAATATCATGTGACATTGAAGCAACTGCTTTACTTACATTCACACAGGCACTTTCCCTCCACCCACCATCCGTCACCACCCAGCACCGTATATCCTGCCTCTTTAGCACAGAAGGAAATGACATTGGTCTGGCATAGTCCTCTTTTACCAACCCATGCCTTGCCTTGGCATCAAAGATGTAAGGAAATAAGGCCGTTTTCTCTGCATCAGAGCCAAGGCGCTCTGCAGCAAACCCAGTGTGGTTTCTGAGCAGCGTTCAGGAAGTAGAACAGAGAACAGGCTGCATGCCCAGTGCCTGGAAACACGCACAGGGTCAGCTAGTTATTAGTAAAAGTGGCAGGAATGATTCAAGATCTGAGGTGACCAGGGTCTAAGAACAACTGATCAGGAGGACAGGCAGCCACCCTGGACAAAATCTGACCCTTTTCCACAACCCCACTCAGCCAGCAGCAGGGAAGTGCCCGGTGATTTATCTAAAACAAAAATGCAGACAATCATCAAGCAAAGACAACTAGATACTCCGTAACAAGAAAACAAACTGTTGGTCTGTGTTAAGTTATACTTTAAGCATACATAGACAGGCCCCATGGAGGCTCGATAATTCTTCTATCCTGCTTTAAGTTGTCCTGATAATTTACTTTTTGGATAAAATCTTTGCCATTTTCAGAGGATTCCCTGCATAATTATTTTCACCCACTGGAACCACCTCCTTTTCAAGAAGTAGACCTCATTCTTCCTTCTCTGGTTTTGACTTGACCGTAACATATGCAGAGTTTGTTCAGGGTCAAATATTTGCTCTTTGTATATTGAGTTTCTTTTTAGTGTCAGAATCATTGTTTCAACTGTAAGCAGCTAGACGTCAGAGACTTTGTGCGAGTGTGTAGTTTCTTCTCTTAATACAAGTATTCCTCATCCTGTGGCCAAAGGGAAAAGTCTGCCAAACTTCAGCATTAGAAAATAAATAAAGCGGGGGATTAAATCCCTAATAATTGCCTGAGGACTCTCAATTTCAGGCTTAGAAATTCCTTTTTCTTAAGGTCAGTGGATTGAATTTGCTGTGTTTCATGTGACCGGTGGTGGCAGGCACTTGTCCTCCTCCTGTCTAGACGGGCTGCAGAGGGGCAGCATCTCTGCACGACCTGGTTACAGCCGTGATAGTCCCCACAGGCACCAGGGCAAGGACTTCTGGACTTGTTCCAGGGGTCCCAACCCCTAATCACTTATTTTCCAACAACCTAACAAATGCCTGGGAACCCAAAGTCTCTAATCCAGGAGGCTCCCCAATTCTCAGACCCCTTACCGGCCCCCAAACAGCTTCCTGAGGCCTCAGCCTCACTTGCTCAAGCCCAGGTCACAGGGTCAAAGGCCCAGTGTGCTCCCTGCTCTGCCTGAACCCCTCCATTTCGCTCTGCGTCCTCACCTATCCTCCCTTAATTCTACCTTCTCCAGAATGTATCTCCCTAAAAGAGGATTCATGACACGGAACCCGGGATCTCACCTCATAACCAACTTAGCTGGTGTATCTGTCTTCCAATTGAGCACCACGTGACATATGGAACCTAAATCACTTTTAACACCCCAGTTAACAATTTGGTTGTCCCTAGACAGGGCTTTTTAGCAGCACAACAAACCCACTGAATTCTACTGGGCCTAATGATGTATGTATCCTTGCATGACTCATTCATTCATTCATTCATTCATACATACATGTATCCATGCATGTATTTAATCACTTATTTACAAAGCATTTGTTAAACATCTGCCATGTGCCAATTGAGGAAGAGATAAACAATATAATGCTGCTAATCTCAAGAAGATCACACTCTAGTAGTGGAGTCAAATGAATAAAGAGCCCTGGCTGGTGGCACAGTGGATAAGGTGCTGGCCTGTGAACCCAAAGGTTGCTGGTTCGATTCCCAGCCAGGGCAACATAACCAGGTTGCAAGCCAAGTCTCCAGCCAGATCTGTGGCTGGAGGCCGGTGAAAGGCAACCTTATATTGATGTTTCTCTCCCTCTCTGCCTCTCTTCCTTCCCCTCTCTCTGAAAAATAATAAATAAAATCTTTAAAAAAATGAATAAAGAGAATTATGGTTAGGAAAGAGCAGTAATAGTAAAATGCAAAGGGTACTTTGAAAGCTCTGAGAAGAAATATCTTCCCCAGCTTGGAGGGGTTAGGGGAGATTTTGGACAAGGCTGGGGTAAGACCCAACTTTTTGCTTGCTGTGAGGCGAATCTAGAATTAGGGCAGCAAGTGAAAGCAAATCACATTTCAGAAAATTAAATTATAGGCTCATAAAGGTTCAGCCAGCATATGGAAAAAATGTGTATTATGTCCTCGGCCAAACGCAGCCAGTCTTCAGTAGGCAACCTCATGCCATGAGCACGATTAGATGGTAGGAAGATGTTGGTTTGCGGTCGCTGTTATGTCCTTCTGGGCTGTTTTGCGATTCCAGGTCCACTTTCCCTGCCCCTGGCTCATTAACTGTTTTCATAACAGGTCTTCAGAGGAAGCAATATGCAGAAGAATCAGCGAAAAGATGACCCGCTAAAGTCAGAAAAGCTGAACACAGACACAGGGAAGGTCTGCATTTGACTCTACTGACAGAATTGCATCCAGAATCCTTCATATCTAAACAAGCCTCAAAAAGAAACATCAGCTATCCATATGTATACAAGCCGTGTACTGATCTACTTAGGCTGCTTCCCACAAATAGCAAAAGAAGGAGAAAACAGCTTCGAGTCAAAATGAGATCAACTCATCTGACCCACAAAAAAATCCAATTAATTTACTGACAATAAGACAATTATGGCAATTCCCACAGAATCAGCTAACTTGTACTTTTAACTATTTCTGGAGAAACTTTAAAGGCCAAGTTGATTTTAAATAGTGACATAAACATTTACATACTTATTGGGAGTTTTGGCTCCTTCAGATTCATAAGAAAGGTCCCTAGTATTTTCTTAGTGAAAAGTTCTTGCATTTTCCCAATTTTTGTCATTCCTAAGCTCCCCCAAAGGCAGGAGAAAAAAAAAAGTGGCTTCTTTTTTGTATCCCTGGTCTGTAGTGACTAGAAAAAAAGATATTTAATAGTGCTTATGAATACATTTAAAATCCCAAATTTGGAGACAGGGTGAATGGATGGGGAGGAAATTATCCAATCTCTGTTGGCAAAGAGAGTGCTGTACCCCTGGCCTGGCTCCAACCCTCTTAACCCAGAACTTAAGTACTAACCCCCGTTTAGAATATCGATATTTCAAATTATGTTAATTTGCTGAGCAGGATCTCTGTTTATGTTTCTCCCGACCTTGTACAGCTGTTTGTCTGCCCTTTGACATGTTTGTCCACCCTGACGGAAAGCTTAGACAGAGTGAAACGACGCCTGCTTGAATTGGCTTCATGGCACTCAAGTAGGTCCTTGAAGACGCTACTCTGAATGGAGCCTTTGGGGGACCCTAATGGGTAATAGCGTTCTACATGGACTGAAATACCGGAAGGGCAGCTCTTTGGAAGGAGAACACTGAGTGACATCACTGTGTTTTTGGATCACAACACCATCATTTAGAATGCATTCCTCATTACTTTGGAAGTCTTTCCCTCTATGCCGCAGTAGCCACTTCCCCGAAGGGGCACGTCTGAGGTTCGCAGAGGAAGTGGAGATAGGAATGGAGGGGCCACTACTTTGTCGCTAGGCTTACATGCCCTCCAGGTATACACAGGGCCAGCCTATTACATGGCACCCTTATCCATGTTTCTACCCACCACCTCCGGCAGACCTGTCAGCAGTGACACTCAGGTGAGGATTAAGGGGAATCTCCAGTTCACTCAGGCTTCTGCCCTGAAACGTATAAGGCAGCATCATAGAAAGATGGAATCGCAGAACCGGGAGGAACTTTAAAAGAGCGATTGTTAAACCTACAGTTTCCCAGCTCTTCCCCCAGTTGATCCAGTGGGTCTGGGGTGGGACCTGGAGTTTAAGTATTTAACAAGAATGAACCTCTGGAGATGTTTGTCATGAGGAAAGTTCCAGAAACAGCGATTCTTACCCAACCACTGGATTTGAGAGATAATGAGATTGAAGCTAGAAAGTTAGAATGACTTGGCCAAGGTCACGTGGCAAATTTGTGTTTGAGTCTAAACTAAGCCACAAAGAGCCACTTTTACTGCATCCCCAACTGGTGCTATATTACTCCTGTAATTAATTAGTGTCTTGGAAATGAAGCTTTTTCATAAGCATGTTGGTCACGTTGATCTTCAGGAAGCACATGGAGCACTGTTGCTACATGTCATCTGGGGCAGTTTAGCCCATATGTGTGGCTGCTTAAGACAAAATACCTCCATGGGTAGCATCTGCTTTTCCAGGCTGTGTATAATTAAAGGTAATAAAAGCCAGGCCCCCATGTGCAGGATTTGCAGGAAGAAAAGGACAGCAGAAAAAGGAATAGAGAAACAATTAGATGAATGTTAACAACAAAAAGGATACTTGAACCTATTTCAACGTCTATGTTATAATTCTTATTTTATGTGAACTTTTTAAAAGTGGGACAGATTCTATAAACCGTTGAAGGCATTTTTCTAGAGCATTCTTACACACTTTCTAAAAAAGATGACTGCTTCTTTATTATTGAAGATTCTTAATAACAAAAATTTCCAAGTGCTACTTTAAAAGACCAACGCTGGTCAAGGTTATAGAGACAGCAAGTGTGTTCTGACCACCCCACTCTGCTTCTCCTTTTCCGCCCACTGTGATGGCGGCTCAGTCCACTGGTGCCCACCAGTGCCCTCCTGCTCCCCATCCCACACCCTGATTTTACATATGTTTTCAGCTTCCTCACTCTCATGTTCTGTCTCCTTTCTCTCCTTAGGGGTGGCTGCACACCCTACTTGACTACCCTTCTCTCCTGTCTCAGATGTTTCCTCCTCTGTCTCCTGCTCAGCTCTTCTTGCTTTGACTTTATATTACATGGATTTGCAACAGTAAGTTTACAGTTGTTTTTATGGAAAAAAGACATGCAGGTTATCACAATAGCCTTATTAACTCAAAGAATGTCACAGTGCACCTCTAAACCTACTTCTGCCCACCCCTGTACTTTCCAGGGATGATTCATCTACTTCAAGGCTTCAGTTTCCATAGGCTTAAGGCTCCCAACTCTGTCTTAGGCCCAAATCTCTGCCTGTCTCTTTGTCTCTCTGTCTTGCTCCAGACACGCATTTCCAAACATCTGGACACTCCTGCAGGCACCTGAAGCCCCAAAGCATTGCGGGTTCAAAGCTGAATATCTTATATCCTCTAGCCAAACCTTCTCTTCCACCTACGGGCATCACTGTCATAGAGAACTGTGTCCTAGCCATTCTTCCTCTAGGGTTAAAATTCCAGGGTCATCTCACACTCCTCCCTCTCCTTCATGGGAATAAAGTGCACCACACACTCTGTTCATGTAGCTTAGAGGCAGCTCTTAAGCACAACCAGGCCACCATTCCTTGTCATCTCAGCTGTGACAGCTTCTGAACTGGTTTCCCCTGTCCCTGGCCACTGCTTGCTCAGTGCCCTCGTGCACTCTTTGAAGAGCTACCTTCCTTTTCAGAAGCTGACTGTCTCTTTTGCTTGGTTCCCCTTTGCCTGTAAGGTGAGGTTGGGATTCCTTAAAATGGCATACAAGGTTCCTACAGCCTGGCTTTGCTTATCTTTCTGACTAGCCTCTCGCCACTCCCAATCCTCGAACCCTCTTGCCAAGTGAATTTGCTATTCCCTGAACACGCTAGGCTTTCCTGTGATTTTGTGCCTTCACATACCCTGTTCTCTGAGCCTGGAATCCCCCTGTGTCCCCGTTCCTCTTTCATCGTCTGGAAAACTCCTACTTCTCCATCGTATTTCAGGTCAAACATCACCTCCTCTGAAAGGTCTTCTCCAAGACTGTGGACACAGTAACCTATTTTGCCTTCCTATAGGATTTTGTTTGAACTTCAACTTCTCTGATTCTATGTTGAGATTCTTTTTTTTTTTTTTTTTTTAAGATTTTATTCATTCTTTTCAGAGAAAGGGTAGGGAGGAAGAAAGGGAGAGAAACATCAATGTATGGTTGCCTTTCACCTGCCTCCAGCTACCAACCTAGCTGGAGACCTGGCTTGCAACCTGGTTATGTGCCCTGGCTAGGGAATCGAACCAGCAACCTTTGGGTTCGCAGGAAGGCGCCTTATCCACTGAGCCACCTATGCTGGGATTCTTAACTGTGAGATAAGATGCTCAAGGGCAGTGTTACATTTTTATCTCTCTTGGCATCTGCAGGACATAGCACACAGAGGTTGATCAGTAAATGGTGGAGAAATGTGATACTAAAACTAGGTTTTTCTCATTAAAGACATTTTTAACAGCTTTACTGAAATATAATTCACATACCATACAATTCACCCATGAAAAGTATAGAATTCAATGACTTTTAATAAGTTTCACAGGGCTGTGCAATCATCACCACAATCTAATTTTAAACATTTTCTGTCTCTTCAGAAATAGACCCTACACACTATCTGTCACCCTTCCAATTCCACCCCCTCACCACACACACACTTTAACCAGCCCTGGGAAGCAACTAATCTACTTTCTACATAAATTTGCCTACCCTAGATATTTCATATAAGTGACTGATACATGGCCTTTCATGACTGTCTTTGCTCACTTAGCATAATGTTTTGAAGACTTAGCCAGGAGTGTCAATAGTTTGTTCCTTTTTAATGGCTGAATAATATTCTATTGTATAAATACCACATTTGTTTACTTATTCATCAATCAATGACCATTTGAGTTGTTTCCGCACTTTGGCTATTATGAAAAATGGTGTTTTTTTTTTTATTCACATACAAGTTTTTGTTTCTCTTGAGTACATACCTAGGGGTCAAATTGCTGGGTCATATGCTAAGTCTATATTTAACATTTTAAGAAACTGCCGAAGTGTTTTCCAATGTATTTGCACTATTTTACATTCCCACCAGCAATGTACAAGGGTTCTAATTCCTCCACATCCTCATTGACACTTGGTATTGTCCTTCTTTCTGGTTACAGCCATCTTGGTGGGTGTGAGGTGATAGCTCATTGTAGTTTTGATTTGTGGTCCCTAATAATTAATTATTTTTATCATCCTTTCCCGTGCTTGCTGGCTTTTGTATATCTTTTGGGGACAAGCATCTATTTAAATCCTTTGCCTATTTCCAAACTGCGTTGTCTTTTTATTGTTGAAGTGTAAGAGTTCTATATGCATTTTGTATATGTTTCTTAACAAGTACATAATTTACAAAAACTTTCTCCCACTCCATAGGTTTTCTTTTTACTTTATTGATGGTGTTCTTTGAAGAACAAGGGTTTTAAATTTTTATGAAGTTTGATTTATATATATATATATTTTTTTCTTTTTGTCACTGTGCTTTGGTATCATATCAAGAAACCCAAGGTCATGAAGATTTACCACTATATTTTCTCTTAAGAGTTGCATATTGTTAGCTCTTACATTTAATTCTATGATCCACTTTTTTTTTTTTATGATCCACTTTTTTAAGAGTTTATTTATGGGCTCATTTTTATCCACTGAGTTATATGCCTACTCTTATGCCAAAATATTTTTAAAGGTTTTATCTTAATTATGGATTGAAAGATGTTGCTCCTATAAATAATTAAATTGGAGGGAATAAAATTTGAAGCTCAGACGGGCCCTTAAAATGACACTAAGTTCAATGTCCTGCAAGGAATCTTGCCCTGGAAGAAGGCAATGGGCCTCACTGCTGCAGATCTACTTCTGCACTCTTTTGAGGTGACGAATCATGCACGGGTCACCATTCTTTGGAACTGGCTACATCCTTGCTCGGCAGGCTTCCTCTCTCCAAACAGTCCCTCTGAAACTTGCCATTCTTCTTTTGCTTCAAAACAAGCCCCACCCTGTCCCAATCTTACTCTCTCCCTTACCCTAAAATTCCTATTCTGAGTTTCCCAGTGTATGAGATGTAATTTTCAGTAACGTGTAATTCCTTTTTTCAGCATCCTGAGCATCTGCTCTATGCCAGATATTGTTTTTTATTTGGGGAATATGGTAATAAACAAAATAACAAACCCCTTGCTCTCCAAGAGCTTACATCTTTAACATGCAAATAAGAAAAAGAAAAGAAAAAAGCCCAAATGATCAAATAAATACATAAAAAATAATTCCAGATAGTGAAAACTGTTATGAAGAAAACGTAGAGGCCCTGGACAGGGAGCTGTTGGTCACAGCATCATCCCAATAAGCCAAGGTTGTGGGTTCTAACCCTGGTCAGGATACATGTAAGAATCAACTAAAGAATGTATAAATAAGTTGAACAACAAATTGACGTCTCTCTCTCTCAAATCAAATTTTAAAAACTTTTAATGACAAGAGATAGGATCACAAGTACAAGAGGGATTCTATTTTAGATAGCCTGACCTGATTGAGCCCCCCCAAGGAGGTAGTACTTGATCAGAGTTCTAAGGGCTGAGAAGTGAGTCATGAACTCAGAAGGCAGTGACCCAGGCAGAGGTGACATGTACAAGGCCTTCAAGGAGGGTCCATGGAACAGCAAGAAAGCAAACAAGGCTGAAGAAGAGTGAATGAGAGAGAAAGGGGCAGGAGGTTGAGATCGAAGAAGCAGCAGAAGGTGAGATCATATAGGGTTTTGCAGATGAGGATTAGAAGTTTAGATTTTATCTCAATGGGAGGGAAAACCATAGAGAGTTTTAAGCAAGGGAGTGATTATGATCTAATGTATGTGTTTAAAGGATCACTCTGCAGGAAGAGATGAATAGCTTTGTGACTTGAGTTAGACAAAGATTTGCTAGACACGATAAACAAAAGATTAGGGAAAAACTGATCTCTCCTACATTGCTGGTCAGAATGTAAAATAGTACAACAATCTGGAAAGAGTTTGACAGTCTTATAAAGTTAAACATACACATACTTACCAAACAACTTAGCAATGCCACTCCTGAGTATCACCCAAAGAGAAACTAAAGTTTGTGTTCACCCGAAAGTACATACGTGAATGTTTATAGCAGCTTTATTCATAATTACCCCCAACTGGAAACAACCTAAATGACCTTCGGTGGGTGAGTGGATACACAAACTGTGGTACATCCATACCATGGAATACTACTGAGTCATAAAAAGAAATGAACTTTCGAAACACACTGCAACATGAATGAATCTCAAATATACCATGATAAGTGAAAGAACCAGAAAGACTATGTACTGTGTAACTTTATTTATAAAACATGCTGGAAAAGGCCAAACTTTAGGGACAGGAAATAAATCAGTGATTGCCAGAGTCTTCAAGTAGGAGGAAGGACTGACTACAAAGTAGTGCAAGGGTATGATTTTGGGTAATAGAACTATTCTGTACCTTAATTGTACTAGTATTTAAAAGACTGACTGTATACATTTGTCGAAACTTGCAGAATGATCAATCAGGTGAATGATGATGTTGTTCATCGAAATGGGAGTGCCTGAGGTAAGAAGTTTCAGGGGTCTGGAGTGAAGAGTTAAATTTGAGAAGGCTATTCAGACACTTAGGTAAAAAGGATATGTATGATCTTGGGAGTTCAGGAGAGAAGTCAGACTTGGCAGTTTGATGGGTTGTGTTTTTTGGTTTTGTGTTTTGTTTTGTAAGCTTACCACCAACAATCACCAGATCAGTGCCACTTTTGCTGTCTCTACCCTGGGCAGTGTTGGTACTGACAACCAAGTGCATTTTTTTATTCGTGCTGATATAAATGGAGGTGAAACCGAAGTTGTTGTCTCCATGTTCTCAGACTACATCTAGATATAGCTAGTCAAGGACCTATAAACAGGACCTTTACCTTTGACCCACCTATTTTGTGAGCTTTAAGTTACAGCTCAAAACTGGGCTGAGGCCTTGAAAATTTGAACTCCTCTGTGAGGTACAAAAGAATGCCAGATTTGCTTGGTCCCATAAAAGTGATTTATTGTATATATGCATGTGTGTATATGATTCATAAGTATTTTCCTCAAATTGAAAACATATTTTAAACGTATGGAAATTAGCAGAAATAAAAATGAACAATAGATAGTGAGGGGAATAATGCACCAGACTTGTGGCTTGATGAAAGTAGAAAAAAAAAAAAATAGTGCTTAAACAAATCCATCTATGTAAATAAGAAGTTAAAAGGAAAAGTCAGATCTAATTTACTCTATGTTAGCACTTCAGGAGTCAGATTCATTTTATTTTTTGTTTTGTCTTGGAATTGGGTCCCTTATATAACACACGTCAAAATAGCTGGAAGAGATGTGATTAACTATTGCCAATTGAAATTCTTGTTCCACAGGATAGCTCCCTCTGGCTCCTTATTTTCTTTGCATAATTTGGGCACTGTGAGCTAGTGGTTGGAGCCTGGGCAGGCAGGCAGTATGGCGCTGCAGGAGACAGAATTCCAGGGCTGGGCCTTTATACTTTGGAATAATCATTAATTTACTGTCTTCTTGCCAGAGCCCCTTAAAAGACTTACTGTGGTCTTGCACAGGGTGTGGTGAGCAGGAATTTTGCTATAAGCTAGATTCCTGCAGGAACCCAATCTTGCTAAGTGTAATTTGGGTGCTTCAGGAAGAAGGAAAGGTGAACCAAAGTTATTTCATAGACTTGGACACAACACCACGGTCTTTGCCTTGACTTCCTTATCCACCAAGGAAGGATTGCGTTATACATGTTCAAGAGCCTACCTTCTAGGAGCAGCTTGGAACAAACATACAGCCAAATTCTAATTCTGCTTTCAGCAAATGTGCTGTTTTGGGCATCTAGCAACCTTTCAATTTCCCTGTAAATTCTCTAGAATGAAACTCATAACTGTTGTTAGAAAGTTCCTTTGATAGAAGACCGTGCCAGGAAGGAATACCTTCCAAATGGATGCCATAGTTTTTGCTATAAAGGTACTCAGGAAAAGGTTTTCAATTGAGTTCCTTAGATGACTGGAAAATAATACTAAGGGACATTTGCAAAACAATTATAGAAAATAAGAGAAATAATTTCTAAAAGTCCTTTTGTTTTTAGGGTGCTAGGAAAATCTTAACATATCAACATATCCCTTCCCTCTGTCTCATAACTTGATTCCTTTTCTTTATCTTCAGTCAATCAATTGATTGATATTTACGGAACATTACAATATAATTGGCATCATAATAGGCATCAGAAGATATGGAATGAATGGTCCTTACACTCACATAGTTTATAATCTATGTGGAAATACTAAGCTTCAAAACAGCAGCAAACAACATACCATACCATCTAAGTACTATAACTTACACTTTAATAGACAGTCAGAATCTGAGGTAAGGGAGGTCAGGGAAGACTGGAGTGCTTGGAAAAAGTTTTATGAGTTTCATCTTTTTTCTGGGGAGGGATGTAGGGAAGGAGGAAAATCAAGTATGGAAGCTTGAAGCCTAAATCCTAGAGGGCAATAATGCCATTTTTCATAAGCAAGCAGTTATATAACCAAGTTCAAGTGCAGATTTATTAAAATGGGGTAAAAAAAAATAATCTAGAACTGAGGTTCCATGAGGTAGCCACTAGTTATATGTGGCTATATAAATTAAAATTAAATAAAATGAAAATTTTAGTTCTTCAGTCTCACCAGATTCAAATGTTCAATGGCCATGTGTGGCTAGGGGGCCACACTGGGTAGTGCAGCTGTGAAACACGGCCATCATTACAGAAACTTTTCTTGGACAGCGCAGGCCTACAACCAAAGAAAGAGGCAGGAGAACCAAGCATGAAAGGATTCCTAAGCCAATTGGTTTCTATCTTCTTTCTGTGGCCACAAGGTGTCCAAAATCCAAAAGGGGGTTAATTAATTCAACAAATGTTCATTGAGCATCTACTAACACAAACTAGGTAGTAAGAGAGACATAAAAGTGAATAAAGCAAATTCCAGTCATCAGGGAGCTTAATGCCCAGAGGGAGAATAAATGTGTACACAAATAACCACAATACAAAGTGATATGCATCCTAAGATGGAAACAATTAAAGCACATATTACACAACAGAAGTATAAATAAGGACATGTTATTTCTATTTGAAGGTTTCAAGAGTGCTCTTGAATTAAGTAAGGCATTATTTGAGCTGAATACAAAGGCAATGGGGCTATGGTGGAAGATCCTGTGAATCAAGTGTCCAGAGATAATCTGTAGACTCAATTATGCTATAATAATTGTGTGACCTTGGGTAAGTCAGGTTCCAGGCCTCAGCTCCTTTATCAATTGACTAAGAGGAGCGAAGGAGAGATCAATTTCCAGATGGAGTGACCAATGCCAGCAAAGGTACAGTAAGAGAACGGTGTGCGTGCAAGAAAAAGAAAAGTCTAACTAATACTCAAATACAACCACAATAGAATTGTTATAATTTGCTTCTGGACATTCCAAAATTTTGTTTTCAAAAAGGAAAAGCCACCATCACCAAAACAAAAGCTAGATTTTGGTAGTGTTTACCCTGCCCCCAGCTTTATCAACCATTGTGTAAGTTCAAGATAGATATACAATATGTTGATTTGATACACTTATTTAATGCAAAGTGATTATTATCACAGCTGTAGAGCTAACGCTTCCATAACTTCACACAATTACCTTGGTATTTTGGGGAGTGAAAACTCTTTAAAATCTACTCTCTTAGCAACTTTCAAGTATCTAATACAGTATTATTAACTATAATTACCATGCTGGACATTAGATCCCTAGAATTTATTTATCTTATAGCTGGAAGTTTATACCCTTGGGCCAACATCTCTCTGTTTCCCAACTCCCCAGTCCCCGGTAACCACCATTCTCTTCTCTGCTTCTCTAGTTTCCTTCTTTCTCATGGCTGAAACATATACATTTGTATACAGTATCTTCTTTATTCATTCATCTGTTGACACTTAAGTTGTTTCAATATCTTGACATTTGTGAATAATGCTGAAATAATCAGGGGCGTGCAGGGATCTCTTTGAGATCCTGTTTACATTTCCTTTGGAGATGGAAGCGAAAAGTGCTGTATAATATGATGGTTCCATTTTTGAGAAGCTTCCACACTATTTTCCATAGTGGCTGCACCAACTTACCTTCCCACCAGCAGTTCACAAAGGTGGCCTTTTCTTCCCAACACTAGCTATCTCTTGTACTTCTGAGGATAGCCATTCTAACAAGTTTGAGGTGGTAGCTCATTGTGGTTTTGACTGGCTTTTCCCTGATGATTAGTGATGTCAAACAACTTTTCATGTACCTGTTGGCCATCTCTATGTTTTTATGGAAAAATGTCTATTCAGTTTCTCTGCCCATTTTTTAATGGGATTGTGTGTGTGCGTGCGTGCACGCGTGTGTGCCTGTGTTTTGCTATTGAGTTGTGTAAGTTCTTTATAAATTTTGCATATTCACCTCTTATCAGATGTTTAATTTGCAATATTTTCTCCCATTCCATAGGTTATCTTTTCATCTTGTAGCTTGTTTCTTTTGCTCTGCAGAAGCTTTTTAGTTTGATGTAGTCCCACTTATTAATTTTTGCTTTTGGTGCTGGTATTTTTGGTATGTTAAAAAAATCATTACCAAGACCAATGTTAAGGAGCTTTTTTCCTGTTTTCTTCTAGGACTTTTTTGGTGTCAGGTCTTATGTTTAAGTCTTCAGTTCATTTTGAGTTCATTTTTGTCAGTGGTGTTACATAGGGGTTCAATTTCATTCTTTTGCCTTTGGTTATCCAGTTTTCTAATACCATTAATTGAAGAAGAGACTATCCTTTCCCCATTGAGTATCTTTGACTCCCTTGTTAAATATTAGTTGACCATATATTCATGGATTTGTTTCTGGGCTTTCTATTCTGCTCTATTGTCTATGTACTGTTTTCATACCAATACCATACCATTTTGATTATTAGAGCTTTGTAGTATAGTTTGAAATCAGGAAGCATAATGCCCCAGCTTTGTTCTTTCTCAGGATTGCTTTGGCTAACTAGGGTCTATTGTGGTTTCATTTGGTAATGCTTTGACAGTTTAGAGCAAATATGAGAAGCAAAGTAGAAAGAATGGAAGCAATTACATTCGTATTTGAATAATGGAGAATGAGCATAATCCCTATGATGCAACAACACGACAATATGAATGAGAGCCACACTTTGGGTAACAATAAATAAAATTACAGGGCATTTCTGAGGGGGAAGAAAAGCAAGTTAGCATCTCAAGTTGAGAAGTCACTGTTGAACAGGCTGTTAAAAGGCAAAGCTGTCAAGAAAAGAGTAAAGCCAAGAATGTGGTAGTTAAAATAAAATATAGATCATATGTGAAATGTACAGTCTCTTGTTAAGAGGCAGACAGAAAATAGTGCATAAGTGAAATACCAGCTCAGCAGGTTTGTAGATCTCTATCTCTGAGTGAATATGAATATATAACTGAGAAATATTTCCATTTTGCAGCTGTACCAAAGCATCTATCAGAAATTCCATTATCATTTCCATATATATGTATATATCTCCACACAGAAAGATTAGAGTAGGTAAAAATATATGCTCTGTATATACAAATACATGAAAATAGTTATTTAATGGTTAAAATTGAAAGTTCCTAGAATTGTTTTTCTAACTCTATGGTTCCTTACTGGGTAAGGGCACATTCCTCAGTCCCTTAATCTTCGTCTAAAACCTGAAAATAGGGGCCAATAGAAGTCAAAGAAAGAGACATAGCTATTATATAGAGAGAGGTACTGTGTGATAACCTACCCATCCAGGTTTTAAAAATAGATTCAAGTGCTACTCTCTCCAAGATTTCTAGAGTTTGCATTAAAAATAAATGTAAAAGAATAAACATATAATAAGCACATGGCTGGTATTTGTGCCCCTATTTGTGCAAGAGCCCTTAAATCCAGACTGCTGTCACTTTTTCTATGCTGATCTATGACTACAGACGACTGTAACTACTACATGAAATTAACCAGCAAAGGCTAATTGTTAGGTACCAAAATTGAGTTGAGTAGCTAGCTTTTGCTTGAAAAAGCCATCATTCAATTGCATGTTTTTTCCTTTTGCTTTATTTTCTTTTTCTAAAACATGAACTCTAAACAATAGGGTTTATCATCCAGTCAGGATCAATTCAAAGTGAGACTACTAAAATAACTCACAGGTCAAATGGGGACTTCAACCTTTGCATTAAATTACTAATATGTATTAAAGAAAATTATACATATTATCTAAGTTTTCAAATGGGTTGGTCTAAATTTATTCATAGTATTTTTTCATATGTAATGTTGTGTGATTTTGCAAATCTGCCCTGTATTGCAGTTGTGTCCTCTTTATGATTCCAAATATTGTTTATTTGTGCCTTTTTGTTTCTTTTCTTTTTAATTGGGGAACCAGTGTAACAAACCTAGGCTTATTGAAAAGGAAATCAGTAACTAAGACTCTGAAACAATGTGCCTTTTTGTTACTTTATCAGTCTTATTAAAGAATGTGTATTCATATTAGACTTTTTTCTAAGACCTTTTAGTTGTATTTATTTACTCTATTAAGATTTAAGTTTCTTTTTTTTTATTTAGAAAAGTATTGATTGACTTGAGAGAGAGAGAGAGAGAGAGAAAGAAACTTCAACTCACTATTCCATTTATTTCTGCATTCATTGATTAATTCTTGTATATGCCCTGACTGGAGATCAAATAGACAACCTTAGCCTATTAGAACAAGCTTAAAATGAACACACTATATATATTCTTTATTTGCTTGTTCAGAATATTATATATATATTAAATCAAAGTGTTAAATTTTGTACTCAAATACTTTAGGTAGCTTCTAATATTTTAAAAATTCTGCTTGAGCTATCTCAGTGTGTTAAAATCCTTTACCATGATAGCAGATTGGTAAATTTCTCTATAATATGGTTAGTTTTTTTCTTTATGTATTTTGAGGTGCCTACAGGTTTATGACTATTAAATGTAGCATATCTTATGTTAATATAATTTCCCTCTTTATCAATATTATGTTTTTAAAATTTTATTGAATCTGTTGACATTTCTATACCAGCTTTTTGTTAATATTTTTACTGTGAATAATTTTCTATCCCTTTTTTTCCCATATGACTTTTTTAAGATGTCTCTTGTATGCAGTATATGACTGACTTTTGTTTTTATTCATTCTGATAATTTTTAAAAGTCAATTTAAACATTTATGGTTTCTGAGGTTAATGATAATATTAGAACTTATTTTTAACTCTCATATTATTTTTAATATTTTTACAATGCTTTGATTTTTCCTTTTCCTTTTCCTGCCTTCTCTTGCATTAAGAGCATTTTCTATATTCATTATTCCCCTTCTGCTGGCTTTGACATATTTTATTTACTGTAGTAATCTTTAAATCTTTAACATATACTTAACTATTTCATTTTCTAAGAACAGCTAAAGTTATTCAGTATTTTTATCCTTTTTCCTGGCATGATATTGATTTTAGCATACATTAACTTCCTATTGAATAATCCTCACCTTTTTCCATCCTTAACCCCTGTACCTTTTCTACTTTTGTCTAGAGTTTTGTCTAGGGTTCATCCTCCTGATACATGCAAAACTGGTGGGGTTTGTGAAAAGAATCAAATTTACTAATCTAATTTATCAATATATGCATTATCATTTTCAACCTCTGTTTCCTTTTGCTTTTGCTAAAATACATTTCTGCTAGTTATTTTCATGAGAGCCTTAATCCTGTATTTTTTTAAATGCCTTTAAGTAGGCTATCCTGTTGAATAATACTTTAAAGACATATAACACTTTAGGGTCTCAACTATTTTCCCTCAGCACTATAAAGACAGTGTTTTATTGCCTTCTGGCATTAGTTTCTGCCCATGAGAAGTCAGTGCTTTCAGTCAAGCCTCATTCCTATGATGGTGATAATAACTTCTCTAATAACTTCTAAGTTTTCTATTCGTCTCAGTTTATCCTGCTTGCAGCTCTGCATGACCCTTTAATCTCAGATGTTTCTTTAACTGTGGAAAATTCTTAGCTATTACCTCTTCCCAATTGCTCCTCTATCACTTGTTTTATTTTCATTTTCTGGAACTCCTTGTAGATGTGTGTACTCCTCATAAAACTCTGTCAACTGATCCTCTGTCTCTTAACTGCTCTCTTGCCTTTTAATGTTTTGATCTCTTATTTCTCTGTCCTGCTTCTTGGGTGAAATCCTTAGTATCCTTTTCAATTCATTAATTTTCTCTTTAACTATCGCCAGTCTAGAGTTTGTCTCAACTATTGAGTTTTGTTTTTGTTTTGTCTTAGATTTTATTTATTATTTTTAGAGAGAGGGGAAGGGAGAGAGGCAGAGAGGGAGAGAAACATCAAAGTATGGTTGCCTTTCACCTGCCTCCAGCTACGGACCTGGCTGGAGACCTGGTTATGTGCCCTGATTGGGAATTGAAACAGTGAGCTTTGGGTTCGCAGGCCGATGCCTGTCCACTGAGCCACCAGCCAGGGTTTGGGTTTTTATTTAATGACTCTAATTTTCGTCTATAAGATTTCTATTTATTCTTTTCAGTAGCCATACATTCTGATTTTATTAATGCTGGCATTTTTTCCCACAATGTCTTGCTCTTTCTTTTCATGGAAGTTATTCCTTGATCTCTTTGAGCCTTCTAAACATGGTGGGCCTTTTCTAAGATGGTTCCATAAAATTTGTTTCAACTGGATTAAATTTGTGTTCTTATTATTTTTTATGTTTGTTTATTTTGCTGGCTGTCTTTCTAGCCTTGGATTTTGGTTGAGGAGCTCATGTTGAGACCAGGCTTTCATTCCCTCAGTCTCTCTGTCTCTTTATCTTCTTCCTGCTCCTCCCAGTGTGCTTTTCCCTCCAGTTCAGTGGTTTTGTGATTGCTTTCATACTGCACTTGGCTCCCGGGACCCCAGAGAGCTTCAGCCATCCAGCCCACAGTGACATGAGGACGACACAGATGCAGACACCAACCCAGGCAATGGACTGCCTCTTTCCTAGTCCCAGCTTTACAAACCCATGTCCTCCAACTCCCCGCGAGTCCCCAGTTAGCTATTCCCAGGCAGGAAGAGCTTATATTTCAACCTCCTTTCAGAAGGAGGAGAAGCCTGCCCCTGACTCTGGCTTCAAGCAGGGAGCCTGGCTTCAGTATCCCATCTCGGCATGAAACTCTTTCATTTTAATTGACCCTGGAAGAGCCAAACTCTAGCTAATATTGCCTGGTTCCAGATCTAGAGCCTGTGGCTTCCGCTTAGCTCACAGCTTTGTATTTCTGTCCCAATTTTGGGCCACAGAAGTGTTTATTTAGTTTTTAGGTTTGATGTATTTCATTTGATTGCTATGTGTTTGGAGTGAGGATGTGTCAAAGAACAAACTTTCAGAGCTGTCAGAACTAGGTTTGCATGCCAACTTCTTTAGTACTTTGAAGACTGCGATGTATTCAGTTCCATCTTTAGTTCACTTTTAGACAACAAGAGGATTTAGGCTGTGAATATACATCTCAACTAAAATATGTCAAAAGCATAGTTCTTTCAATTATTTTTATCTTAACACCTGATTGTCTAAAAATTAGCTTTATTACCAAATGATCTGACTCGATTGTCATGAGGTTGAAAATCTCAAACTTCCCACTTTCTAGTTCATTTTCTTATCTATATTTTCATAAACCAGTCAGCATTTGTTTTTCTTAATGAAAAGGCAAAATGGGGGAAATGTCATCTCTTAATCCCTGAATTCTGGAATCTTCTAATGATTTTTTTTTTTTAACCAAGTAAATAAACCCAGAAGTAAATGAAATGTGGTTTACTGCTTATGCTTCCTGGAATTTCTTGCAGCCAACTCAGAATTATAGCATCTCGGAGTTGGAAGAAATTATTCATATGACCACACTGAATATTTTTCCTGTTGGTCTGTATTAAATTGGGGAAGGTTAGTGACTAAAAGGCTAAGACTTTACAAAGTCCTGTGGCAAAGGTAGAAGTCCACTTCAAAGGAAGTTCAGACACTCAACTGGCTTCTTTGAAGAGAATTCATTTTCATGAAAGGGGATGTTCTAAAGACTTTCTGATGGGACCAGAAAGAACAAAGAAAGTTTCCCCTTCACTTTATTACAAATGGAGTCACTTTGCCAGGGACAGGCTTGTATATATCTAACAACTAGCTCTCCAAGAAAAGAAAAACCAATTTGTAGTGTTTGCCAACTTCGGTGGTGTAAATACTCCCACTGTGGCTGATATCACACTATTAATGTGTCAATCATTAAGCACAGAATTGGGAGGAGATGCCCACAAGAGGTTTTTTCGGGGTGGTTAAGAGTAAGCTTCAGCACACTGCTATGATAATGCCAAATCCAATAGATACTTTCCAGACCTCAACTTGGCTTCTGAGCCACATTCAGCACAGTTGTTCTCCCCGTTGCTGAAACACTCTGCCAGTCGGCCTTCCGGTCAGCCATGCTGTCCTCTCCTCTCCTCCACCCAGGCTAACGCATCTCAGCGCCAGCACTGCCTCCTCTCCTTCGCCTCTATTATTAGACATTCTCAGCACTCCTTCTGGAGCCTGCTGCTCTTTTCTCTCTACATTTTCCCCTGGGTGATCACATCAAGTCCCATAGCTTTACATATCACAGAATGCTGTTAACTCCCATATTTTTATCTCCAACACAGACCTTTTTGCCGAGCTCCAGGCTTGTACATCCAGCTGTTTACTCAGATATCTCAGAGGCAACTCAAGCTTAACTTGTCCAAAGCCGAACTCTTGATCCTCCTTCGGCCATCTTCCTTATCTAGGTAAATGGAACTGCCATCTGTTTATTTGCTACAGCCACAGATGGGAGTCTTCTTTGCAAACCTCCCCACTTGCTCATAAGAGCCAACCCATTACCCAGTACTGCTGAGACCACTTTCAAAACATTTCTCAGATCTGTCCGTATGTCTCCATTCTAAGGCGCCATCATCTCTTCAATGCACTACTGCAGCTTAATTCTGAGCACCCTGCTCTGTCTATCAGTGAATCTTCCTGGTATCAGGAAGCACTCTGTAGTCATTTCAGAGAATTCTCAGCCTCTAGGTTGCCCATGGCTCCTGCAACCAGACTCTACTCTGGTTCTAGTGATGCACATTCCCAATGTCCTCCTGAATGGTTCTACATGCCATTGGTACATAAGGAGATCTGCTTACCTCCAAAATCCAGCAACAATGACTTCCACGCATGTCCTTTTCTGGGGAATAGTTTGTTCATTTGCAGTAGCTGTTGTGTGATATGGTAGGTTACACAGGCTACCTATGTTTCTGTGTTGAGTCTACTAGGATGTCTCATTGATATATCACATGTCACATACTTAAGAACGAGGCACAGGAAATAACAAGATCAATGATTTCTGTATAGTAGTGCTTTCTGAAAACATAGTCCCAGTGCTACAGTAATTACTGATCCTGTTGTTTTCCTGTGTGTCTTGTTCTTAAGTGTGTGATGTATGATATATGACATAAAACGTAGTCCATATATATATATATATATATATACGCATATACATATGTGTATATATATATACATATTGTGTGTGTGTGTGAGCCTTGTTTATTGGTAGTTCTAGGTGTAAGTTTAGGTGGTTTATTCAAGTTTTTTTTAATTTATCTTTAATGTTGTTGTATTATATCCATCCCCTTTTTATTCCCCTCTGTCCTCATCCCCACCCACCCAATTACCCACAAAGTCAATCCCACTTGTTGTCCATGTCCATGGTTCTTCCATGCTAGTTCCTTGACAAAATTGCTCCCTTCTTTGCCTCCTCCTCCCCCCTCCCCCCTCCCCCCTCCCCCTTGCCCACTAAAGGTCTATTCATTGTATTCATGTATCTGGTTCATTTTGCTTGTTTGTTTGTTTTGTTCATTACTGTCCTGTAATGGGTAAGATCATACAGTATTTGTCTTTCACTGACTGGCTTATATCACTAAGCATAATACTTTCCAGTTCCATCCATGCTATTGCAAAGGTTAGGAGTTCCTTCTTTCTTTCTGCTGTATAGAATTCCATTGTGTAAATGTACCAAAGTTTTGTGATCCAATCATCCACTGATGGGCACTTATGCTATTTCTAGCACTTGGCTATTTTAAATAGCACTGCTATGAACACAGAGGTACATAGATTCTTATGAATTTGTGTTTCAAAGTTCTTTGGATATAATCCTAGTGTTGGAATTGCTGAATCAAAAGGCAGTTCCATTTTTAGTTTTTTAAGGAAACTCCATACTGTTTTCCACAGTGGCTGCACCAGCCTACATTCCCACCAGCAGTGCACCAGGGTTCCCTTTTCCCCACATCCTCGCCAGCACTTGTTTGTTGATTTGTTGATGATTACCATTCTGACAGGTGTGAGGTGGTAACTTATTGTGGTTTTAATTTGCATCTCTCTGATGGCTAGCATTCTTTCGTATGCTTTTGGGCCCTCTGTATGTCTTCCTCAGAGAGTTGTCTGTTCAGGTCCTTTGCCCATTTTTTAATTGGGCTGTCTGTCTCCCTGGTGTTGAGTCTCATTTATATATTTTGGAGATCAAACCCTTGTCTGAGGTATCATTGGCAAACATGTTTTCCCTTATAGTTGGTTCTGTTTGAATTTTGCTGTTGCTTTCTTTAGTTGAACAGAAACTTTTCAGTTTGATATAGTCCCATTTGTTGATTTGTTTATTTCCTTTGTCCTTGGAGAAGTATCAGTAAACATTTCTACATAGGATATATAAAATTTTACTGTCTATATTTTTCTCCAGGACCTTGATGGTGGCACTGCTTATGTTTAAGTCCTTTATCCATCTTGAGTTTATTCTGGTGTATGGTATAAGTTGGTGGTCTAGTTTTATTTTTTTGCATGTTGCTGTCCAGTTCTCCCAGCACTACTTGTTGAAGAGACTGTTTTTACTCCATTTGATGTTCCTTCCCCCTTTGTCAAATATTAATTGACCATAGAGTCCTGGGTTAATTTCTGGGCTCTCTATTCTGTTCCATTGAGCTATATGTCTATTCTTATGCCAGTACCAGACTGTTTTAATGACAGTAGCCTTGTAGTATAGTTTGATGTCTGGTATTGTGATTCCTCCTACCTTGTTCTTCTTTCTCAAGATTGCTGAGGCTATTCGTGGGTGTTTTTGGCTCTATATAAAAAATATGGAACACTTCACAAATTTGCATGTCATCCTTGTGCAGGGGCATGCTAATCTCTGTACAGTTCCAATTTTAGTATATGTGCTGCTGAAGCGAGCACTAGTCCCTATATTTTTATATTTATTGTCTGTTTAGCAAAACTTTTCACTGGTAGGACTGAATGGACTATTACCCTTGTTCTATCTGAATTATATGTTATATATTATAATAATCCATGGTAAAAAAAAATAAAAAATAAAACAAAAAACAAACTTCAAGTTATAATAACGCTGCCCTGGCAGATGATAATTATTTTATTAAATTATTCCACATCTACTCACTCTGCAGAGAGCTGACTCCCAGGATGAAATCTTACTTTATGCCCATGGATCAGCATCATCTATGAGCTTCAATGTCTTAGAAAAACTTAGCTTACTAGACCGGGTTTACAGACATGGGGAAGACATGGAAATTCCAAGTTCCAATCCAAAATCTTCTTCCAACGTGCTGTGTGGCCTTTCATAAGTCGTTTCATAGTCACTCAGCCATTTCTTCATTTCATTAAGAAACAGCGCCTATTAGCTTCTCAAGGGCATCATGAGAAAGGGGAAAGTGGTGGTCATAAAAAAAAATGAACTGGTAACATCAAGACCACTCAATAGTTCTGACCTAGAGCAAGAAAACAAACAAGGCAGAACTGGAAACCTAGGATGTATATAGCCAAAACCAAAGACTTGTTGTTATAAAGAAAAGGGAACAATGTCTGATTTTAACATTCACACATTCCAAGCCATAGGCTTCCAAACCTTTCTCCTGCAGCCAACTCCGTTGGTGGGAGCCAGGTCTAGAGGAAAATTTCCAGAAAACAGATTTTGGCAAAGGTCATCTTTAAACCTGCAGAGAATACAGATCTTTTTTTTTTTTTTTTTTTTTTTTTTTAAGGAACATTTCATTCCTTTTTGCCACAGAATTTCAAGGACTATTTATTTTTCCTATTCAGGTTATAGTATGTGGATTTTTCATGGTCAGATATGAGGAACAGACACATTTCTTTCCTTTTCTCTCTTTCTTTCCTTACAAAATTCTTTCAACTTGCAGCTAGGGCCAAAGTATAAGATTATATTTTAGAAAACTAATTTTCTTCTAGTATCACTAAATTCCTTCAGAGGAAGAATTGGGTACTGAAGTCCACTTTCTAATTGTTTTTAGGAGAGGCTGACACGTGCCAAGTAAAAAATGATTGTTGATTTTAATTATAATCCTTGGACAAATGGCTTATGTGGCCCAGAGTCCTGGCACCCAGAGAGGGCAGTGGGCCCTGTGTCTGTTTTGGATAGTCCTGTATACCAAAACCAACCACTGCAACTGCACTGGTTTTAGAGGAATATCCAAGAAAACTGCCCTCCTCCCCACAAAGTGTCATTACAGAAAACTAGAAGCTCGTACATTCCAATCTGATTTTCATTTAACTCTGCAAGCCTGTATATTTTGCCATGAGTTAAGGGGCTGATTTAGAGCCCCAGAATCCTTTTGGTGCCACAGACACTATTTAAAATGGACATTCCTTTGGGCTTCTCAGTGGTATTCTGCCGGGGTCATGGAATAAATGCAGCTCTGTCTGATGAGAACTCCCAGTCCTGGTAAATAAGAACTGGGATGCCTGGTAGCTAAAGTAGTAGCCACCTTGTGCTTTAAAGGTTAGGCATTCATTGCTAAGCCAGGTCCAGCCAAGTCCACGGCTGAGGTAGGTGAAAGGCAACCATACATTGATGTTTCCCTCCCTCTCTGTCTCTCTCCCTTCCTCTCTCTCTAGAAATAATACATGAAATCTTTTTTTAAAAAAGGTTAGGAGTTCAAATCTTGTGGGTTTTGCAGTTGGGTTAAAGTATGCACGTATCTTGGTTGGAGAAGCAATAACATTGCATGATAGACTCTGGCCTACCCACAGCTAAGTTCTGGCTACAATTAATTAAACAAGTACTTCCTATGAGATTCTTTACCTTATAGATCTTGTGAAGGCTCCACATTCCAGAAGGCATAGGAAAGCTTTATTTTCCAAGCTTCCTGCCCCCTACAATGTATATGTACTTGAATTCCACCACGTAGACCAGAGTTCATACATGACGCATCTTTACATTTTGATATATGCAGGCCTTCTTTGCTTTCTTCATTTTCTTTTCCCTTGATTTTTCAGAGAGATAATAATATTTTGTAGATTTGAAGGCATGCTCCTTGCACTGACGATCCCTTGCAAATAGATCCCATTGGAAGAAAACATAACCTATAATTTTAGTGGTCCAACATTCATAATAACTTGTTTTTCTATAGCATTTTACTATTTATAAAGCAATTTTCATATGTGATCTCCTTTCAAGTCTTATAGCTATGGATCAAGGTAAATATTGTGCCCAATTTGCAGACCAAAACAGAGAGAGAGGGAGACCCAGAGATGTTATGAGACTTGCTCAGAAATCACTCTGCAAGTTAGGGTTAGAGCCAATACTCCAGATCAGACCTTTGCATCACGATAGAAGTGGAACATTGCCATGGAGTCACCCTTGCGCTCCAGGTTGTGTTGCTGGCCCTATTTTATTGGGCTACGTTTGGTGATGCCACTGCCATCATTATCTTAAGAACAAGTATATGAATCTCCCTGCCGATGCTCAACACCTAAAAGCACCAACAGTTGAATTATTTACTTAAGGTATCTGCTACCCTATTCCCTCCTATATACCCACAAATAAAAGGAAATGACCCTGGATGCCCCGGGGCTCCAGGAATGCCTGAAATTAGAACTATCCCAGTATTGTGACCTGAAGTTGCCTCAGCAGAAAGTTCTGTTTTTTAAATTACAACTCCAGTCACTTTCTTTCCAGTTACTCTTATTGCCAACAGGGCTCTGGGCAAAAAATTCCCAGAAATGTTGTCTATATATATGCTAGATGGAAATAGTGATACCCACTCCCTACCTACCAGACAAATGTGTTGGAGAGAACAACCAAATAATGTCCAGCATGTGCTTTGAATGCCCAGAGAAGAAGGATGAGGTTTATGTACAAGGTTGTCATTATCCTGAGTCAGCAGTGATATCGTTGTCTGTATTTTACAGGTGCAGTTGTTGCTAAAACACTGCTGACTATAATTCAGCTCTCATGTACGAAGCTATAAGAACATGATGATGTTAGAATAAATTAACAGAAGAGCCTCAGTTGGAAAAATAAGACATTCTCTAGTTTTAAAAACTCCTGTGTGACCAAAATGTATTCTAGGCTATCTTCTCCAGCTGGCCCTGCAATTTGGACTGTCCCCAAGGCTCACAGAGCACTCCTACTTCTGTGTCAGTCAAGGGATTCCTTCTCCAGAATGGGTCAGGGTTGTGGTCTGAGGCAGAGATCAACTGTAGCCAGTTCTATTCAGGGGCTACCAACATGTGAAAGCCCAAATGGAGGACTTCTGTGGCCATGCTTCTAGAAAGTCCATGCCTACCAGGCCTGCACCAATGGAACAAAGCCCTGGCCCATACCTAGCAGGCCCCTACCGGGTGATCTTCTCCCAACTACCACTTGGGTTCATTTAAAAGAATAATTCTGGAGCCCTGGCTGGTGGCACAGTGGATAAGGTGCCAGCCTGCAAACCTAAAGGTTGCTAGTTCGATTCACAGCCAGGGCACATAACCAGGTTGCAAGCCAGGTCTCCAGCCAGGTCTGTAGCTGGAGGCAGGTGAAAGGCAACCATACATTGATGTCTCTCTCCCTCTCTGCCTCTCTCCCTTACCCTCTCTCTGAAATAAATAAAATCTTTAAAAAAGAAAAGAAAAGAAAAGAATCGTTCTAAAAAATAAACCATCAGAAGGTGGGCAGGGGGAGGAAGAGGCAAAGAAGGGGAGCGGTTTAGTCAAGAAACTAGTATGGAAGAACCATGGACATGGACAACAAGTGGGACTGACTTTGTGGAGGAGTGGGTGGGTGGGGTAGGGGACAGAGGGGAGTAAAAAGGGGATGGATGTAAAACAACAATAAAATAAAATTAAAGAAATAAATAATGAAAAGGCCAAAAAAAATAACCATCATTTGTAACCATATTGAGTTGTAAATATGGTCATAAGTATGGTTTTAGTGTGCGGGTACTGTGTGAGGAGATACAGAGTTAAAACACTATTCCTCAGAGAAGCAGCTGTCCAGTGGGGAGACAGACAAGCCCTCAGATAGGACCAGCTCCAGTACCGTGCCTGACATACAATAGGACTCACAACGCACCTCCTGAATGAATGGGTTGTATGTGTTCCAAGTGTTGAGAACTAGAACAAAGAAAAGCACAAGGTGCCACGGGAACATATAAGATGGCTCCTAACCAAGAGTAGCAAGAGAAGAAAAGAGACTGCAGGAGAGACCATGTGCAATAGCTACACTTAGGAAGGTGGGGGAAAGCACATGGCTTACAATGACAAGGACATGAAGTGTCAGGCTTTTTATTTATCCAAATTCACTTTTTTAAAAAAGATTTTATTTATTATTTTTCAGAGAAAGGGGAAGGGAGAGAGGCAGAGAGGGAGAGAAACATCAATGTATGGTTGCGTTTCACCTGCTTCCAGCCATGGATCTGGCTGGAGACCTGGCTTGCCATATGGTTACGTGCCCTGGCTGGGAATTGAACCAGTGACCTTTGGGTTTGCAGGCTGAGCCATACCACCCAGGGCCAAAAACCATTATTAAAAAGTGCTTTCTCTTCTGTGTACCTATTGGCCTTGCAATCAAGAACTAGACAAGAGAATTAAAATGTTTGCCTGGGAGCTCTTACATTTCTGCCATTAAGCACAATCCATTTCCATCCCATCTCCATGTTCCTCTGTTTTTACAGAGTCAAGCCAACCATCAGTATTCATTTCTTAGGGCTGCTATAACAAATTACCACCATTCTCTGGAGACCAGAAGTCTGAAATCAATCTTACTACACTGAAATCAAGGTGTTGGCAGAGCAGTATTTCCTCCTGCAGCTCTAGGGGAGAATCTATTCCTTGCTTCTTCCAGCTGCTAGTGGTTGCTGGCATTCATTGGCTTGTGGCCACATCACTCCAGTCTCTGCTTCCTTGGTCACATTGCCTTCTCCTCTTCTGTCTGTTGATGAATATCCCTCTTATGAGGAACTCATGATTGCATTTAGGACCCACCTGGTTATTCTAGGATAACCTTCCTACCTCAAGATCCTAATACTAATAAAATTTTAACTCTAGCAATCTGCTAATATTATAGACATAAGTTCACTATGTCCACCACAGAGACACTGATGAACTTATAGTAACATTTAGTGGCTGTGACATTTTCTTAGCTTAATCTAAGTGAAAGTTTACCTGGATGTCCACACAAGCACTATGGGTTAAGAATGAGACCCTCATTCTGACACATGCTGACCAACAATAACAACATGGAAGCCTAATGCTTATCACACAATCACTCGATTACAATTTCATGTGCCAGTCACTGTTCTAAATATTTTACATGAAATAACATATTTAATACTCATGAAAATCCTATAAGGCAGGTCATATTCTTCTCTACCTTTTACAAATGATATAGCTGAGGCATGGAAAGGTTAGGTAATTTCTCCACAGTCACAGAGCTAGCAGAAGGTGCTGAGCTAGAATTAAATAGAAGGCATCTGATTATGGACACTTTTTTTTTTTTTTTTTTTTAACACAATTCAGAAGCAAGAGGTTCACTTCTGTGTCTAGACTAATTTCCTGGGCCCAGACCAGAGGTCTTAAGTGTTATACAAACCAGGAGCCCTGTCTCTGCCTCCAGTCTCCCTGCTCTACATCAGTTTTGCCATATCAAGCTCTTCCTTGAGATCCTATGCTCATTGTTCATTGTCCACTCATCCAAGGACACATCCAAAAGTGAAATGACACTGTCCCTCCATTGGATATTAGAAATTTCAATCTACTCTACCTACCATCTCTCCCCAAGATCCTCTACAGTGAAAAGTAGAACATCCCCTCCATCATCTCACACTGTCTCCACTCTAATCCCCCATTCTACCCTTTTGTAACCCTTTCCTTTAAAGATCTCCTTGGAAAAATGCAGGGTTATAGAATGAGCACCATGTGGCTATCTCGATGATCTTAGAAATGGGTGAGCCTCCAGTGCCAAAAGAGCCCTTGAGTTCTTAATCATGTCTTCAGTTTTCATGGCCCATGAGACATTCTTGCATTCTGACAAGTAAATCTTGTGTATATCAGTGAAATTCAGTTCCAGGTGCGGATTTAGCCCCAGGCTCCTGCACATCGCTACATGGTCTAAGATGTAGTATTTTCTCACATTCCTAGCCATCGGATCTTTTCCTAGCATGCATTCCTAAGAATATTAAAAATCATCAAATGTGCAAAAACACATTCTACCCAAAGAAATGAATCAACTTGGTTTGTTTTCTTGTTTGCATTTCTGAGGTATATTCCTGGTCCTCATCCAATTGAAGGGTCTGATTATCTGAGCTTGGAAACTCCTTCCCTATTAACAATCCTTCAAAGGTCCCAGTTAACAGTGGAAGCTATTCAAGTGTCCTGACAATTTAGAAGCTAAAAAGGAGCAGGTAGCTCACTGTAAAAACTTGTAATAAAAATTATAAGTACATAAAGTTAACTTCCTGAGACTCTCGAATTATATCTCACACTCTGGCTGGTAAGGCTCAGTGGACTGAGTGTTGGCCTGTGAACCGAAGAGTCCCTGGTTCAATTTCCAGTCAGAGCACATGCCTGGGTTGTGCGCCAGGTCTCCAGGTGGGGGTGTGCAAGAGGCAGCCACACATTCATGTTTCTCTCCCTTTCTTTCTCCTGTTCTTCCCCTCTCATTAAACATAAGTAAACTCTTTTTTAAAAAAATACCTCACTCTGTGGTGACCTTATCCATACTAGTTCCAAAATGGGGACTTTTCTTATTTTTTAATTAGTGATTTCTAGTTTCACTTCCAAGACTGCACACTCTAAGTTGTCAATCCTACCAGTTTTCTCCTACACAGTCTAGTTTGGGGTATGTGTCTGACATCTAAGAATTTGACAGCAGCCATAGCAGCCCTATTTCTCTCCTTGGACCTTATCTTCTGGTCTCTGGATTCAACCTCAACACTTGGATGTTTGCAAGCAGAAAGCTATGTTCCTGAATAAGGAGGTCAATAAAAGATTTGTGTTTACACTTTCCACTCCTTTCCCATTCCCTGTACTTAGAGGGCCTTTCTCTGAGATAATAACAATCTGTTTAATAAGCTCCCCTAAACTTTAAGTTCTTCAAAAATAATTCCTCTAATGCTTTGTTATTCCTGCATTTCTCTTGGTCATTGTCCTATAGACAATCCATGAGGCTAACAGAGTAAGCAACAAGCTCTAGGCTCACAATCAGATGGGAATTCTACAGTTACCTCCTGGGTCCTCTATAAAATGGTTATTCTTATTTTATTACTTAGTATGGTTTTCATTAGGAGAGGTCATTTATTCTGAGGGACAGATTTTATACCAACCGATCAAGAAATCTGATGGGAGTCTTCCCATGTTAGGAAGCTAGGTTGAAAGAAAATCACACTTTGTTGCTCCAAGAGGTTGAGTTTACATCTGACCTCAGAGGCTGGCCCCAATCTATCCCTGCCTCCTCCAGATCCTCGTGGCCCTCTGACAGAGGACTGAAATGTTCTGCCTACCCAGCCTTGAGACGTCCTTCCAATTTGGGGGGAACCCCAGAGTAGAAGGAAGACAGGAGTCCATCCATTTCCTACTTTAGAGGCCAAAGAGGGCAGAAAGTTCCAATCATTGATCCAGCAACTAGGAAACTAGCACTTCCCTGGGCTTGGTCTAGCAAGGTCCCATCTGGGACATGAGGCATCTGGAGAGGTGGAAGTTGTTTCCAGTGGCTGTGGTGCATTTGAGTGTCCAACGGCCTGGCAATTAATGTTCAGGGGTAGCAGAGCCCAGAAGCTTTATGACAATTGTCCAGCAGAGATGGTACCAGTAGCAGACTATCCACAGTAGGCCATCCTCAGCAGACCTTGGCAAGATCTGCAAGATCTTGGTTGTGTCTTGCCTCCCTTGATTTTCATTCATTTCCATCATTTGGTTCTCTAGTCTTCCCACTCATTCTGTGAGCTTCCAATAAATTCATCTTCTACTCAAGTCAACTAGAAGAGATTTTCGTTGGTTGGAACCAACGAAATTCCAAGAATTCCAACCGGTATGCCAATACTTCCTTTGTGGACACATGATCTAGTAATAATCGAACAAATCTGATTGGGCCATTTAACTTCCCTGAGGTTGACCCTCCCACCATGTGCGAATTGCTATACTTTCTCTTAAAGCTGAAGAATGTATATATATTCATTCCCAGGACAGACACAGAGGTTCTTAGAAGACAAGTGCCATAGAACTCCAAGTAAATAAGATAAATGACTAAAACTAGGAGGATGCACCTTTTCTGCAGGGAGGTGGTTATGTTTAACTCAGCATTTCCCAAATTTATGAATACAGGCAAAGAACCTTACATATTAATTCTTTTTTTAAATAGAGATAATTCATGTTTGTTGTGGAAGATATGAAGGAAAACAAAATAGAAAAAAAAAAAAAAAAGGAAAAAAATTACCTCTCATTCTACCAGCCACCAATAGCCACAACAGAAATTTTGGTGGGTCTAATATTTTTTCTATGAAAATATTTTCAAGCCCTGGCTGGTAGCACAGTGGTTAAGGCGCCAGCCTGCAAACCCAAAGGTCGCAGGTTCAATTCCCCAGCCAGGGCACATAACCAGGTTGCAAACCAGGTCTCCAGTCAGGTCTGTGGCTGGAGGCAGGTGAAACGCAGCCATACATTGATGTCTCTCTCCCTCTCTGCCTCTCTCCCTTCCCCTCTTTCTAAAAATAATGAAATAAAATCTAAAAAAAAAAAAAAAAAGTTGATAAAAAAATATTTTCATAATTATGATCATCTTAATCTATTGCTTATTATAATACTGAAAAAAGCACAAACATTTGCATTATAGATAGATACAGATATATTGTACGTATACATATTGCTGAACCAAGGGTAGCCAAACTTTTCTTTTTGGCAGAAAGGAGCACTTCTCAAATGCTTACTCCTCCATTTATTAACAGCTGCTACAGGTATAATATAAAAAGTGATTTTCTTGATTAGATAAGTTTGTGAAATGCTGAATTAAAGTTGAACATATTTATTTATTGCATGTAAATTTTCAGAGCATCTAACACCTTAGGGTGCAATGTAACACTCAAAAAGAGCAGCATTTGCCGAACGTATCTGACTACAGAGCTACCCTTTGAACACAAATTTCCCAGGACCAGCATTCTAGGGGCGATGACCCAGAAAGCTTAGAATGTCATATCGCTTTACCTTCACACTTCATTCCTGAAGAATCAGTTCAAGATCAGTAGGGGGTCAGAAAGAGGATATATTTCAGATATATATGAGCAAAATTTGGAAAAGAGCTGACAGAACGGGACCTTGGAAGTAACTTTTCCTTTGCTAATTTACCCACAAGAATGTATTCAAGAGAGCGAGGTATACAGACAAACATCACAATTCATACCTGTGAGAACTGAGAATCAAGCAAAGCTAGATTTCTAAGGGAGCCATCTTGTTTTGAGAAATATTGCTGCATAAATGGTTTTATCCACATTCAAGTAGAAAATCCAATTAATCTACTAGAACACCACATGGCCAGACTAAGGAGATTAACTTCATATTACTCAATATCACTTTAGTGCTTCCCCCCTAAAAGGGACAGGTCCACACGACAAATTTTTTAAATAATACCAACAAGGACAAACAAGAACGCAGAAGAACACAGGAAGTACAGTTTAAGACAATGAGAACTTAACTCGGTGGAACAAAGCATGGTTGGCACAAGAAATCCTGTTCTCATCCCATCATTTCCCCAGCTAATCTGACCTCCGGTTTAGACTCCAAGAGCCATCTGCTACAGAACCTGTGGGTTCAGCCACAGAAGAAATATGAAAGTACGGCTCCTTACATTCAACCAACTAGTCTAAATGTCTACACTTGATGCATGCAAAAATTGAAGGGAACAGGAAGCAAAAAAGAATCCTGACATGGGTGGCATTGCCTAACACCTTATTCACTATGTGAGGCTTGGCTCTGTAACCTTGCCCTATGCCAACACACAGCCACCAGACTCCCGCAACACTCCTGAGCCTGGTCCTTTTCTGAACCAACTAAATGTTCAGGAAAGTCTGGGAATTACCAGATTTCAAAAGTACCTTCTTTCTGTGAAGGAGCCCAAAAGATATTCTAGGGCAACTTCCTGGTTTTTGCCTAAAACTTGCATCCTGCAAGAGTTTGCTGGGTTGCTCACCAGCGCCCACGTTACTGAGCTGAACAGCAAGAGCTTTGGGGGACTTTTCAGGGGGAAACGGAACCTGAGAAGCTGGCAGGAACCTTAATGATCACCTCCTCTAACCCAACCCTCTCTATTTACACACCCAAAACCATGAAGCCTGAAACCCACCCAGAACCCTGACAGTGAATGTGCTCTCCTCCTGTCTTCTATTTTTGTGCAATTTTCCCATGGCATTTAGCCAGAGCATCTACATCAGTAACGTCTAGAGGATTTATGAGGCCAGGCGAGCCTTTGGGTTTCTACGCAGACCTAAACAGGAAACCCACACAAGGAAATGCCCTTTCTGTTTGCAGGCCGAATTCCCAGGATGCTTTCACCAGAGTGCCCTGGCTGGAACAAAACAAACGCCTGGCACAACAAACGCCCTGAGATCCAGAGGCAGAGATGCCCTCCCCACCCCTCGCCACCCACTCCCCAGACCTGTACTAATTTAGTGAGAACAAGACTACTTCTCTCAGACCAACTTCAGGTTGCTCCATTGGTCTAGAGGCTTAACAAGGTCTGTCCAGAGACACCACCCTTCTGGCCTCGGATTCAGTTCAATGCTTTGCTTCTTCACACCTGGGTGAAATCAGTTATCCAGGGGAAGCTAGGCACCTTACTCACTGTTACCCTTTCTGCATTCTGCTTCCAGAGGATGCAGTAGGGCGGGGGGAAAATCCATGCATTTAGCAGCCAAGGAGCAGCAAGATGCTACTGAGTCCCTCTGAACTGCCATTGCACATTGTCACAGCCACTCAACTGACATAGCTCTCCTCTCCTCTGCGACTATGTCAACACCCCATGCTCTGCCAAACTTCTTCTCCCCATGTCATCAGTCCATCTGCCCTGGTGTCAAGCCATTCCAGCCCTGGATGGCATTTTAAAGTCTTTTCAGCTCTCCATGGCAGATATGAAATTTAAGAAAGAGACTATTGCTCGGGGCTGGACAGGAAGGAAGCTGAGTTCTCAACTCCCAGAGCAGAACAGCTTGCTGGTGACCCTTCTTCCCCTCCTCAAGGCATCCCCTTGGGCCGACACCAAAAATAGACTCTTTCGCTCTGGTTCACCCCCACCTCCCTCGGGAAAGAAGACACAGGCTTCTAGAAAGCCAACAGCATTATCAGAGCCAGGCTCTTTCAGGAATTACCAGATGTTGGGAAGAGGATAATGTGTCATTTCCTTTAACAAATAGTCTGGACATCTGGGCACTTCCTTTTGAGCCAGCTCTTTAGGAGATGGTGATGCAGCGACAGTGAAGGTTAAATTACTCTGGTTTCTGCTCTCAGGGGACCTGGGGGCCTCTTCAAACATGCTGATTCCAATTCTTCATCAAGAAAGGATTTCTGTCCTCTGTAGTGACACCACAAGGAGCCATTATAGGTTAACAGCAAAGCTTGGAAGATAAGTACCCTAAGAAAAGAGGACAAGGAGCCAAGGACTGTTGGGAGAGAGAGCTTGGAGTCATCAAATTGTTCATCTATTCCCTCCTATCAGTGGTCTCAGCAGTGAACCAACATAGGGCACATCACCTGGGAAGTTACGCCACCACCCAGCTACCAACACTGAACCTGAAACCCTGGGAGAGCACCCTCTTTTGAGCTTTCCAGGTGATTCTGATGCACCATCAAGTTTGAGAACGCCTGACCCAGATAAATGCACATCAAGGGTTCTCAGAAGGCAGAAGAAGAAAGGATGGGAAATGATGACCTGAGAAAATGCTTTCAAGACCTCGCAGAAGGGGGGAGGGGATGGGACCTATGGATGAGGCTATCTTGGCAAGAGAAAAAGCCTAGAAATAGAAAGGAAGTGACAATGAATAAAATACAGATACAGCCAAAGCTTTTCACTCATACTGCTCACTAATTTGTAGCAACATCCAGAATATGGTTTAATGACATGAGTATATTCACAGAATATTTAAATAAAACGTACAGAATATTTAAATAAAATATATAATGTGGGCTCAATAATGTAAAGTGTATATGCCTATCAGTTGATATATTGAAACATATCTGAAAATTTTCTATCAAAATGTTAATAGTATTTGATTCCCCAGCCAGGGCACATAATGGGGTTGCAAGCCAGGTCTCCAGCCAGGTCTGTGGCTGGGGGCAGGTGAAAGGCAACCATACACTGATGTCTCTTTCCCTCTCTGCCTCTCCCCCTACCCCTCTCTCAAAAATAATAAATAAAATATTTTTAAAAAATGTTAATAGTCATTCCTGAGTGATGGATTATGGATACTTTTTATTTTTTCCTTTATACTTGGTTAGTTTTCTTCCCAATTTTTCCATGATAAGTAGGTATATTTATAACCAATTTTTTTTTCAATAAAATGACCAATTTGTACGGTCAAAATAGTCATTTAAGCAAATTTCTCTGGTACCCTCCAAGAATTTATATCACACAGATAATTAGCACCACCTGTTACTCTCATGCTAAAACAGGGCATAAGAACATTGGATTCAGAATGTTATAAAGAGATTGTTAAACTCATTAGCTCGAGTTCAAACCAGCACAGCAGGGAGAGCTGCAGAAAAATGAGCCCAAGCTCACCCTGCGGCACCCTGGCTTCCTCCCCTGCACTCTGGGCCCCTCCCCAGCAGGAATCTGGGGGTGCTGGGCGTTCTCGGCAGCCAGCTGAACCACCGTCCTCATGGATGGCTTTGTTCAGAAGCCCCAGTGCCTCTTGGTCTTTACACCCCTGCTTCCTAACAGGGAGAGGCCCAAATGCAAAAACAAAACAAAACAAAAACAATGAAAGAGCCCTAAAAAGCCTAAAAAGGAAGAAAGGACAATGGAACGTGATGTAAGGGCCACTGTACAGCCAGTGACTCAGCGCTTCTGCGCCATCAACACCAGCTGCAGCCTGTGGTGGTCACAGTGGTGGCAGCTCTCAGAACCGCCACACACAAGCATGCACACACACACAAAGCACACGCAGACGCACACACACACATACACCGTACAAACACCACACTGCCTAGAGAGCAGCAAAAACTCTGGCTCACGGACTGTGCTGCAGGCAAGACCCAGAGCCGGAGATTTCTGCAGCTGTGAACCTGGCAGACTGTGTAGGATGTTGCATATTAATTCGGCTTTGCATTAGCATCTTTTATCAACCCCTTTCCCTAAAAAGCTGGACATGAGTCCCTGGGGTCCTATTTTCCAAACTGAAATCAGTTTCCGCCTGCAAGCACAGCTATATCTCATTCTAACCCTCTGAAATATCACACGATGAAATTTGGTTAGTGCGGTAAATTTTTTAGTGTTGGCTTCTCATGGAGACCGGGGAGGGAGTGAGGGTGTAATCCCCACCCTTTGTGAGTCACGGAAGGGGCTGGGAAGATTTTGCACAGACTATAAGTGGGAATGGAAACCATCCTGTGGAATTTTGACTCAGGCAATAACTCTGTCTGCAAGTGCATCATCCTATTAAGAGATACATTTTTCAATTCAGTCTCCACCACATTTCAGAGTCCTTGAAGTAACCCTGCCCCAGAGAACCCTGCAGATGATGCTGGTCCCAGAGGCTCACTGTTAACCACCAGATCCACACATTGAACCAGTTCCACTCATGAGATGTTATCTAAAACAACTTAATTGTTGTTGCCCACTACTCCTTTAAAATTTATTCCACAAGGAAACCTTTCTTCCTGACATTCAATGAAGGCTCACAGACTCCAGAAGTTTTCTGTTCAGACTCCAGATCACCTCATCCTGAGGTGTTAGATCACAAAACACTGTCTCATTTCAGAAATTAGATGTCTGGACCAAGTATCCAGAATATTGTCCTATTCGTTCCAAAGGAGGGTGTCACAGCAGTTTCCACACCAGACTGTAGGTAGGAGCAGAGGCCAGAAGTTAATACAGTTCTTCTCAGGCTCTCTAAGGACCTGGCAGATGGTTAAAGGGACTCTATTTCCTGGGTCTGTTATTTTGTTGGTGGTGTTGTTGTTTTAGTTTTATTAGGCAATTTGATCCTCCTTGGCTGCTCCACCCACACAGATATCCCCTCATCTCCACACATTCTCAGGCCAACCCATGATCAAATTCCGGATGTCTGCTTTCTCTGTCACAAGGCCCACAGTGGTGGGTCCCAGCTCTCTGTGGGAGGACAGTTCTTTCCTAAACGAAGCGCTGTTTTCTCTTTCTGCACCTATTCCCATTGCCAAGGCTGTGGCAGCTGTCTCAGGCATCCCCCCACAGCAGGTTCATCTCTTGCAAGACCTGATGCCAAATAGGAACACCCCTACCCAGGCCCACCCCTCTTAGGGGGGCAGTCCAATCATAACTTCCCTTAGAAATTCCTTTCTCTCCATTTTCTTGGTGCTGCTATATACCTTCATGGGTGAGGGCTTTTAAGGGTTGTGAAAAACAATGTTCAAATGTTTTCTTTGAAATTCTACTTATGGCCCATGGTACAACACACAAGCCTCAAATGAATACAGGGTGAGTCCTCACTTAATGTTGATAGGTTCTGGACTTTAAGCAAAACAACATAAAAGGAAAAGTTTCCCCCTAGGCTAATTGATAGAAACAAGAGTAAGTTCCTGCCCTGACAGATGTGGCTCAGTGGGGAGGTGTTGTCCCACAAAGTGAAAGGTCACTGATTTGACTCCTGGTGAGGGCACATGCCTGGGTTGCAGGTTGGGTCCCCAATATAAGTGTGTATGAGAGGTAACTGATCAATACTTCTCTTTCATATCAATGTTTCTCTCTCTTCCTCCCTCTCTTCCCTTCTCTCTAAAAATAAATAAATAAAAATCTTTTTTTTTTTTTTTTTTTTAAAGTCAAGTTCCTAAAGCATCACATCTACATTCTAACAAATGGATGTGAAACGAACCTACTGTTGAACGAAATGAGTTATTCAGGACCAAACGTGCTGTCCTATTGAACCTGCCACCTGTGCGGGGCACATAAGAGTTCTCATCTAAAAAATGAAAATAGTAATACCCTTGACACTCAAGTTCCATGATATCACATAGGTAGCTTGAAATCAGCCACAGTGAGAGTATTTACACCATGGAAATGAACAAATGCTACAGGTTAGAGCCTTCTCCCCCTCTCTACCCAAAGCTGGTTATTAAACATTTACCAGCATACCAACCGCTGTGTGCAATTATAAATGCAATAAATCTTACTGTTTTATAGTTTCTCCATCTGGAGCCTTCATGTCATGTAGGAATATCCCTGGGAGTGGCCAGCCAAGAGGTGCCGAAGGGAAGGACAATAGAGTTGGTTCTCAAGAACTGAGGAAACACCTGTTTTCTAGGAAAAGTAGTTTAACAACAGATGGGGGAGCAGGGTGGTCTGGATTCCTCTGAGTGGGAACAGAGCTGGGATGGCTCGAGTGCACCCCCCGTCCAAGCACGGCTTCCCCATTTTCAGGCCTAAAGAAGCCTCAGCTCTCACAGGTGCCAGAAGCAAGGAACATGCACTCCAGCCCTGCAAGCAGTGTGGCCCCAGAGCTGCGTTCAACCCTCTGGCCTCCGAAGGCAAGCAGAATCCATGACAGTAAATCCATTACACCAAGAGGAAACAGTGGGCTCCATAGCCATCACGATGGTGGAAGCCTTCCTGGGAGCGGGTAAGACCACGAGTCTCTGTCATCTGCCCCCAGTAGGTGTACAGTCAGGGTTTTTGCTCATCTGGTTTGACATCCAGCTCCAGGATGGACCAGACTCAGAGAGAGGGCCAGTTCCAGGCTGTGACAGTTACAATGTTCTCTGGACAAGGTAGGGGACAGACGAAAGCCTGTAACTAAACAGCTAACAAGCCTGTGGCAGTGACCTAATGAATGCCAGGTTCCTAAAGAAGCATTAACATGCTGGGGGTGAGGAAACAGGGCCCCGCCCAGCTGAATTGTTTCCGAAAATCTACAACCCTGAGGCCCCTTTGAGAATCTATCACCTTGATTCCTAAGGTAGGAAAACTTTTACAAATCCGTTCCATTCTGTTTTCTTTATTTCTCCAGGTTTGTTTTTTGTGGACTTACCTTTACTGAAACTAGGTCTAATTGGATTTTTTTTCTTTTTCTATCAGCCACATATTTTTGACTTTCTAATACTGTCAGGGGGTCTTTCAAGTGGCTTGAAAGACTACAAATTAAGTCAAATTTGCCATTCTTAAAAATGTTTAAATTTCCATACAAGTCCCCTTGACCTGGTTTTCTTCTGTCCTCTTGGGGTACAGAATCCCTGATAGTGACACCTCATGACTCACCACAGAAGACAGGACACCAGAGTCCACTGGGCCTTGGACTCTAGAAACTGAGGAGGGACAGAATCTGAGAAGGGCCATTTCCTTCTTTCCTGGGTCACAAATTACATGGCAGAAAAGTTGCCAAACACTAGCCTTGCTTGTTTTTATAACGTCAACTTAGAAGAGTAGAGACCTGAGGAAGGAGAAATTAAATACCCATTTAAAGAAATGCACTTGATTTTGGGTAAACAGCCACTCTACTACAGGGCAGTGATAAATTATATATTTCAACATCCACATTTAGATTAGTGAATCTAGTGAAGCCAAAAGCTGTGCTAAGGAGTCTCAGAACAACACTTCCAAGGCCATCCAAACATTCTTAGGCTTAAATGATAAACTTGAACCAGTAAAGAATATACCTGTCAAAAAGGATTCCTCGTGGTTGGTTAACTGGGTCCATATTCAAAATCAGAGTCTAAGAGCTGTTGTTTACACGGGAAGAAGCTGCAGAATGAGCTACCAAGCCTGCCGCACTGTGCTCCTGTCCACTGAGTCAACCTTACCACAGAGGTCCTAGGATGGAAATTCCACAAATAGGAATGAAACTTTCCCCATCCAATCACAACTACATAGCTATATCCTTACTTTCATTTTGACTAATCATAGAGGCTCCATTTTGACTAATCAACACAGTGTTATTTGGACCAATCAAACCGTAAGGACTTACAGTTCTCTTTTGCATAGAAGTTTACCAATCAGGAATTGGGGGCAGGCACTCCTCTCTGTGAGCCAGCTTCACCTTTACCACAAAAATCCATACTTTTGGTTTTCTCCATAGGTCATATTTTCTCGATTTGCAAACTGTTCATTCACCTGCTTAAAGTCTCTCCTTTTACTGCAGCCCAGATTAGGGACTCCTGTTGGCCTTGGATTGGTGTCAGCCACCTTTCACTGACAATAATGATTCCAGATCTGGAAGTAATAGGCTTCCTGCAACCAAAAAGTAAGTTCTATTTACAGCATTGACCCCCAGGCTAACTTTCCATGGAGTCTCACATGAGAGGTCCCAGGCCCAAAACTGCCCTATTAGGGCTGACATGAACCTGACAGTTCTACTAGACCAACTTAAACCTCTCGGAGCTTTTGTGGGTAAAGAGAGAGACTGAAGCCCTGATTGGTGGCACAGTGGATAAGGTGCCTACTGGGGAACCCAAAGGTCGCTGGTTTGATTCCCCAGCTAGGGCACATAACCAGGTTGCAAACCAGGTTGCAAGCCTGGTCTCCAACCAGGTCTGTGGCTGGAGGCAGGTGAAAGGCAACCATACATGGATGTCTCTCTCCCTCTCTGCCTCTCTCCCTACCCCTATCTCTAAAAATAATAAATAAAATCTTTTAAAAAAAGAAAGAAAGAGACTGAGCCTCTGCCCCCAAATTATTATGTCTATTACTATACTACCATCTAATGGCAAGGTGCATTAAAACGCAAGTGTAACCTAGCCCATGGACCACTAACTACTACTCTTAGCCTTTTATGCATGTTAAATAATTATAATGTCTCTCTGTCTCTCCAGATAAGTCACCAAGTGGTCCCTATAGTGCACTAAAAATGGCCTCGATTTAAGATCCCTGGTAGAAAGTAATGAAGTCTCTAATTGGACTATCTGAAAAAGATTGTATCAGTATCAAGGAGGACAGCCAGATTTCTAAAATACCCTGAGACTGTGAAAGTTATGAGAAAACTATTACTTAAGACAGATGTTCAACTTTCCTATGAAGGAAAATTTAGTAACAAGAGAAGGATTTGTAGACTATGTATGTGTCTACAATACACAAAATACCCTTCTATTTTGTGTATAGAAAAGGGGCTAAAAAGAAAGTAAACTGTAACCCTATGCAGAGACTATCCACTGTTCTAAAATTAAAGTCCCATAGAAAAAAATTAAGTTTTTTGCTGTATAAGAAAACAATAACATATTACCAACACTTTGACCTCTGCTCCTGCTGGTCAAGATTTTAGATTATTAAATTTTACTTGGGGATTTTCCTCCCCTTGTTAAATGTTGGACGTGAAAATTGTTTTTGGGAAATTTACTGAGCAATGAAAACAACGACTGCCCCTTCCTCACCTCCTGCTCCCCCCTTTCTCCAAACACACGGGACACACATATCAGGGATTTTTCCACTTCCTGAGTAGTTCCATTAGTGTCACCAATAATTCAACTCTAATCACATACAAATACAGCCAGGACCCCAAGAATTCCAGGGACAGAAGGAGGCAAAGAAGGGGAGCAGTTTAGTCAAGGAACTAGCATGGAAGAACCATGGACATGGACAACAAGTGGGGTTGACTTTGGGGAGGAGTGGGTGGGTGGGCAAGGGGACAGAGGGAAGGAAAAAGGGGATAGATGTAATAAAACAACAATAAAATGAAATTAAAAAAGAAAAAAAAGAATTCCAGAGACACAGCTAGCTGGTCCACATAGACAGAGGACAACCGGACACCCAACCAACTTGTGGGAGATGAAATGCCACGGAAGCAGCAAGCAAGATGGATGAGTAGAATTAAGATCCCCTGAAACAAAGGGGAGCAGTTTAGACAAGAACCTAGTATAATGGAGCCATGGACATGGACAACAGGTGGGATTGACTTTGGGGGGAATGGGTGGGTGGGGAGGGGGACAGAGGGGAGCAAAAAGGGGATGGATGTAATACAACAACAATAAAATTTAAAACAAAAAAAGAAGTTAAAGATCCCCTGAAACATAGCTTTAAACACCAGCTATACTGTAAAGTTTTGAGAAACATCCTTAGTAAACTTACAACAACCTAAAAATGCACATTGCAAGTTGACTTCCAATTGGGGAAGTGGGCAGGGGTCACCGTAAGACCAGACAAGGTGCCTTCCTTCTAAGCTGAGACTCAGATGGATGTGTCCCTTCCCAACTTTTGGAGCACAGAGGAGCACAGAGGGTGTGCTGCTAAGTGAGAACCACCCCTACAAGCACAGAGCTGTACATCTCTTCCTCTCCTGACCTTTATTTCAGCCAGCACTCAGGTAGGATAAAACCACCAGTCATGTCTTCTTAATGAGTAGTTCTCGAGTGTTGTCAACAAGGGAAGCTGAAAAGAACTCAGTAGCATCAGCATCACCGAGGGACTTGTCAGAATGCAGATGCTTGGGCCCCAATCCCAATCCTACTGAATCATAAACTCTGGGGGTGGGTACAGAAGTCTGTGTTCTAACAACTTCTCAGGGGATTCTGATACACACATAAGCGTGAGAACCACTATTCTAAGTAGAGACCCTGAAGAACCACTGAGGGGTGCAGTGTGTTGGTGAACAGATGGCAGAGGGGGGTATGACCGAGTCCAGCTAATACTTGAAGCTCTGGAATCAACTTTCATGGTCCAACACCCTCCGCTCCCTCAGGTGTCGAGCAATGTCATTGTGGTCCAGGCTACCGAAGCAGCTTTAACAGGTCTGCCCACCTCCTGATCCTGGTTCCTCTCCCTGGGAACGGGAGCAAAGCTGGTAATCCACAGTAGAGTTAAGTACAGCTGCCCCTGGGGACACTCTATCTCCCTATTTTGTTCTGTAATCTTTACAATCAGTGGTTCGCTTCCAGGTCCAGCAAGAATGGTTGGCAAGCGGCAGTTGTTTGGTGGGAGAACACTGGCCGGGAACAGTGAGATGTCGTTGTGCTCAGAGGAAACAGCGAGGCCTGGCTAACAGCTCAGGAACTGAGATAGCAACAGAACCACCTCCACCACCGCCACGGGGCGGGGGCCCCGGAGAGCAATTTATTTTAGGGGTTTTCTTTCTTCTGATAAGTAGAAAACGTACAGAAAAGTCTACATAATACCTTAACAAAAACTTGTATTCCCATCCCCTAGAATTAATGACTAATAACATTGTGCCTAATTAATGGCTGGGTTTTTTTTGTTGTTGTTGTTTCTTTTTAATGCTGTGAAATAACTGTATAGGGCGATGAGCTGGGAGAGGGTAGGAGAACAGAAAGGAGAAGTTAGAACAGGGAGAAACAAGGAAAGTACAATATTTCTGGGGGGGGAAATTAACAAATAGTACCCTCATTCTTTTATCAGAAAACAATGTGACTATGAGGTTCCACATACCCACTAATAATAACTTGTAAATTTGCCTAGCTGGAGGCAGGAGATTTGGAATTTACAAATAATAAAAAGCAGAAAACTAGCTGAAGAGAAAGCCAGCTCTTTTCTTTGGAAATAAACACAACATGCTTTTGGACAACCCTGCCCCTGAAGAGAGCAGGAAAGAAATCAGGATAGTTCAAGAGAAATGGGAATACAGGTCATTAAAACATAAGGCTTTCCCATTTGTTTGTGGAGTTGGAGCCAAAGGCCCTAGAAGAGAGAACCATCACCAAGGTCTCTCCCCTCCCTGGCCTTGGACTCTGGCTGGTATCATCCATCAAAGCCAGGAGGCATAAGAACATGTTCTGGAGCAAGGTTCATGGGTCAGTGGTGTTTGTTCCCAGGGTGTGGAAAGAATGGAAATGTCAATGCTGGAGGGCTGGTCGCCAAAGAGGACAAAGCCATGCAGTGCCGAGCTGGCCAGGGAGGAGGCAGGAGGGACTATCATTGTGGCCCTGAGTCAGACAGTCCTGCAGCTTCCATGGCAGCTCCTGTGGTGACATTTGGAACATGCAGAATGAAATCACCTGTGGCACTGGGGACCTGCCCTTTGTTCTTTGATAAGCTCATTCCACCGAGAAAGGTGAAAACATGTTAAAAGACTCATCCTCCCCTCCTAACCCCACCTTTGACAAACCTTGCTTAGGCAAACCCACCTACCTACAGGCAAGGCAAAGCCGGAAGTCAGGGCAGGGAGTTCCTTTTGACTGTTTTACAGAGGACTAGAGGGGGAGTCCAGACTCAACATCCACTGGGTACTGGTAAACTGCACACACTCATTGGAGAATTGAATGAAAGTTCAGCGTGCAGCCCAGCTGGGCAGCCTCAGCTTACCTTCCTGCCCTCCCACCTCCAAAAGCACAGCGTGGTCCCGCACACGGAGAACGGCGACGTGCCATCAGTGCCATCAACAGCTTAAGGAGGACCAGGTGCACCAGCTCCCCACCCACCTCGCACGCACACTGGTCGTACTTCTTCCTGGATCCTGCAGCACCTCTGTCAATGCACTGGAAGCCCGCTGGCTGCTGCCAGGGCCAACAGCCGAGGAAGCCTGCAGAAGCATTCAGGCTCGTTAAAAACCAATAACAAGAAATGGGATTTTCACCTGCTTTCCGAGGGAAGAAATGAGATTGGGGGTGGGAAAAACAGAATAGGTGGGTGGGTAGATGTGTGTTGCTCATATCTCAACTACATAGAAATTGATTCTTTCAGCCAATAAACATTCTGACTCCCAACATGCACAAAGCTCTGTCTTGGATTCTGTAAACAAACATGAGTGAGGCCCAGGCCTTGACTTGCAGACTCTCACAATCTAGAGCGGGAAATCACACATAAAAACGAGAAACTGGCATTATAAGTTCTATAATAAAGGCTGCTTCATCTACTCAACAAAGATTTATTGTGCACAATGTGCCAGCTTCAAGTATGAACAAAGAATTTTGAAAGCGCAGAGGCCAAATGTAACTTCCATTCCTCTTTCAAACAGGAAGAATGTGATCAAAGAGGTCCCAAGCGCATGCTCTTTAAGGCGAAGGTTCATATCTTCTCATCTACCATTCATACCTGGCGAGCACGTGGTAAACATTTAATAAACCCTCCTAGGCCATTTCACCCTAATCTTTCTTTGCAGTTTATTCATTGACTCTACAAACACTATTGAGCACCTGCAAAATGCTGAAAACCAAGACTGCAAAAACCAGCTCTATGGTTGTTTACAGGTCTGTGGGAGGAACAAGAAAATCACCACCATACAAGGTGGCAGACATGAGATCCCTGTGAAGGGTATGCAGAGGGGGAGCCAGAGGGGAAGGGTCTGGGAAGGCTTCCTGGATGGAAACCCAAACTGGGTCTCAGTGGAGCATGCATGGGACAAAAACCAAGCTGCGCGCGTCAGAGGGACAGCCTTTTAGGCAGAGAGGACAATGTTAGAACGATCTAGAGGGGAGACAGCATGGACCGTGGGGACCTCTGAGCAGTGCAGTCCCCTTCCAGGTACTTGATCTTGTCAGAGTTGATTGGAGTCCAGTGAGTGTCTTTCAGCTAACCCAATTCTTGAGAGGGTGGCGTAGCAAATAGAGTGCCAATTTCTTAAGCTGGTGTGACTCTGGTTGGTTGGCCAGATGTTCATGTGGCAGTGAAATCTGAATGTATGCAAGGGGGTGCTGAATGAGCATGAAATTGGAGCAAGTTGCAAAGTCAATAATCTTGTCATTAACTTAGGACAGCCACAGTATGTCTGCAGACCACCATCTGTCCCCCTTCTTCTGTAAACTGGGCTTCCAGGATGCTGTATCTCTCGCTCTTCCTCAACCCACATATTCCCCACACCCCTGGAATCTGGATTCTGCTTCTGCTTCTCCCCAGAAGCTCCTTCACCTGGGTCACAAAGGCTCTCTTTGTTGCTAAATACAGGATTCCTTTTAGTCCTTCTCATTCTTGGTAGCTCTGCAGCTTCTGACCCTGAGATCTTCTCTGCTTCCTCCACCTCCACATTCCTCTCCTTCCTCTGTCACCGTGAGTTTCTAGCTGCTACTTCTCAGGCCCCTTTGCATCTTCCTTTTTCTCTGCCAATCCTGAAATGACGCTTTTCCCCTCTACTCTCCTTCTACGTCAGTTGCCAATTGTATATATTGCATAAAGATCTCCAAATCCCTATCTGTGCCTCAAATATCTTTTTAAAAAATTGTGGTGGAATACATATAACATAAACATACCATCATAACCACTTTGGGGTTCTTTCTTCATCACAACCATTTTTTTTTTTTTTGCATTATATATATGTTTTATATATATATATATATATATATATATATATATATATGGAAGATTTTATTTATTATTTCCAGAGAGAGAGGTAGGGAGAGAGGCAGAGAGGGAGAGAAACATTAATGTGTACTTGTCTTTCACCTGCCTCCAGCTATGAACCTGGCTGGAGACCTGGTTTGCAACCTGGTTATATGCCCTGACTGGGGAATTGAACCAGCAATTGAGTTCACAGGCTGGCAACTTATCCACTCTGCCACCAGCCAGGGCTACAACCATTTTTTTAAAGGGAGACTTTTCTTTGTTCTTTTCAATTACAGTTTACATTCGGTATTATTTTGCATTAATTCCAGGTGTACAGCATAGTGTTTAGACAATCGAGTACTTTACAAAATTTCATTAAAAAAAAAAAAAGATTTTACTAATTATTTTTAGAGAGAAGGGCAGGGAGGGAGGAAGAAAGGGAGAGAAACATCGACATATGGTTGCCTTTCACCTGCCTCCAGCTGGGGACCTGGCTGGAGACCTGGCTTGCAACCTGCTTAAGTGCCCTGAGAGGGAATCGAACCAGTGACCCTTGGGTTCGAAGGCCGGTGCCAATCCACTGAGCCACACCAGCCAGGTTATTACAACCATTTTTAAGTGTGTAGATTAGCAGCACTTACATTCACATTGTTGTGCAGCCAGCACCACTTCCCACCTCCAGAACGCTTTTCCTTATAAACTTGGAACTCAGCACGTATTAATCAAGAACTCCCCAAGCCCCTCCCTCAGCCCCTGGCAACCACCATTCTACTTTCTGCCTGTCTGACTCCTCTCATGTGAATGGAATCATAGAGTATTTATCGTTTTGTTATTGACTTGTTTCACTTGGTATAAATTCCTAAAAAGTCATCCATGATGTAGCGTGTGTCAGAATTTCCTTCCTTTTTAAGACTGAATTATATTTCACTGTATATGAGTATATTATAGACACTACATTTTGTTTATCCATCTATCCATCAGTGGATGCTTGTGTTGCTTCTATCTCTTGGCTGTTGTGAATAATGTCACTATGAACATGGGTGTGAAAGTAATTTAAGAGCCTGCTTTCCATTCTTTGGGATATATACCCAGAAGTGGGATTGCTGGATTGCATTACAGTTCTTTCTTTTCTTTTTCTTTTCCTTTTCTTTTTTTAGAGTTTATTTATGTTTAGAGATGGGGACAGAGGGAGACAGAGAGGGAGCATAACATCAATTGGTTGGCCCTCGCATGCCCCTAGTGAGGGACCCGGCCTGCAGCCCAGGCATGTGCCCTGAATGGAATCGAACCAGCAACCTTTGGGTTCGCAGGCTGGTGCTCAATCCACTGAGCCACATCAGCCAGGGCTCTAGTTCTATATATAATTTTTTGAGGTACTACCATACTGCTTTCCAGAGTAGTTACACCATTTTACATTCCTACCATAGGTCCCAATTCCCCAACAACCTCATCAACACTTGTTATTTTCTGCTTCTCGTTCGTTTGTTTGTTTTTATATATTAGCCATCTTAATGGATGTGAGATTCAAATGGCTTTTATCAACTCTGGCCTTGCCTAGCCAACTGCCTACTAGACAACTTCAACCGAATATCCCAGAAAACCTTGAGCTCAACTTGTCCCAAATGAAGCTTTCCCCCAAAACCTGATCCTCCTGATGTTCCCCATCTTGGCACATACTACCACCATTCCCCCAAGAGCCAAAGCTGGAGACCTGGGTGGCTTGCTTGTCAGTTCCAGCTTAATAATTCTAGCTCCTTTCCCTATTCAAAGTCTTCCAGAGGGCTCCCCAATGCCTTCAGGATAAAGTCCAAAGTCCTTAGGGTGACAAGTTCTATAACCTGGCCCTTTATGATCTGTTTATAAGGTCTTCTGGTTCAAGCTTTATCTCTTATCACTTCCTGGTTTTGTCATTTGAGCTTGTAATAAATGACTAGTAGGTGTCCAAATGTGTTATACAATAATTACAATTCCTCTCCCCAGGAATTCTTGATCTTCCCCTCTCCAGCTTCATCTCTTGCCTAACTGTTGAAGTGTCACCTTCTCTGGGTCCCTTCCCCCCTCAGCAGGGCTGGGTGCTCCTGCCAATGCTCCCGTAGCACCTACCCTGTGCTTATATCTACCCCACTGCCCTCCCCCAAGACTGGGGCACTTCTAGGCTCTGGAACATTATTTAATTTTATTTGTTTTGGATTTTATTCATTATTTTTAGAGAGAGGGTAGGGAGAGAGGCGGAGAGAGAGATAGACATCAACGTATGGTTGCCTTTCACCTGCCTCCACCTAAGGACCTGGCTGGAGACCTGGCTTGCAACCTGGTTATGTGCCCTGGCTGGGAATTGAACCAGCGACCCTTCAGTTCACAGGCCAATGCTCAATCCACTGAGCCACATCAGCCAGGGCTAATTAATTTATCTTTGAATCCCTGGTCTCTAGCACAGAGCTGGGCACATTCTAAGTGCCTATCCGGGTGGCCAAGGAAGGCTTCCTAGAGAAGATGACAACTAACCTGAGTCCTATTTAATGGCTAAAAATTGGACAGGGGAAATGGGCCTTAAGCAAGGGAGGCAACAAGCAAAGATGTAGGTGTGTGGTACAAAATGATGCATCAGAAAAGTCCAGATTATTCAAGGTGGCCAGAGTATAGGAAATACAAGTGACCAGAGACAAGGCTAGGGCACATGTGCCAACAGACTTAGAGAAGTCTATCAGGCAGTTCTGGTTAGGGTACTAAAGTATAGAACTGTTACATAAGAAGAGTTAGGGTTGGTCCATGAGCACCAGCCTTCAAAATTAAGGAACAAATGATAAATAACAGGTAACACCAGATCACAGCAACTGACCCCGGCACCAGGTGAGATGGTTCTGGGTTCTGACTTGTGTTCCTCCTGGCAATGTATCCCCTAAACTGACCATCAGCCTCCTGCGTCCCTCACTGGGTCTTTGTTCTTCATACTTGTCATCTGCCTCCATACCTGCCTCTCAGCTCCTGTCTTTCCAATTTCTTACCCAGAGAGTTATATTTCCTTGATAAACCCATCCTTTCACTTACATCATCTAGGGGTATTTTGAACCTGTTCCCACCAGCCTTTCAGAACTGGTCTTCCCCTCCCTGGTCATGCTCATTCTAACCCTACTTTCCTACGTGCAAACCTGCCTTCTGACCCTGAGGGACACAGACCCTGGGCTTTTTCCACCTTCCCCTGACATAACGCAGAGGGATTCACTGAGATGACCTGAATTTTGCTGCCCAGGCTGGTGGAACAGGGAGAGAGAAGAGAGGTCCAGCTTGGCCTTATGAGCTTTGTCGAGCGCTCCGAAAGGCGGGGAATTCTGCGCAAAACCACCATAGCTGAAAATAAAGAGGCCCTGGCCACAGAACGACCAAGTAAATTCAAGCCTTGGCCCCCACATGAAAAGCTCCCTGGTTAAGTCAGCTCAGAACGGCTGGAGAAAGAGCTCTTTTCTGGGAATTTGAAATGTGGGGAAAACTCCCAAAGGGAGACAAAATCACTGGCTGCAGGAGACCAAGTTCAGGTCACAGAAAAAGTCACCAGCTAGCTTTCACATGCTGCCACCGCCTGGGAAACTTACGAACTGCAGAACTACCAGTCACGGAAGAGAGAAGCTTATTCACCCTCCAAGTATTCCCATTGCACTGACATACAAGAGGCGTTAAGACCATATACCTGGCCTCGATGAGGTTATAGCTTAGGATAGAAGATGAAAGTAATGGGTAATTTGTTGTGAACGCAAGAGAGAGAAGTGCGAGCACCAGAATTCTGAAATACTCTCCTCCTACAATCCATTATCAAGTTCTTTCTATCCCAAGCCCAAAATACTCCTTAGAGCCACCCATTTCTCTCACTTCCACCTCCTTCTCTTCTGACCCAACCCACGCTTCTCTCCTAGACTTCTCTTTACATATTTTCTTCCTTCAATTTAAAAATGTAGGGTTAAGACCAAGCTCCCTACCACTTTATCTGAGGCCCTCTCCTCCTCACTTTCATCTGCACACACATCTTTCAATTCCCCAAATGAGACAAATTCTTTTGTGCTGTCAGGCTTTGCTCCTCTATTCCACTGTTGGGTGCAGATCCACAGATTCCGTGCATCTTCATGATCCACGCCCTCAGTCTATTTCATCCCACGCCCTTCAGATGGCAGTTCAAACTCCACCTCTTTAGGGAAACCTTCCCTGACCTACAGATCACAGGCCCTGCTGCTACCTAATCTAAAGTTGCTCATGCTTTTCCCTCCTGGCAAACATCACAATTTCATTACACACATGTGCATCAGTACATTAATGCTTCCTTCCCCCCAAGCCTGTAAATTCAACCAAAGCCTAGCATGGTACCTGGCATACAGTGAAGGCTAGATAGATATTTGGGGAATAAACTGGATGGGCCTGTGGACCTCTGATGTGGAAAAAGGAAACCATTTGATTGGGTTGGTGAGTATAGAAGTGTATTCTTTATTGTGCAGTAAAGCAGGGTCAGGGTTTCCCTGCCACTAGGTGGGATGCTTTTACCACAGTGGTATCTCCATCTCAGTGGCTTTATTCATTCCTGGGTGGATGATCCATAGGGTGGGTGGGTCACTGACGGGGGGGAGGGGGGGGGGAGGCAAATGGCCCAGGGGGTGAATGGAACAGAAAGCAGGGAAAGGTAGTGGAATGACACCATTAAAGTTAAGCCACTGGACTGATAACCCCCTAAAATCTTGAAGTGCTTTCTCTAGGTGTTTTGAGTGAATGGTGCTGTGCATACACTGAGGGAAGAGTCATAATCACTCACTTGAACCTGAGTGTCATATCCTGGGTCTTTGGCTGGTTGGGTTCATGTACGCCAGGAGGTTGTACCAACCCTTGACCTCCAGAGGGCACCCTAGAGGTGCTGCTGGGAGGCCTCCCCTGCGCTCTAGAACTGACCAGCTTCCGGGATCAGTGCAACCCAATGGGAAAGCTGCGGAGGTCAAAGGCATCTGATTATGGAGCAGCTTGGGTGGCGGAGTGTAGGGAAGCTTCCCTGGTATGATTTCTGCAGCGGTGGGGTTAGCCACATGATTGTAGAACACACCGAAACATAGGTATGCATAGTGGCCATTTGTTATTTTATTTTATTTTATTTTAAATTTAAAGATTTTATTTATTATTCTTAGACAGAGGGGAAAGGAGAGAGGAAGAGAGGGAGAGAGACATCAATGTATGGTTGCCTTTCACCTGCCTCCAGCTGGGGACCTGGCAGGAGACCTGGCTTGCAACCCCACTATGTGCCCTGGCTGGGGAATCTAACCAGTGACTTTTGGGTTCGCAAGCCAGCACCATTTTTTTTTTAATTGCCCAGCAATAATGAGGGAGTGGCAACAGTGGGGATTGGGATTTAAAAGCATTCACTATAGGAAAGTAGAATATTGGTATTCATTTATTTAAAGAGCTTTTATTAAGTACCTCCATGCACATAAAATAATAGGTAGCAATACAAGATTGCCACATGAATGGAATACGCAGATAATAGGCTTTTGCAGCTGGAGGTGGTTTTTAACACATCTAAAACTTCTAATGAAGCGTTATGCCTAATTAGGAGAATGACATATATGTAATTTCTTCTTTAATGATACTGCTAAAGATGGCAATTGTGAGTTAAGTATATACTCTCAAGAGTTTTATTTCATGGTTTGGAAGTAGATGGTTTTCTTGGCCACCAACTGACCCTACCACTCTGAGCTTCAATAAGTGAATCAAGTAAGAGACTCACCTTCAAGATGAACTTTTAGGAAAGTGATAAATGAAACAAAAACATTTGAGCTCAGAAGGTCTTCATAGATCTTTTTTTCTTTTGCAATTACTTGTGCTATTCTTAGCAATATAGATAGCTTTCTTGAACTATTTGAGAACTGACCTGAATCAGTGAGCAGAAATGAAGAAAAGAACTTGTCTTATCACTCTGGATGGAAATAAATTGTTCCCTGGGACTGATACATGTGGATGAAATATGGGTAATGTTCTATGCTGCTGCACAGCACCAACATATCTTTTCATATATGACAAATTACATTGGAGAAAGCAGTAGGCTACTGCAAAACAAAACAAAACAAAACAAAAAAACCCTCCAGATAGGTAATCTTTAATTATACAAAATGGCGATCATAGCACCCTGCATGGATATAGCAAAATGCATCTGGATCACTGTTAGGGTGGCAATGTTGTTCACTCTCTAAATATTATATATTAGTGTTTCAGATAAAACTATGGTTCCTTTGTTGCTGGTATGTTTACAATTTCTTGGAACAGAAAAGAGGAAGTATTACAATATGATTATGTTGCCTTAAATAATGACTGGGCAAAATGTGTGAAGTCTAACAGGAAAAGAAAACAATTACAAATTCTTCATGACACTTCCTGAAGAAAGACTTCTGGAGGAAAGGCTAGACTGTGCAAAGCTGGGCTTTTCAGAACAGTTTGGTTGGTTTAAAAGAGCACATTTGTGGGATATATAACCTGGCATTAATTAACAGGGACTGACTTGAGGGGGAATTATTTATTTCATGAGGATAACAACCTATCAAAATATCTAACCATCGCTATGAAAACTGATACAGTTGCCACAGAATTAATGAATTAAAAATGCAGGCATGTTTCTACAGGCCAGGAAAATAATCTACCTCTGCTGCCTATCTTCAGAACTGCCCCTGAGAGGGAGAACTGAGGACATCCTGCCTTTGCCTTCCTGTGTTATTGGCACAGAGAGGTGACACACTGTTGGCAAACAAGGGCAACTTCAGTATTCCAAGCTCTAAAAAGCTTTTTTTAGGTGTCTCTGCAGTAATCAGATATTCATTTTCCAACATTTAAATGCTTCACTGTGAAGAGAGACTCTTACCTGATTAGCTGATGCCTTGGGAGAGTAACAATAATTAATAAGCATTTCCAGTTTTCTCACCCATGACTGACACTCAGTTTTCTAAATCAGTAACAAACATGTTCTCCATCTCAGGATTGCACTGTTCCTATGTGTTACTATAGCTGTATAACAAATTACCCTAAAACATGGTGGCTTGAAACACAATATTCATATATTATATCGTGTGTTAGTGCTTACTGTTTCTGTGGTTAAAATTCAGACCAGGCCCTGAGTGGATGGCTGGTTTCGGATCCACAATGTCCAGGGCAACAGCTGAAAGACTCAAAGGCTGGGGCTGGAGTTATCTAAGGGTCATCTGCTCACACGCCTTGAGCACAGTTGACACTTGCTCCTGGCTAGGGGTGAGCTGGGGCTCTTAGCCACAATGTCCTCACTAGACCTCGCCATGGCGGCTGGGTTTCCTCTTAACGTGGTAGCTGAGTTGTAAGGCCAAGTATCCTGAGAGAGGGAGAAGTGATAAAGCTTGCATCCTTTTATGACCTAACCTCAAAGTCACACATTTTGTGACTTACTCCCAAACTCCAATGCGTGGGGCAGTCACAAATCTTTGCCCAGAGTCAAAGGGAGGGAACATAGATTCCACTGCTCTATGGGAAAAGTGTCAGTCTCTTATAAGAAAAGCAGAAGGATGGGATAAATATATAGGCCACCTTGGGAAAATATAATCTGCCACACTGTGCTTCCAGAAAGGTATCAGAGATTCATCTCATGATTTACATTTTAATATAATGTATTATAAACATAGTATCTGCTCATGTGGAAAATATAGAAAAACAGAATAGTGTAATATAATTCTACCACCCAAATTGACCATAGTTAGAGGATTAATATTTTCATATAGTACTCATGTACTATCTTCCCCTGTGATTTCTTCCATTGCTTTTTCTCCCAACATTTAATGAAAAATTTGAAAGAGTAGTTTAAAGAACAACCAATCACTCTCCACATAGATTTAGTAAATATTAGTGTTTTGCAACACTTGCTTTATCTTTTTTCTTACCAAACCAATAAAATTATTTTCAGATATTACAATACTGCCTCTAAATATTGCTATTGTAATGTACATCTCCTAAAAATAAAGACATTATCCTAATAACACCATTATTATCTAACAATAATAATAATTTCACATTATCTAATAGTTATTTTATATTAAAATGTCTCCAATTGATTCAAGACGATCTTTTATAACTTTTGTTTTTCCAATCAAGGTTAATATTTGGCACCTGGGGGACTTTGTCTAGTTCCCTCTCCTGGCTCCTGTGCCTCTGCACCCCCATCTGTCAAAACGCAGGCTTAGCAACAAAATCCCTGTCTACCCATGGAATTGTTGGGAGCATTAATCATTTACCTCCTTCACTGATACAATACTTATTGGACACATACTGTATGCTGGGGTGCTAATGCAGAAGATACACTACTATTCTAGACAACAGAAAAGAATGGGCTTTGAAAGTTAATGGTACTGTGTAAATATAGGACTGAAGCAAATCTTAAGAGGAAAACAAAGAACTCCTTTATACACAAAATGGATTCGATTAGAACCAAATTATTTCTGTTCTGTTCAAATGAAGAAGTTACCAGTACTGAGCAGAATGACAATTTGGAAGTTTAGGGTATATCAAAACACTATATAAAAAGGATCTTCTGCTTCTAATTAAATAAAATGATGCATGTGCGTTTTGTCACATAGTACAGGCATACCTGGGAAAAATCTCGGGTTTTGTTCCAGACTACCACCATAAAGCAAGTTGTAATCATTTTGCTGGTGAAGACTCTTGCCTTCAATCTGCAAAAAAATGCAATATCTGTGTAGCTCAGTAAAATAAGGTATGCCCCCAAAATAAAATTAAATTTAAAAAATAAGGTATGCCTCTATTTGCTCATTTTGACGCTCTCAGTTATTCTTTTCCTTTGTACCTAATAAGTGACAAATGAGAATGTTAGAACACAGAGATGGTGTGACTTGCCGCGGTTAGAGCTGGAAGGGACTGTACGTCACCTAATCCAGATTCCACAGTTTCACAGATGATCTCATCTGTGATCATTTCAGAGGTATTTTCATAAAACTTAAGGCTCTAGGAACACGTGGTTACCATATGTAGAAGCCCGATTTCGAAACCCTGGACATTAGATAAGATGATGAGAACCTCATGTTATCCTAATCTTATTCCTCATCTTGACCTTCTTGTGACTATCTTGTGTCACAGTGATTGCCAGTCTGGAGATCGATGTCACGCCACCGAAAGGGGGTGAATCTTCTCCAGCAGTATGGGCTGAACTTAGCAAAAGCTAAAACTTAGATCATTTTGGAGCCTTTCCCCTGGAACAGCTGACAGGAATTGCCTGTTCTTGTCCTTGGCTTTAAGCGGCTGGGTAACATGGAGTGCGGCCAATACTCGGGGAGTTTACTCTTCCAGTTGAAAGTTCTTCGTGCCGTGGGCTCTCAGGGAAAGGAAGACAAGCTCCTTCTGTTACTTTAGGGCTAGCCTCGTTGGCAAGGGGGGTTGGCCAGCTGAGGACGAATTGAAGTCATTTGTTCATTCATATTAGAGTGTCTCTGTTTTCAGGAACAGTTGTTTTAAGGATGGCAAAGTGGATGACTTTAGGATTTCTGATAATACTGAATGCCTCTCCTCTTGGGATTTCTTAGGGTCTTAATAGAATGTCATATGCTACCCTTCTCTTGAGTTTTAGGTTTCTTTCTTTTTATTATGGAGGATACCCTGTAAGTTTTCTTAAAATAAATAATCAGCATCTAGGCATAAAGTTATAATTTTGATGACCTTCCAAAAGACATCAATAAATAAAACGACAGCTAGCAACGTCACATTAATCCACTTGAAAATACTGAAATTCACCAATGTCCCCTTATTTCTCTCCCCAAAGGAAGCCTGAGGCTTGAGTATATAATAAGGAAACATTTAGTGCAGTAGAATAAACCCAGTATCGAGCCAAGATTCTAGGGATGTGATAAAGCTCAGCTATTGGAAACCCTTGGAGAATGGTGGCAGGGAGATCCCCTTCTAAAGTAGGGTCCAGACCTGAGCAATTCTTCTTCCTAGACTTTCTTCAGCATAGCTGAGAAAGGTAATAGTTTCCAGAAAAAGTTAGTAAATACTGTGGAAGGGAAATGGTGAATTAAACATAAGATAAAAGAAACATATCACTTAATCATTCATTCAACAAATATTCATTAAGTATGACGTATACGTCAGAGGTTCTAACAGTAAATAAAACTTTAGAGAAAGCTTATTGTTTGAATACCCTCTGTCTGATTAAAAAAGCAAAAACAACTTTTAATATACAGGGAGACACAAAAGAATATTTTTTTAATCACCTGTACAAAATATAGGAACACACAAAAGAAATTGTGTATAATTTTACCTGTAGTCCTAGTTTTCATGAAGCTTCCATTCTAGGGGTGCAGGTAGTACTTGGGAAGCTAGACAGTAAACAAACAAAGATAAAATATGTCAGCTGGTGCTATGGAGAAAGAGCAGGATGAGCCCTGGCTGGGTAGCTCAGCTGGTTAGACTGTCATCCCCATACGCCAAGGTTGCGGGTTGTATCCCAGGTCAAAGCACATACAAGAATCAACCAGTGAATGCATACATAAGTGGAAAAACAAATCACTGTTTCTCTCTCTCTCTCCCTCCTCCTCCTCTCTCTCTCTTAAATCAATACATTTTAAAAATTTTAAAAAGAAAAAGCAAGGTAAAAGGATAAAGTGAGGAAGGGGAGGGTACACCTTAAATAGGGTTGCTTAGGAAACCTGTCTGATGAGGACTGTGAACCTCATTCTACCCCTTTCTAGTCCCAAAAGGCTGGTGCAGCTTTGCAAGCACCTGGCTTCTCAGGTCCCAACAGTCCCCCACATCAAGGATCCTTGACATAGAAGCTAGTTTTAGGGACAACTTGGATCCTTGTGGTTAAGGACCAGTGCTTATCTGTGGTTGACCCAAGAGTTCCTTCCAGTTCTAGTTTCTAGTCTAGAAGGCCACATGACTTTTCAGGGCTTCTGTAACAAGTAACCATAAACTGGGTGGCTTACAACAGTAGAAACCCTGTTCTCTTGCTGTTCTGGAGGCTAGAAGTCTGAAATCAAGGTTTCAGCAGGGCCATGCCTCTTTCAAAGCCTCTGAAAGAAGATCCTTCCTTACTTGTTTGTTTTGTTTTGTTCTATAGCTTCTGGTGTTTCATGGTTTGTGGAGGCATAACTCCAGTCTCTGCCTCTGTCTTCACCTGTCATCTTCCTTCTCTATTTCTGCCTCTGTATCCCTTTTCTTCTTCTAAGGACTTCAGTTGTGCTGAATTAAGGGTCCACCCTAGTCCTGTATGGACTAGGGTTCTTATATTATTTAATTGTATCTACTATGACCCTATTTCCAAATAAGGTCACATTCTGAGGTACTAGGCTTACAACTTCAGCATATTTTTTAGGGAGGACACAAGTCAATCCAGAACAGAGACTAGAAGTCCAGTCAATTGTTTCCAAATTAAATGACTAGGCCAGAGTGACTGATGTCATGACTGAATGACAATATTGTGTGCAAAAAACACAATATCCCTACAATGTGAGTTATGCCCATTCTGTGACAGGAGGTGATTAGGTCAAACTCTTGATTTAATACTAACTATATATTGTTTGGTAGTGAACAAGGAGAAGTAGAGTTGAAGAAACTAGGGATATCGTCTTAAATTTGAAGTAATCATAAGAATAACTATATTTGTTGAATACTGGCTAGGTGCCAAGTACTGTTCTAGAGTGTTTTATATATGTTAAGTCATTTCACTTTCACAATAACCCTACAGCATAAAACTATTGTCTTTTTGCCTTTGGAACTGAGGAAACTTAGGCAAGATGCAGTTAAGTAACCTACCCAAAGCTACTCTATTGGGAGTGATAAGTCCATTTGAGTAATAAAATGTTGATAACCCTTGCAAATTCCTGTAACTTTCATCTTTTTCTGTATTAGAAGCATTATTTTTAAATGATTGTGTGTAATCATGAAGGATAGCAAATCTGCATCTCTTCAGTAATTATTATTCAACCATTCAAGAGTCCATCTTAGTCATATATTCAAACATTGTCGTTGGTTATATGCAAATGCCAATTTTGTCTTTCTCCTAAAAGATCACAAATAAGAAGATTGTGCAGAAGCAGGAAGTGACTGTGTAAAAGCGGTGAGTCATACTGTCCTCATAATGCCAAGAGCCTTTCATGCTGAGTAATGTCCGCAGCTCATTCACTCATCTGGCTTTTAGTGATTGAAATTGAGTTTTAAACTTTAGTACAAAAAGATTTTTGTTTTTGCTTGTAAAATGGGGAATGTGGGCACTTAAAAAATAAAACACAAATGCCATTTCTTCTTGTGGAATGAGTTAAAGAATTATTACTTAAGCACTAAATTCTAACACTGAATTGTTTAGATTCCCTATACATTTAACTGTCATGAAATGTACCTTTCACACATTCATATTAATAGACATATACATAATTATTAGTAAGTAGGTGACATTGATGGTTATATAATAGAGCAGCAGTCTTTTCCATTTGTTTGCAATGTGGAAAAGATTTCAAAAGTCACCCTGACCACAAACTCAATAGCAAAAAGGCAGGGGGAAGTGAGGGACCTTTCAAGAGATGGGAAGGGTCCATCACTTTGGGGAACATTCAGAATAAGAAGTTCAGGTCAGGAAGGAGGGGAAGCTCATGGTTCAAGAGGGAAAGCTCTTGAGGAGACCCTAGTCTCACCACTTCCAACATGAATGGATTGAGCCACAGCTCAAATTGACTTGCTTCTCACAGAATTAATTTAAAGAAAACACCATGATATGGTATTTCTATTTTCATTTTTACCAGCTGGGTCCCTGTACTTCATTACTGTCATCTTTAATCATTTCCTGGGGTTCTGGAGTTGCTGTTACTTTTAGAAAACTTTTGTATTGGGAATAGGCCTTCAGTGGTCAGGGGGAAAGGGGTTGGGGGGAGGGGGGAGGCAGAGGCAAGAAAGGGGAGGAGCTTAGACAAGAACCTATTATAAAGGAACCATGGACATGGACAATAGGTGGGATTGACTTTGGGGGGAATGGGTGGGTGGGGATGGGGGCAGAGGGGAGCAAAAAGGGGATGGATGTAATACAACAACAATAAAATTTTAAAAAAAAAGAAAACTTTTGCATTGGGTTGCTGTTTCCCTAAATATTATGCAAATATTCTGCAAAGTGTCCTTAAAGCTGGTAAAAATGAAGAAAACTAATATGTTGCACACCTACTATATGTCTGACACAGATGTAGGTGTTTTACACAGACTATGCAATTCAGTTCTCATAACAACTCTATGAGGTAGACACTTGTATTACTCCAATTTACAAATGAGTAATTAGAAGATTAGAGAGACAAGACTGGGAGTCTTCAGAGTAATGAAGTAAGTGGCTGGGTATAAAACCCTCAGCCTTTTGCCTTCCTTGTCTTCTGAGAGAGGTTTTATGCTTGCTGGAAAAGTTGGCTGTTCATGCTAAATTGTGCAATTCAGAGAGAGAAAAAAAAAATACAGTTTACTGTACTCCAAGCACGCTACATGCATCACCATTAGCCCTGTAAGAGCAGCCCCATGAAGTTGGTATTATTGTCCAAATTCAATGCAGAGGATCCATGGCCAGAATGTAAATCAATGTACCGATTCCTTCACTGAGATGATTTTACATTCTGGTACCAGCTTCTCATCTCCCTGATAACTCGTCCAGACAGTTTCAAAACCACACACAGCAGTAGCATTGGCTTAGAAAGGTCAAGTTAGTCATGCATGGTCTCAAAAGTAATGAGTAGTGGAGATAGGATTCCACCCAAGGTCTACTGTGCACTTCCATGGTAGCACACTCAGTATTCAAGGGATGAAGTGGTGGCCTCAGCAAACAACTCTGCAAAATGTACTCCTTCCACATTGCACTCTCTCTCATGTCTTGCTAGTATTTTACAGTATATGTTATATTAGAAAAAGGATGGCTATTGTAAATGTTCTATTGGAATTATGGAAGTGTGATAATAGGTACATGGTAATTCATGGAGGTTAGAGTACAGTGCCTCCCAAGAATTAAAATAAGATTAGCCTCTGCAAATAAACACAAATAAAATCCACACACAACATAAATAGACTTGACCATCTATGGGAGTGAAGTCAAGAGATTGTGTGTGAACAGATGTGTGGTTAAGAAGTATGGAAACAAGCCCTGGCTGGTGGTACAGTGGATAAGGCACAGGCCTGCGAACCCAAAGGTTGCTGGTTCGATTTCCCATCCAGGACACATAACCAGGTTGCAAGCTAGGTCTCCAGCCAAGTCCATAGCTGGAGGCAGGTGAAAGGCAACTATGCATTGATGTCTCTTTGCCTCTCTCCTTTCCCCTCTATCTAAAAATAACAAATAAAATCTTTTTTTTTTTTTAAGTATGGAAACAGGGGCCCAGGCTGGTGGCACAGTGGATAAGGCGCCAGCCTGCAAACCCAAAGGTTGATGGTTTGATTCCCAGTCAGGGCAACATAATCAGGTTGCAAGCCAGGTCTCCAGCCAGATCTGTAGCTGGAGGCAGGTGAAAGGCAACTATGCATTGATGTCTCTTTGCCTCTCTCCTTTTCCCTCTCTTTAAAAATAATAAATAGCCCTGGCTGGTGGCACAGTGGATAAGGCGAACTCAAAGGTCACTGGTTTGACTCCCAGCCAGGGCACATAACCAGGTTGCAAGCCAGGTCTCCAGCCAGGTCCGTAACTGGAGGCAGATGAAAGGCAACCATATGTTGATGTTTCTCTCTCTGTGTTCCTCTATCTGGAAATAATAAATAAAATCTTTTTTTTTTTTAAGTTAAATCTATTTAAAAAAAAAAAAAAAGAAGAAGTATGGAACCACCCAACACACCACTCACCGAGGAACAAGCTAAAGGGGGCCGAGCCTGAATGAAGTTTCATCAGCAAAAACCCCAGCATGTTGCACTGAGCTCTGCCTGGGTTGACTTTGTACTCAGATTAGCAGTGGAGAACCCAGTGTGGAAAAAGACGTCAGGGGCTGGACCGGGACTTGGCCGTGCCTATTCAGCACAGGCTGTCCTGTGTTATGAGGCAATTGTGAGTCATCAGGCTTCTCAGGCATGGGTGAAATCTCTCTCAAAACAATTATTCCTTTTAAACTTTGACTTCAAACTTTGCGCATCGGCCGTATTGTAGCCAATGAGGTTTATCCAAGGCACAATTATTGCTAATTGTAAACTTGGACTTCATGTTCAACAAGCGATCTTTTGATTATTCTGTTTCCCAAGTACCTCGCTATCAGAGAAGGGGGTGCTCTAGATAGAAGTGACAGGGGTCCTAGTGTAGGCAAGGGAATATCCAATATTGTAAATAAGTAAATTACAATTTGGGTTGATATATAAACTTATGAATGTGGTTCCTACAAGTCAATCTCTTTGAGACAGATGGGTTCTAGGAGTCCTGGCATGGCCAAGTTTGTGGACCATCAAGGCCAAGACTACGGCCAGGTCCTTGGGGCTATCACCCTAAGAGAGCCAGCAGGGGCTGCCAGCCAAATGCCATCATCACCCTTCCTTTAGTACAGGGGCCGCTGATCAAGTAACTCAGTTGGTTAGAGTTTAGTGCCAATGTACCAAGGTTACAGGTTCGATCCCTGGTCAGGGTACATGTAAGAATCAACCAATGAATGTATAAATAAGTAGATATACAAACTGATGTCTGTCTGTCTCCTTTCCTCTTTCTCTCTAAATATCAATTTAAAAAATTTAATTAAAATTAAGCACAGGGGTGGGGGGGAGGTAGGAGACAGTAAAGGGGGGATCAATGATGATGGAAGGGAAGTTGACTTAGTGAACACACAATACAATATAGAAATTACATATTATAGAATTGTACATCTGAAACCTATATAATTTTATTAACCAATGCCACCCCAATAAATTCAATAAAAAGAAAAATATAGTACCCTGGCTGGTAGCACAATGGATAAGGTGCAGGTCTGTGAACCCAAAGGTTGCAGGTTCGATTCCCCAGCCAGGGCACATAACAAGGTTGCAAAACAGGTCTCCAGTCATGTCTGTGGCTGGAGGCAGGTGAAAAGCAACCATACATTGATGTCTCTCTCCCTTTCTGCCGCTCTCTCTTCCCCTCTTTCTAAAAATAATTAAAAATAAATATTTTTTTTAAAGAAAAATATAGTAAAAAATCATACTTATACACACACAAAGTAGGCCCAATATTTGGCTGTCTAAATGCCAGAAAATAAGTAAAAGTCCAAGAAGGTAAGAAAACATTTTAGAAGGCTAAAAGTGAAGAAGGAATCAGATGGCATAAGAATTGAGAAAATAATAGGAACCATATAATTTGAAAAAGAACAAGCTTTGGAAGAAAATGAAAGGAAAACCATTTTGTAGGGAGAAGAAAGGAAATTACACGGTATAGATGGGAGATGCTATCAAATAGCCACAGGCCCAGAAAAAGCAGGAAGCAATCAGGGCGGCCAGTGTGAAAACTCTAAGGCTGGGGAGTGGGGACCTGAGGGGTCATGAGGCTGAAATGCAGTGACTTGAGGATGATGGTCATTGGGCATGAAGGAGTTAGTATTTTCATTGCTCACTCGTCTAGGGAAAGACAATGAGCTGCCCAAAATCTTAAAACCCCGTATTTATGGAAATGTTGCAAAGCTTTAAATTTGTCATATTTTTGCCACCTAAAACTTGTCAGGGCACTAAAAATCTGAAATGGCAATAGACAGGAAGACTTCCCCAACTGAAACCAGCCTGTTACTAAACGTGAAGCACCTTGGCACTGACCATACCCAAGGAGTTAGAACCATGAGCTGCTCTGAAGAGTCTAGCAGAGGTTTGGCCTCCACCAGGTTCAACCTGGCTGCATCAATGTGGGTTGTAAATTAAGACACTTCTCTCACAGAATTTCTTTCTCATTGATAATAAAGGGTGAGTCCCCATGTTTGTTATTGACAGATACTATTTCTCTTTTTTTTTCTGTCTTGTTCCCCTAAATCTATGAATAGAAGCAAATGTGTATTCCAGTCCTACATTCATTAAAGAAAAGAAAAGAAAAAGAAACCTACTGGATGCTAGGTATTCTGCTGAGTAATGTGGAAAGAAAGTGACAAAAACATTGTTTCTCCCTTAACAAAGCTCACAATGTACTCTGGAAGATCACATAAAAAGTCATCAGAAAACAGTGTAATAGATACTGTAATGGACCCTGGAACCCTTTCCTATCTGAAGGCAGTAGGTTTCTCCACTATGTGCAAACAGCAACATCGTACATTAACTGCCTTTGTCTGGAGTGCCTCATCTATTAACTTGCTGCCAACACATCAGATAATAGCAGTGATTATGGTGTAAAATATTTGTTTCTGGTTCATTAAGCTGGAAATGTTTTGTTTCTCTTTTTTTGTCTCAACTGTGTTTTGTTTCCTGTCTAATTACCCAGCTAATGTTTTAAAGTGAGCAGACTTTATTTTGTTTGCAGGTGTGTCATAAAGGATAATTTATTTTCCTCCACTTGGAAGAACATGAGAGATAGGGACTTAGGAACCCAGCTGTCTGTCTAGGTTCGCCAAAACAAAATATGAGTTTGAGCAAAAATCTTATTGAAACAAACTGGATTAGGTCATTTCTAAGGGCCCTCCAACTGCGATAATCTATGATTTATACATGAAATTATATATTAGGTGGGTTAACGTTAAAAATCAATGACCAGCAACTTAAAAGAAAAACTGTAATACAGTGATGAAATATAACCCATTATTTATGTAGAACAATTCATCCAAAACACTGGAGAAATATATTCCATACTATCACATATTGTTCTTATTTATACAGCTTACATAAACCATCTGATGTCCAGCAAACTATTGGCAAAAGCAAATATTTGGTAAGAGTTTCAAGTTTACTCCACCTCCATGTTTTCACACATAATTGTCACAGTAAATAGGGACACTGCAGCTTGGAGAGTTTTAGGTCCCTTCCCACCAACACCCAGACAGCAAAGGGTATCAGCGGAGATCGGGACTCACACAAACATCTTCTCCCTCTGAATTCAGTGTTTTTATGCTCCAACGCACTGCTTCAAGGAAATGCTCAGGAGGATGTTGCTTTAAACCACATGGTGGGCAGCGGGGTGGGGAGAAGCTACTGTGTGTGTTGAGGTTGGTCTAGGACTGGCTGCAGCCGACTCAGGCTGCTGTCCCTGGCCTGTGGCAGGGGTCTGGCGGGGAAGGCTGGCATGGAGTGGGGAACCACTGTTTCAGACCTCCTCTCCCTCCAGGAGTTTGAGAGTAGACAGGTTGGATGTGTGCCAGCAAAAAATAGCAAAGGAAAGAAATTATTCCAATTAAATAACATTAACCAAAGCACTTGGGTCTTAAGGACCCGGCCGACAACTGTCACCGAGTGGCTTATTGAGATTTCTTCTCTGTAACAAATGGTTTTCAAGTCAGCTGGAATTACACCCTAGTCTGCCAAGCTGTTTTTCACACATCACTTCTTTCTTTCATGTTTCTGCAACATGACTTCAGGTTTTATAGTATTAGTGGAATTGTATTTCATTCTTTGAAATCTTCATGATCTTCAAACTGAAAGATGCTGGACCTTTCTAATCTTTGAACACTATAACCCAGAAGATAGTAATTCTTACCCTATGATTGTATTGTGCCCCTCTCCACCCTCCTTTTTTGGAAGTTGAGGTTTCCACTGTCTACCTGCATTGGAGGTGTCTCCACAGCCTTATTTACAAAAGATTTATCAAGCATCTATTTTCCAAAAGCTGCTCCACTGATGAGGCGATATATGTTTGTCTGAGATCAGATGACCACATTGCATAATGGATTACTGTGTTGATCACCCAGAGAATGTAGCCTCCCTACTAGGCATTCTCTCTCTTGGGAGGATGGCCCCGACTCTCTATGCCCATGACTTTCTTTCCTCCGCACTGTCGTGCACCTCCTAAATTCTCAGGGTCCCCATGAGACTAGCAACCCGGGGAGCAGTGGGCAGCAGCAGCTCCTCCCAGGATAACCCCCTGAACCAGTCTGCAAGGCCCCTTTTCTCTGACTTTCCAGTGAGCCAAAGCAGCCTGCCCTGGGCCCTCTCCTGTCGCTTCTTCTGTCCTAAGCTCTTCCTGTTTCACTGTCCCCAGCCTTGATAAGTGTACTCTTAAAATAAAAAATAAATAAAAACCTTCCCAATTAGAAACAAGTGTTCTGAGAACTGTGTGTAGCAAGGGTGTGTTTTGTTACTCTTTTAGCCAAAGCACCGTACTATACTTAATACCTGAAATATGCAGAGTGTATTAAACTTTCATTTTCACAATCTGTTAAAATGAAATGAAAAGTAGTTGCCTAACTTTAAAATTAGACCCTTTACAATAAGAGGATGCAGAATTACAAGAACACAGAAATCTGACAGATGACAGTGCTTTCATTCAAAACCACTCCAAATATAAAAGTAACCAGCCTTCTTGAAAAGTGTCTTTTGTCCAGTTGGTGGGAAATGAGTCTGTGACTCAACCAATTGTAGCAAATAAATGTCTTGACCCAAACCAGAATGTGAAGCTAGAATATTTCCATGACTGACTAGGACACTGAATGTTATTATAATTAGCAATAAGACACTTAAGAAAGAGTGTTTGCTCTCCTTGATATTAAAGAAGACTTTATTTTAAAATCCCAAACAAAAAAAAAGTAATTTAAATTTAATTATGATGTCCTGACTGCATTGTTGAGGAACACAGATATTTGTCTTATCAAGCTTTGTATCCTCAATGTCTTGAGTAATGAGTAGCTCATTAAAACCATTCAATAAATATTTGATGAATAAACAAACAAGTGAATAGGGAACTGAAACAAAATAAAACTATACTGAAAATTACTACCTGAGAATTATTAGCATCTTAAGGATGTAATTTTTGTTTCATTAAAATTTTGTATTGTCTTCTTCACTAAATAGGAATTAGGTGGTCTACTCATAAATAATTCACTTCTAAACGCTAAAGATCTTCTACATTTACATGGATTTTTCAGAAGAATGCTCTAAAGTATGATGAATTTTATTCTGGACATTCCACTGAGAACTAGTTAACATCTTGTTTCAATTTTCAGACATTTCTTGGTGAAAAATTGATACCACAGCACCTACACTTTTTGCTAATCAAATCCATCAATTCTACCTAAAGTTAATTTAAAAACCACACCAGAGACCAAAGAAAAAGATGACAAGAGGCAATTTAAACCATGTAGAGATATTCTTTTAACTAATAATTTTAAATGTTTTGAAAACTTAAAAGCACCATGCAAGCATCACAGCTAACACAGGTCATGCAGGCTCAATGAGATTAAAATACATTCACAAGAAAAAAATAAGGCTGAGAATCCATTTAATAAACCAGGCACAAAACATTTGTTATAATGAGTGGCCTATTTCCTCACTGGAATACCAGACTTCACTGTTTTCATTTTTATCATTTTCCAACTCTGCAGAGCCAACTTTTCTTACCTGGTTTCCCTGGAGACAGGGAGGGAGCTTCAGGCAAGTGAGAGATTTGTGACACAATAGCAGTATATTGCGAGAAGCCTGTAACTATTACCTGTGCCCTCTGGAATCTAGCTGAACAATGCTTCAAGGCAAGCATGAGTCTTGAGAAACTAAAGATTCAAAATTTAAAAATGCAATGATACGTGAATATATAGCTTACAGCAATTTCTAGCAGAATTTCAAGATCCATCATATGAACTGTGTGTTCTTTGGGGTTAAGCAACAGTGAAATCATAATCGTGATAGTTTTAGTTAAAATATACAAATTTGCCCTGGCTGGTGGCACAGTGGATAAGGTGCCAGCCTAGGCACCCAAAGGTCGCTGGTTCGATTCCCAGCCAGGGCAACATAACCAGGTTGCAAGCCAGGTCTCCAGCCAGGTCTGTAGCTGGAGGCAGGTGAAAGGCAACATACATTGATGTCTCTCTCCCTCTCCGCCTCTCTCCCTTCCCCTCTCTCTAAGAATAATAAATAAAATCTTTAAATTCATATACAATTTTTTTTTAAAAGAGAGAGGAAGGGAGGGAGAAAGAAACAAAGAGAAACATTCCCTTGGCAGGACCTTGCCCATCCAACTAAGCCACACCCATCAGGCCAAAATATACAGATTTTTAGAAGTAACTTTGGAAGAGGAAGATGTGAAAAAAAGAAGAGGAAGAGGTAGAAAAAGATAATTTTTAAGAAGAGTTAACTATGGTGCCATATTTATGACAAAATATTACCAGTATTTGGAGAAAGAAAAAATCAGTGGCTTTTGGAGGTACCATTCATAAAAACAGACAATTATGTAGTGCATAAAGACTATATTTTAATTATAGAGAATTATTTATATTTTTTTAAACTATAGATTCGATTTAATGTCTATTTTTAAAAATCAGGAAAAAAATTCATCCCCAAATACTCGTGACAAATCACTTCACAATCTGTTTCTCCATCTATAAAGTGAGGTATTTGGCCTAGAATAACTCAAAAGTCCCTTTTAATCTAATATTGTATATTTTGCTTTGAGTGGTAAACTTAATAAATGTATACTCGTTCGCTAAGCAATTATTTTAACCCTTATTCACGTGCTAGCTACTATTCCATCCTTGGAAAGGCAGTGGGGAACACGAAACATACAAGTCTTCATTTACCAAACATGTCAATTGGAAAAGTCAAGGTTGGGGCCACCGCTAGCTATAACCCATAATCTCTACAAAAATGATGAAGATAGACCAGTTAGGACAGAAGCACTGCTTCTCTTTGAGACAGATAAATTCTTTTGTTGTTGTTAAAATAGCAAGGCTCCCCCTTCCCCCACCTTCCCATACCTTTGCAAAACAAATGACAGTATCAGATGGCTGTCCCTCACTATCGGGATGCTCCATTGGTATTGAACTATTGCCACTTGAAGAAACATTCCAGATGGAAGCATGGAGGGGTGTGGCGGGGGTCGGGGGGTCCATGCTAGCCAATATCACTAGGCCTTTTACGGAAATAATGAACAACCCTAGACATAGAAAGAAAAATGAAGTTCTGAGCTGGGCACATAACTTCCCTTTAGTCTTTCTAACAGCTCTGCCAGGGAAATAAATAGCATCCTTTCTTTTTCGATGACAAAACAGGCTCAGGAGTGAAGCAATTCAATTACAATCATGTTGCTAGAAAGTAGTGAAAAGGATGAAAACCCAAGTTTATCTGATTCCAAAAGACCATCTTCTTTTTATTACACAACACTTCCTCCAGAAAAGGGATGCTCTCTGAAGCCACGATTACTAATATGCTTTGGGTGGAACACTAATAAGGCCAGATGCCCCACAAGCCTAAATGGATTCATGCCATGGTCAAGTAGCTTCTGGAAATGCCAAGCATATTCAAGGCAGTGAAGTAGTCCATAAAAGAAATGTTTCATTTTATTTAATCAGCTTTTCTCCAAACTCTTTTGATGATCAAACCCAGATGTGTTTTTTTTTCATTTAACATTATTAACATCTCTTGAAACCAACTTAAATAATTGGGCGTAGGCTTAGTTCAACAACTGAAAAGGGGAAAGAGGGTGGAATGAGAGTTTCAAAGTGGAAATTCAGTTTACAAAGCAATTAAAATGAAAAACGAGCAGTTATGAGGGAAGCATTTTGCAAAGTGTAAGATACAGTCTGTGCTCTCAGTGTAGCTGGGCAATGGGCTGGGGAGTGGATGGAAGGAGCCAGAAGCAAAACGGGAAACAGACATAACCAGCAGTATATTTTCAGCACAAGCTCTTGGTGATTAATGTGGGCTGAGGTGGAAAGGAAGATTTGGGGGAGAAGAGAGGCTTGGGCTGGATCCTGACGGATATCAAGAGTTAGCTGAGGGGAGAAGAGGCTGCAAGACCCACAAAGGCAAAAACAAAACAAAACAAACACACACACACAAAACTGTTGGGATGACAACGAAGAAATGATTTTCAGAAATTATGCAGGGAAATTAAATAGGAAAGGTAGGGCTCATCCAGATTACAGATAATCCTGCAGGAACCATTCTGCTGGTAAAGGTGTAAGTGTTTGGGAGAAACCCTGGTTCTTCTCGACAATGCAGTAAAGAATTACAGATCAGTGAGCCTGCTAGAGTGCATGCAAAGTTTATTAATGAATGGGAGAGCAAAAATAAGGGCAGCTGAGCCCTGGCTGGTGGCACAGTGGATAAGGTACCGGCCAGCAAACCTAAGGGTCACTGGTTTGATTACCAGCCAGGGCACCTAACCAGGTTGCAAGCCAGGTCTCCAGCCAGGTCCAGACAGGTTGCCTTTCACCTGTCTCCAGACCTTCACCTTATCCACTGTTCCACCAGCCAGGGCATGAGTTACTTATTGACATTTGATACTTAAAGGCATTAATGGGCTTCTTCCTCTAGGCACTACTGGTCCCTTCCCACCTTTAGGCCTGGGGATACCTTTCCAGCTTTGGGAAGTAAAGGATTTTCTTCCCAGATAGTGGAAACAACACACAGAATTCCAAGGATTCTTCTCCTCCCTGGCTAACAGCCCTTTCTGTGAGATCTGCATACCTGGCAATAGCATCAGACTCTGGGGGCACGGCTGGGTTAGCTGGTGAGACCTGTCTCCCTCCACTCCCAGCCTCCAGGAACAGAAGGAAGGATTCACATCGGGAGGATCATTTAGAAAGTCGGTTAATCTGGATGGGAAGTGTGATGAGAGTGTTTTGAATGTTTCAATTGGCAGGGCCCTGGGAGCGACGTGACCATCAGGAGAGTCTCTAACCTGGGCTCCTGCGCTCGCTATACTGGGTCTGTCCCAGTTTCCAACACCGTGACATTGGCTCCATACTTTCCGGACAGACCTAGCGCCTCCAACCGCGCTGGCCCAGAGAGGTCGCGGAGTTCTCCCCACGTCACACAGCTCGCCAGCGATGCAGCGGGGTAGACAACTCATGTCTTTGGACCATCAAGTGAAATACTTATAAACTGAGCACAAAATGGCGCCAAAGAAATAAAGTGGACCACGGGGAGCAAGGCCAGGGCGCAAAATCAACACCTCTGGCAAGAGAGGTGCTTTCTGTTGGAAGAGGCCCGTTTAAAATAATGACAAACGACCAAAAAAAAACAAAAAAACAAAAAAACCTTTTGACCCCCTTCTCGGCTACAATGTAGTCTCAGTACCTTTTGCAAACAGGTGTGTTTCGTTAAGTGGTGTCAGCCAGTACCGCAACAACTATGGTAAAAGGGAAATCTCCTAAAGCATATACGAAAAAGAATAAACTGTTTTTTATACTTTTTTTTTTCATGAAAAACATATCGGCCTGCTTGAATCCTCTACCTCATGTTATCACCGTTCTATGTGGTGTTCAATGCGCACTGTTACCTCCAGATACCACATCGGATGTTGGAAACGTGTCTGGTGCCGGGGCTGGCTTCAACGACACTGAACACAAAACCAACTCCACAGTGACACTCAGGGCTGACCAAAACGGCAAGTCACACTGACTTGGAAGCATACTCGGATACTAATACGTAAATAAAACATAAATATAGCGAAAAAGTGTTCCCGCATTCGTTTGGCGCCCATGTTGAGCACCAAAAGAGAGAAGGAAAAACACCGAGGGAAAACGGGGTTCCCAGAAGGGCAGAAATTACCACTTGTCCGCCAGCCAGCGCGGCTCGACCAGAAAGTAGCGACTCTCCCGCCACCGAGGTCCCACTGCGGGATCTAGAGGGAGGTGGGGCCGCCCAGCTGCACCCCAGACTGAGGCTACCACCCTGACGACACAGTGCGGGGGCCACGAGCGACGACACAGTGCGGGGGCCAACAGCCCAGCAGCGGGCGGGCGACTCCGCGCGCAAGGCATTGTGGGAGTCACAGTCTTTCTTCCCCGGCTCAGCTCCCTGGAGGCGGGGACTTTCCGCTTTATGTAAATAACAGCCTTTCCCGACCCTGCTTCCCTTTCCCCGGTTTTCTTCCCCCACCTTTCAGGGGGAGTTTAAAAGTTCCCGCGGCGCCGGCGCCCGAAGCCGGAAGGCTCGCGAGAACTCAGGTCCCCGCGCCGCGATCTCCTTTCTAACTCCCCTCCTTCTTCGCACCCCCTCTTCCCTCCCCTCCGGGGCGTGTGGGACTCGCTCTGGCGGCCCTGGGTAATGCGCAGAGCGGGGCCGGCGCTGTCCAAGCGGAGGAGGCAGAGTCGCGTGGGAGAGGACCCGGAACCGCGGCGCGGGCAGCCTCTGCGTTTTCGTCGCCGAGCGGTCGGCCGGCCTGCTGCTGGCGCAGGCGCTCGCGGCGTGTGCGGCTCGAGGGCGGGCGGTCGGCGGGCGCGCCAGCCGAGGCCCGCGAGCAGAGAGGGCGCTTCCGCGCGGCGGAGGTGCGCGCCTCCCGCCTGTGGCGGCCGTGTCTCCCGGGAGATGCTGTGACGGGCCGCGCGGGAGCAGCTCTCGCCTGGCGCCCCACCGGACTCGGCGGCCGCGGCGGCTCGGTCACCCGCCCTTCTCAGGTGGGGAGGGGGAAGGGAGGGGTGTGGGGCTCGCGCGGCGGAGGGCGGGTCTGCGCGGCCTGGGCTCGGTGCGGCGGCCCGGCTTCGCTCGCCGCGCCCGCGGGGCCCGCCTCGTGCGGGCCTAGGCCGGGCTTTTACCCGCCCGGCGGGCGGCCGGGTGCCGGCTCGCGGCCGGGCCCGAGGGGGCGAACGCGAGCGTTGGCGGTTGCCGCACGCCGGGCGCGCGTTATATAAGCCGCGGTGCGGGCACATGGCGGCGGGGAAGCGCTGCGCCGCGGATCCCGCGATGGCAGCCCGGTGCCCCGTCTCCCGGCAGATATCGACCGCCCTCCAGTGCGGTTGAGACCCTGGCGGCCTCCCCCGGGGGCTCCCGGTGGCCTTTTGAGCTGGCCTCCCGGGGGTCGGGGCTCCGCATGCTCCGGGGCCGGGCTCGGGTGAGTCCGGGGAGGGAAGAAGTTGGGCTCCGGGCTGACCAGGTGCGGTGAGCCGGGTCGGGGTGCGGAGATTGCAAATCCCCCGGCACCTTGCAGCGGGTAGGAATTTGCACTCGTTGTTCCACCTGGAAAGTCGAGGACAATAACTTCTGTTAGTGGTTGACTGGGGGAGGGTATTCATAATAGGTTTTTTTTTTTTGGGGGGGGGTTGAATAGGCAGTTGGAGGAATAGTTGGAAGTCAGCGTCTCTTGGACAGTCTATCAACTTTATTCTGAAATGATCGCAAGGAGCCAGGAGGTTTTTAGGGGACCTTTTAAGTGAACTTGGACAGGCTGGGCCCGTGAGGAGAGGGAAGGAGGAGAGGGGTCCCCGTTTCGGGGCGTTTGGCCCCGGGGTGGCAGCTCCATGAGCGCGTGGGAGACGCCCCGCGTTGGGCCGCTGTGGGGAGGCTGCATTCTTTCTGTGCTGCGGTGTGGATGCTCATTCTTCAACAGCCATCATCTTCCTTTCCCCCCGGAAGATTCTTTGGCCGAAGTTTTGGGACGGACGCATCTGGGTGTCAGGGGAAGCCAAACGATGCTTCTTGCTGTGCTAACAACTAGGGACGTTTGAGGGAGCCCCTCGGGGACCGGGTCCCGCTGCCCGGGTCCCGCCGGTGGTCGCAGCTACGCAGGCTCACCTGCAGCTGCTCCCGAGCCCCTGCAACCCGGGTGCCAGCCCCGCCTTTTTCCAGACCTCCAATCCTTCTAAGTCGCGATGCTGTCTTTCCTCCGCACTCTTTGATTTCTCTTTATCCCACCTCTTTGCGCGTTTTTATTGAATACGTCTATTGTATTCATTGGCGGGGAAACCTTCACGAGTGTGTCTTCCCTTCTTCCCGAAGGGAGCTCTTTTTAGGTGGGGAAGTAGGCGATCTTTCTGCTCCGCCTTCCTTTCCCGATACAATGTTTTAAAAGTCATTGGCTATTCATAAATGATTAAGTTTGAAAGATCAGCTGCTTAAAAGATTGGAAGTTTCCGGGTCCACCGTTTATATATTTAAATTGTAATTGTCTTTTTGAGCCAAAAAGAAATAAAGTACATACGCACACATAATATCTTGTACAAATGTTTGCTCAGTGTATGTTGCAGTATAATTGTTGAACACCTAGGTGAACAGCTAGCTTTCTGTAGTGGATCTTAGCCGCTTTTGAGGGTGTGTATTTCACACCTCTGATTTATGGTGTTCTGTAGTAATTATCTTTTCTAGTTTTGCTTAATGCTGAAACCAGGTAGTATACTTAAAAATAAATTGGGCCCAATACTGAGTTTCTTACAGCAGGTTAAGTTAGCAGCAAAATTGAGTGGAAGGTACCGAGATTTCCAGCATACCCCTTCCCTTATTCTAGGTACACACTGCTTCCGCATTATCTATACCGCTGACAAATCAGAACTGATGGTGGACCTGCACTGAAGTGTCATCATCCATACTTTACATTAGGTTTGCTCTTGGTGGTGTGCATTTTATGGGTTTGGACGAATGTATAATGGTATCAGTATTGATACCATTGGTATCAGTAGTTCATGGCCCTGTAAATCCTGAGCTCTGCCTGTTGATCCCTCCCTCTCCCTGACCCCTGACAACCACTAATTTTGCTGTTTCCACAGGTTAACTTTTTCAGAATGTCATACAGTTGGAATCATGCCAGGTGTAACCTCTTCAGATGGGCTTCTTTCACCTAGTAATATGCATTTAAATATCCTCCATGTCTTTTAATGGTTTGACAGCTTTTTTTTCTTTTTAGCACTGAATAGTCATTGGATTATACCACTGTTTATCCATTCGCTTACTGAAGGACACGTTGGTTGTTTTCAGGTTTTAATAATTATGCATGAAGCTGTTATATACCTCCACATGCAGGTTTTTGGGTAGGCATTTTCAGCTCCTTTAGATAAATACTGAGGAGTGCAGTTGTCTTATGGTTCGGATATCTCTAGCTTTGTAAGGAACTGTCAAACTATCTTCCAAAGTGGAGGCATCATTTCATATTCCCACCAGCAATGAAGGAGAGTTCCTGTTGCTCTGTATGTTCGCAGCCTCTGGCATTGTCAGTGTTGTGTATTTTGGCCAAAATAATAGGTGAATAGGTGTGCATTGATATGTTGGATTTTTTTTTTCACATTGATTTAAGAATTGTTTCTCTAGGTTGAGCACCTGTTTCCCACAAAAGAGCATATAATTGCCTTCAGTTTACCATCTCTGCAGTTTCATCAATAATACCCAGATCACCTAAGCTGTGATGTTCTCAGTGTTCTTAGTTATACCGTAATTTCACTAACTGCAGGGATCTGCTGGGATAAACTCATTTTCACTTGAATTATTTGCCTGCTTTTGAAGATTATTCCCAAGAACTCTGAAATGATTCTTTCTTGGGGGGATTACTTTATAAACATTAGCAATTAGCAACAGTGACTGTGCTAATCCCATTTTTCACCACTATTTTGGGGCGATCAGAATGACTGGAGGCAAAGCAGTTTAGTTCTCTGTCTCACACAGACAGGAGAACAAGCTCACCTGGGTCCAGGGCAGCTGATACAGGGCTACTGCTGGTTAGTGTCATCTTCTGGAGGGTCTGTTTCAGCCTCAGAAAACAAGGCTGTTCCATTTATAGAAATTTCATCATTGTAGATCCTTATATTCAATGTCTTTACATATTGTTGACAGGCAATTTTATACAAAAGCTAATGCAAACGCAAACACAAGTTAACTCATGCAACAGACTGCATCCATCTCATTAAGAAGAGGGTTTTCATGTTACTTTTTTCAAAGTCCACAGCCAACACCTTTAGTTCATTTCAGGGCTCCATTCATGACTTTTAAGCTTTAACCCATAGGTCTGTTTCTATCTCTGCAGATACCAAAAGCCTGAGGCTGCTTGCTGGGACTGAAGCTGCCATGACATCTTGGTGGTGGCTGCGGTGGTGGTGGTGGTGGTGGTGGTGTGTGTTTTGCTTGTTTTTAATCCTTGCTCAAGGATATGCTCACCAATTATAGAGAATAGAGAGAAGTATCAGTCAGTTGCCTGTTGTATGTGTCTTGTGTGGGGATTAAACCAGGAACCTTTATATGTATGGATGAGGCTCCAACCAACTGAGCTACCTGGCCAGGGCTTGATGTTGTTGTTTTAATTTGCATTTCCTTCATGACTTGTGGAGCGTCTTCTCATGGGCTTATTTGTTATCTGTATGTCTTTATTGAGATAGCTTTCTAAGGTTTCTGGCCACTTTTAAATAGGGTTGTTCTTTTGCTGGGTTTTAAGAATATTGGTGCTTGTTTTTTAATTGAAATTATTGTTTGTCATGTCTAGTCCTGTTCCTGCTAGTATTTTGATATCCTAATTTACCACATGTTTACTACCTGTTAGTTGCAAATCATTGTGACTCTCTGGGATTCACAGGAATAAGATAAATTCATAGTATAGTGGAGAAGATAGGCAAACACAAATAATGGATTTTTAAAAATTATGTTTAGGACTACTAACACAAAGATGAAAAGAAGTGATTTTAGCCATAAGATTAAATATGAAAGGATGATTTACCCAACCACACTGGGGATCCATGAATCCATGAATGATGACCTTTGGCTGATGGAGTTGGAAGGAGAAACAGCATAAATAAAACAAGGAAAGTGTTAGGCTATAACAAACTGATAAAAGAAATGGTTTGAGGAGCAATGTTATAAAGATAATCTGGGACTTCCAGATTATGAAAAGCCTTGATTGCTTCTGGCTGAAGTTGTTAACTTGAATATGCAGTAGGAAGTCATTGAAGAGTTTTGAGGAGGTGAGTGACATAATCCATGCACTTTGTCAAGAAAACATTTTAGCAGTATTGACATTGGCAGCCAGCACGTTGTTCTTGCTGTGCCTATCTAGACCTTGAGAAGGAGCTGACACTTTGTAAATTACTTTTTAGAGGTTCCAATGCTGGCATTTCAGGAAAGCATTTTTCCTTTGGAACTCAAAATACGTTGTTTCACTGTCATGGCTTGCATTGTTTCAATGAAAAAGGTCTCTTGCCATTGTTATCTTTGTTCCTTTGTATGGGATGCTACATTTAAGATCTCTTTGTCCCTTCATTTTGATGTATATTGGTAGAGTTTCTTCATGTTTCTTATACTTTGAGGTCTACTGACCTTGTTGAATTTGTGGGATTGTGGTTGTCATCAAATAAGGAAAAAAAATGGCCATTTGTTTTTCAAATATTTCTGTCCTCTCCTATTGGAGATTTCTGTTATAAATATTATGGGACTTGAGGTTCTGCTATAGCTCTGTTCTTTCCCTCCTGGCCCCAGCCTTTTTCCTCTCTGCTTCATTTTAGATAGTTTTTACTGTGGATGTTTATGTTTACTCAAACTTTCTGTCTAATCTATTAATCCCATTTAAATAACTTTTAAATTGTTGTAGAAAGGTGGGGAGGACATGTGTTTGTCATTGCAGTTACTGATACACTCATTGGTTGCTGCTTGTGTGAGCCCTGATAGGGACTGTACCAGCAACTTTGGCATATGCAGATGATACTCTAATCTAGGGGTCCCCAGTCTCTGGGCTACGGATCAATACCCCAGTACTTATTAGTCTGGGCCTGTGAAGAACTGGGTTGCATAGCAGGAGGTGAGCTTGAATGAATGTAATGAGTTTGAATCATCCTGAAACTGTCCCGGCCATTCGTGGAAAAGTTTTTCTGTGACACTAGTCCCTTTAGTCCCTCATGACAAAAACGTAGGGGACTGCAGCTCTAACCAACTGAGCTTACCCTGCCAGGTGTCTGACAATTTTTGATTGGATGCCAGATATTGTGAATTTTGCTTTCTCAAGTACAGAATGTTTTTGCAGTTATTTACATATCCTTGAGCTTTGTTTTGGGATGCAGCTACCTTATTTGAAAACACTCTGATTCTTTTGAGGCTCGCTTTTTGAGCTTTTTGTTTGTTTGTTTTTATTCTTTCCCCTCAGATGGCATAAAAAGGTTGGAGGGAAGGCACATGTTACACAGAGCATGAACACTTGGGAACTACTTGAGCTTTTCTTAGGGCTCATTTTTCTCCCTGCTACTAAAGCAATCAAATACCTTTCTGAGCACTCTGTGCCCCATGTATTATGAGGTTTTTCCACTATGGAGCTTTTCCTGGCCCTTTGTAAACTCTAGGGGTTGTTCCTTCTCTACTTTTCCAATGATTCATTTCTTGGCCTCTGGTAGTTTTCTTACATTCTTACGATGTATGTTGATCACAGGAAGATTCAGGGGAACCCACTGCAGATCTCAGGAGCTCTTTCCATGGCCCATTTTACCACAGTTATCTGCCTGTGGATTCTAGATACCTTTGGCTTCATGGTATTTTCAACTCATAGAGACCCTTGGGCTCTATTTGGGATTCCCTCCCCCATCCCTTGGTGTCCTGGACACACTATACACAGTATACTGGGACAGTCCTAGAGGTCATCTTGTTTATTTTACTTCTCTAAGGGACTATTATCCTGTGTTACCTATTGTCCATTGTCTGAACTCCTTGTTTCATGTATTTTTTTTTTTTTTTTAAGTGGCAGGTTACATCTGTAATGGAAATTATAATTAAAAAAGAACTCTTAACTATTTGAGCCAGTACTTCTACATCATAGTCTTTGTTTTATATTAAAAATAATAATAATAAAACTCATCCAACTCACAAACATTTTCTTTTCAAATAATTGATTATTGTGCATTATTCATTCAGATGAACTTTAATTTTTTTTATTGCTTTTTATAGAGAAAGGAAGGAGGGACATTCATTTGTTGATTCTCTTACATATACCCTGACCAGAGAGCAGCAAACCCACAAATAGGCATATGGGAATGATGCTCTAACCAACTGAGCTACCTGGCCAGGGCCATTCAAATGAACGGAAGAATCACCTTTGGGAAGTCTTAACAATTCTTTTGGGATGATCTTGATTGAATTGCATTTGTCATGAAACTTTCTTACTGACCCTGAACATCCCTTCAGTACACTTTGAGGAAAGCTACCACATAGAATTCTGAATGTTTAAGCTCTGGATAAATGACTTTTTGGTTTTAAGTGTAACAGGAAAGTATATTAACTTAAGTTTACCATTATACTGGTTTTACCATGGCTATAGAACAAAACATAATACCAGTGATGGTGGCCTTTGCTACCTAAATTTATTTAAAGTTTTCTTCTTAAGTACCTTTGGAAAGAAGGATGTGACCAATTTGTGTAAATATAGTCCTTTCAGCAACTAACGCTTATGCCTGGGACCCTCATATAAAAATATAAGGTTTTGTATTTGAGGCTAATGGTTATTATTTTCCATTGACTATATGTTACAGGAATTACAGCCCATTTACTTTATATTAAATTACAACTTAGAAGAATCTGTTTTGGATAATAAAAGACTTCCGCGTGTGTGTGTGTGTGTGTGTGTGTGTGTGTATGGGTGTTTATTGACTTTAGAGAGACAGGAAGTAGGGGAGAGAAGAGAGAAGAAAAAAAATCTGATGTGAGAAACATGAATTGGTTTCCTCCCATACACACCCCAACTGGCGATTGAACTTGTAACCCAGGTATATGCCCTGACGGGGAATCAAACCTCTAACTTTTTGGTGTATTAGATGACATGCCAGCCAACTGAGTCACAGTGGCCAGAGTAAAAGACTTCCACTTTTAATGACTAAGCATTCTCAAACATAATTTTAAAGTTTTTTTTGTTAATAGTGATAAGTCTTAAGTTTTTTTTGGCAGTTGATGTTTTAATCTATAAACTAGCATTTATACACTGAACAGAAAATTAAAACTCTTAACTTTTTGAGTAACCTTCAAAAAAATTTTTTTAAGATTTTATTATTTTCAGAGGCAGGGGAAGGGAGAAAGGGAGAGAGACACCAATGTATGGTTGCCTTTCACCTGCTTCCAGCTGGGGACCTGGCTGGAAACCTGGCTTACGTGCCAGTCTGGTTATGTGCCCTGGCTGGGAATCAAACCAGCAACCTTTGGGTTCACAGGCCGGTGGCGCCTTATCCACTGAACCACCAGCCAGGGCTCAAAAAATTTTTTCATGCAAAATTATTTTGGGGGAGGGGTTAAAATACTTGGCAATTACAGCTTTGGGCAAAAGAATAAGAATGGCAAAGAAGAACAAGAAGCTCAAAAGACTGTAGACAATCAAGTTAGACATCTGGCATTTAACAAAGGCTGAGTCATTAGGAATAGAAATGATAGGAGTGCAGAATTTTTAAATTTTATGTTACTTTTTTGGTAAAGAGGGCAGTTTTTGGTGAACACATGATTCATGATAAGGGGAGGAGAAGGAAACCATTTGTTCCTGTATTTAATTAACCAATATTTCATACTGGGATTAAATGATGGATGAGTACATGTCTGTGTCTTGAGAGCTTTCAGTCTAGTTGAGGTTAACAGGCATTTATACAGTGTGATAAATGCCATACATGAGAGGGGAAGTACCAGATTTAGTAGGAACAAGTAGGAGGATTATAATTTAACGTAGACATGGGGGAGAAGAGGAGTGGGGATTAAGGAAAGTTTCTTGAAAAATCATTGTTTTAGCTTCCCCTCCTGCACAGTGGGTGTTGTGTTCTCTCACCTTTATCATCAGTGATGATACAGTCTTGAGGAGCTGAATAGAGCGTGGTGGGTGGAGAGCTTCTGCTTGGCGCATTTGCATCGGCTCTATGGACCTCAGTGCTGAAAACGAGGCAGGATCGCCTGGTTTGCATTTGGTAGCTCATCCTCAAGGCCCAAGCCAGTTGTCTTCCACAGCTCCTACTTTCTCTTCATTTTTGGCTTTGCTAACTCATTATTGAAAAAATACTTGTACATTTTAACAATAATTTTTGGTTGTTTAAAAGGGGAACCATTCAGGAAATCTAGTTTCTGTATATTGGAAATGAAGGATAATTAAAAGGTTTTTTTTATTTGAGTTAAAGATATCTCGAACTCAGTTTCTGAAATTACTGTGGATTTGGACATTTTTTCATGGATTTTCTTCCCTTTTACCATAGCACTAATTTTTCAAAAATAAATAATACTTTTGGTATGTGATGTGTTCTTTGGGAGTTAGGCAATAAGTTTAGTCCTAGGAACTCATGAATATCCTTAGGACAACTGGCTTAAACAATCTTGACTCTCCTGAGGCTGTTGGGGAAATATTTTCTTAGGAGAGAATGCCTCAGACCCAGAAGCATATAATAATGTATTTTATAATCAGGTTTTAGTTTTAGGTTTTTGTGTGTTTTTTTCTTCTGGTTGGAAATAGTAGAAATATATCATAATAATATCTTTTTAAAATAATTACAGTGGAAGTATGCAAGACTTAACAGCACAAGTGACTAGTGGTCTTCTGCAGTTCCCGGAAGTGACTATTGAAGCCCTTGGAGAAGATGAAATAACATTAGAATCTGTACTTCGTGGAAGGTTTGCTGCAGGTAAAATAACGTTGCTGAAGATTTATTACTTTGATTGATTCGTAAAATACTAATACGCATCTATAGCAGTTTCTTTAATGTGGGTGAGAAGCAGAATCTGGTTAGAGTGGTGTTTGTATAAATAACACCTATGACTACATGTGTCATAGCTTCGACATACTCTAGAACACATTTCCAGTGACTTGGGGTGGGAAAGAGATATTTTTTCTTATTAAAAATACCGTATATTGTGTATCTTTTAGTATTGCCTACATTTAAAGAGGAGAAATAACACAGCTGGTTTTTCATTATTGCTGAGCTTGAAGTAGAACCTAAATAGTCTTATGAGTAGAAAAATTCTGATTTTTAGGGCCCTGTGTAAGACAAAAAATTCAGAAAATCTTACCATAATTCCATTAATCTGAACAAGATTTCAGTATACAGTTTGGATTATATAATACAGCAGGGAACCATACCAAAGAAGCCATTAAAATACGGATTTCATTCTAGTGAGATGTTGGCAGCAGACTTTTCTGAAAGTGAGTATCATAGCCATCCTTCCTAGCAGGAAGACAAGCAAAGCATATATTCGTATATTGGCCACTTTGCTATTTACAGTGCTAGTCTCTTGAATAGTAGAAGTAGGAACAGGATTAAATATATGCTAGGCACTGTGACAACTTTTGGTTGAGGTTAATATTAGACTTCTTTTAATTGTTGAATGACATTTGTCCTATTTTTTCTCTACGTATTAGACTTTCTAAAAAGTTATCGTTCTATGTAGTTCAAAATCACATAAGTGAAGTAACTTGATCTTAGTTGCACAGCAAGTGGCAAAAATGAGCTTTGCACCCATGCCTTCTGTCCCCACTGTGCCATGCTGTTCAATTAAACTGTGTGGCCTCCCCTCAGTTGTATCTAGTATATCCAATTGTCTGTCTACTTAGATGCATGAGAGACATTGCAAATTTAGTAGTGAGAGTTACCATCATCCATCTAGCAGCTCAAGGGAAAATTCAGTCTATTCTTGATTCTTCTGTTCTATGCATCTCCTCATATCTTACTCATCAGCAAGCATGTTAAAAGCTTATAGTTTTGTGTAAATGCATATTAAAATAAGCAATGTATTGCCTTTTTTTTTTTTTTTTTTTTCTTCTAGGGAAAAGTGGACTTGCTTACTTGACTTGTGGTCCACAGCTCGAGGTAGTCAACTCTGTAACAGGAGAGCGGTTGTCTGCATACAGATTCAGTGGAGTGAATGATGAGCCACCTATAATTCTAGCTGTGAAAGAATTCTCCTGGCAGAAGAGAAGCGGATTGTTAATTGGATTGGAAGATGCAGAAGGGAGTGTTCTTTGTCTTTATGACCTGGGTATATCAAGAGTGGTTAAAGCAGTAGTTCTTCCTGGAAGGGTAGGTACTGTTTTAAGATAAGGACATTCTGCTTTCAAAACTGAACTACTGGGTACACAGGTATTTATTTTCACTTCATGAAAATTCATTGAACTATGTAGAACTCGTATACTTCTAATTGGTTCACTTTTACCGAAGTGTATTAATTTATTTAAAAGTTTGTAAAAAAAGTTTGTTATTATGGGCATTTTTTTCCCTCTTTGTTTGAAACTCCAGTTGAACCCTTGAACAATGCAGGGGCTAGAGGTATTGAATCCTCCATCCTCTCTTGGCACAGCTGAAAATCCGCATGTAACTTTTGTCTCCCCCAATACTTAATATCTTGTTGTTGACTAGAGGCCTTACTGATACATTTAACACATACTTCCTGTGGTATATGTATTATACATTATGTTCTTACAATAAAGTAAGCTAAAGGAAAAAAATAATGAGAAAATTCATTTACAGTACTATAGGTACTGGGAAAAAGAATTCATGTGTAAGTAGATCCATGTATGTAGTGTTGTTTAAGGTCTTTATTATTAAAATTGGAATAATAGGCCCTGGCTGGCTTGCGAGCCCGCATATCATTCCCCAGCCAGGGCACATGGTCAAGTTGCAAGCCAGGTCTCCAGCCAGATCTGTGGCTGGAGGCAGGTGAAAGGCAACCATGCATTGAAGTCTCTCTCCCTCTCTGCCTCTCTCCCTACCTATCTCTCTAAAAATAATAAATAAAAATCTTTAAAACAAATATTAATACTTTAAGAATTTTTAAAAATTAAAAAATGAATAATATATTTATATATATATAGTGGTTTCATTTGTAATTACTATTTATTCTAATACCTGTTTGTCCTTCATATGCCAGGCACCTTAATTATAGAAGTACTTTGTCTTCAGTAGGTTTGTTGCAGTTCCTCCATATGTGGTGAGAACATGTGTACACTTAAAATGCACATACATACCCATATAAATATAAAATCATGAAAGAGTAGAATTCTTTTTATACTTGGTATGAAAAATTTATGATATACATAATGAATGTATGACCCTTGGCGGTGTGGCTCCAGTTGGTTGGAACATCAGTCCTGTACGCCGAAAAGGTTGGGAGTTCAATTCCTGATCAGGGCACATATTGAGGTTGTGGGTTCAGTCCCCAACCAAGGTATGTATGGGAGGCAACCAGTCAATGTTTCTCTCTTTAAAATCGTTTAAAATTTTTTATTTTAAACCTTATATATGTATATGTAATGTATATAATCATAGAATAGAGTTTTGAAAGTTAACACATTGCTGACTGGCAATTTTATACAAAAGCTAATACAATTGCAAACTAGTTAACTCATGTAGAAAACTACATCCATCTGTTCACTTAAAAGGAGCTTAGGGCCCTGGCTGGTAGCACAGTGGATAAGGCGCCGGCCTGCGAACCCAAAAGTCACAGGTTTGATTCCCCAGCCAGGGCACATAACCAGGTTGCAAGCCAGGTCTCCAGTCAGGTCTGTGGCTGGAGGCAGGTGAAACGCAACCATACATTGATGTCTCTCTCCCTCTCTGCCTCTCTCCCTTCCCCTCTTTCTAAAAATAATGAAATAAAATCTTCAAAAAAAAAAAAAAGCAAAAGCTTAATGATGGAATATATTTTTACAGTTGGGGAAACTTGAATAATGTCAGAGCTAATGTTGGAAGTGTGAAGTAAGAGGGGCACAGTATCCTCTCTTCAATCTGTGTGCCTTTACCTGCCTTATTTTAAAATTAAATATAGTAATATTATTGGTTACTTTATATAATATTTGTATGAGGAATATAAACTGTGACACATTCCTTACCCCTTACTGAGGAAATTGAAGAAAATACATTTTAGTATTTATAGACATTATTATCATAATTTAAAAAAGAAAGACCATCCATGAAATTATAGATTTCAGAGTTAGAAATACTGTGAAATATTTTGTGTGTTACTGAAATATAGATAGATCCAGGCTCTTGTCTATAGTAAAAAATTATAGCCGGCAACAAACTTAATTTCATATTACTCCATATACCGTTGATAATACATTTCCTCTTTCAAGGAAATTTATCAGTATTATGGTAGAAATTACCAAATACTTAATTATCATGTATCATACCTAATTACTATTTTTGAATTAATAGGAAACAGCTAAGTATGAAATAAAATATGGTCTATTAGGTACAGAGATGAGATGAAGGGGGAACTATAACTCCATAATGCATCTACAGTATGATTTTATTTCATTTCAATCCTTATTAAATGTTAGTGATTTGGTCACTGCCAACACTTTGTGTAGTCCATTATAATGTAGCCCTTTTATTATTTTTATTTTTAAAGATTTTATTTTATTATTTTTAGAAAGAGGGGAAGGGAGAGAGGCAGAGAGGGAGAGAGACATCAATGTATGGTTGCTTTTCACCTGCCTCCAGCCACAGATCTGACTGGAGACCTGGCTTGCAACCTGGTTCTGTGCCCTGGCTGGGGAATCGAACCTGCGACCTTTGGGTTCGCAGGCCGGCACTTTACTCACTGTGCTACCAGCCAGGGCCTATAATGTAGCCCTTTTAAAGAACATTACACCAGCCCTGGCTGGTGGCACAGTGGATAAGGTGCCGGCCTGTGAACCCAAAGGTCACTGGTTTGATTCCCAGCCAGGGCACAGAACCAGGTTGCAAGCCAGGTCTCCAGCCAGGTCCGTGGCTGGAGGCAGGTGAAAGGCAGCTATACATTGATGTCTCTCTCCTCTCTGCCTCTCTCCCTTCACCTCTCTCTGAAAATAATGAATAAAATTTTTTAAAAATTACACCTCTAATAGCTTTAAGACATAAGACTTTTTTTTTTTACTTTGTAAAGATTTTATTATTTTTAGAAAGAGGGGAAGGAAGAGAGGGGGACAGACATAAATGTATGGTTGCCTTTCACTGGCCTCCAGCAGTGGACCTGGCTGGAGACCTGGCTTGCAACCTGGTTCTGTACCCTGACTGGGAATTGAACCAGTGACCTTTGGGTTAACAGGCAGTGCCTTATCCACTGTGCTACCAGCCAGGGCTCTTTTTTTTTTTTTTAGAGTAAAAGTTTCTGGAATGATTTATTTTTACTCATAATCCGGGAGTAACTAATTAAGAGTTTTAAAATGAGAAAAATCTAGTTTTGAATTTTACATTTAATGAATGTGTGACTTGAATAATTCAGCTAACCTTTCTTAAGCTTCTGGGTGCTGCATCTTAAAAACATCATTAATAGTCCAATATCAAAAGATTATCATGAACATTAAAGGAACCAGTTAGCACAATTCCTGTTTTATATTAAATTCTCAATGGACATCAGTTATTTCAACTGCATGATTTTTAATATATTGAAATAATGGTGTATTTCTGTTTATATTGGCAGATTTCATTACTCAGATTCACAAGTATCATATGCAGATTAAAATAATTATATTAGAAACTGTTTGAAAATGTCTGTTATACCTAATAACCTGCTTTAACATCATATATTCTACTTTCTAGGTAACAGCTATTGAACCTATAATTAATCATGGAGGAGCCAGTGCAAGCACACAGCATTTGCACCCGAGTTTGCGATGGCTATTTGGTGTGGCAGCTGTGGTAACTAACATTGGACAGATCCTTCTTATTGACCTGTGCCTTGATGATTTATCATGCAGTCAGAGTGAAGTAGAGGCATCAGGTAATTAGTCTTTTTTTTTTTTTTGGCTTGAAACCAGAAATTGACCAACTGAATATTTGATACAAGGAACTGATTTTTAAAACTTCAAAATTTTTTATATAGAAACTAGGTATCTTTGTTTCTTTTATTGTTCGGATCTATTATTTAATATTTTGGGCAGTGTGGGTACTTTTTACATGTTAGTCTTATTTTATTGATGAAGTGTTCATATATTAATGGAAATGTTGAAAGAGAGGAGTATTGGTTTATTTGTTTTCATTTATATACTTGCATAATGTTTATTATTAAATAAATTCAAGAAGAAGGGCTAAAGGTATAAACAAATCTTAAACCTTATCAAGATTTCATTATCTACCATGACTGGTGTGGCTCAGTGGGTTGGGTGTTATGCAAACCTAAAAGTTGTTGGTTTGATTCCTGGTTAGGCCACACACCTGGGCTGTGGGCCAGGTCCCTGGTTGGGGGCTTGTGAGAGGCAACCAATTGATGTTACTCTCCCAAGTCAATGTTCCCTACTTTTTTTCCCACCCTTCTCCTCTAAAAGAAATAAACAATTTTCTTTTTTTTTTTTTTTAAGATTTCATTTATCATTTCCAGAGAAAGGGAAAGGGAGAGAGGGCGAGAGACATCAATGTATGGTTGTCCTTCCCCTGCCTCCAGCTACAGACCTCACTGGAGACCTGGCTTGCAACCTGGTTACGTGCCCTGACTGGGGATTGACAAAATCTTTAAAAAAAAGAAAAGTTATTATCCATCTATGTAGAATGTGGCCTAGTGTTTTGGCATGCTGTTTACGTTTCTGTAGTACAGCAACGACAAATAAACTAATTTGGTAGGAAATAGCAGCGATTGAAAGTCTTCCCTCACAAAATAACATCCCAAACTAGAACTAATGCTACTCAAATTTTTTTTTTAAGTGTAAAGAGGCAATTTTTCCTATTTAATACTAATCCTTATATTAATAAATTTACTGAAGTACTTTCATTTTTGTTTTAATTTTAAATTTATGGGACTCGAGTGATTTATGTAGGGAGGAGAACTAACTTTAAAACTTATTTAAAATGTGTATTCAGGAAAGTACTGTTCAACCTTTGAAGACCTTTTGATTTTTAAAGCAATCCTGTAATACTGTAGATCTGTTCATTTCTGGATCAGCTAAGAAATAGATAAATGATCAGTATTTTATCTCAATTTATAATAAGCATAACTAATAAAAATTACTGGCATTAATAAAACTGCAAGCTGTACCAACTGGCCTGATTAAATCCTTCCCATTGATCTGCCAATTGCAACTAAGCCTCAACCACAAAAGGAGGGTGTACTCAGCCCACACCAAGTGCCCAACTTGGGTGAAAGGGGAGACTGTGCCACTGGACCCTACAGGACACCTACTACGTTAGGCCATACTACTAAGACACAGAGTCAAGGCATCTTTTCCCAATACACAGAAACAAACAGAGGGTGGCTGCTAAATTGAGGAGGCAAAGAAACATGGCCCAAATAAAAGAACAAAACTCCAAAAAAGGAACTAAATGAAATAGAGATAGCCAACCTATCAAATGGAGAGGTCAAAGTACTGCTGGTCAGGATGCTGAAGAGGGAAAAAAAAAAATTTTTTTTTTTAACTTCAATATATGGTTGCCTTTCACCTGCCTCCAGTTGCAGGCCTGGTAGAAGACCTAACTTGCAGCCTGCTTATGTGCCCTGACTGAGAACCAAACCAGCAACCTTCGGGTTCACTGGCCAGCGCCATTCCACTGAGCCACCAGTCAGGGCTTAACTCAGAAAATTTTTAATCTGCAAAATAAAACCTGAAAATTTTGACTTGGCAGAGGTAGTGGCCTTAAATGCAGCTAAGAAAAAATATTTTTACAATAATAAAAAACTATATCTTAAATTTTGGTGTGTTTAAAGACCTGGGTAATAAAATCCTGGGTAAAGTTGAACTGAATTGATTAACAAAAATAACTAAATGAATTTATAGACTATTAGAAATGGTTTAACTGCATTTTATAGAAAATTGATCAAGGAAATTTATTCTAGAGTGTTTTGTATATGATATTGTTACAGTTGCAAGGCTAATTGCTTGTATTCATAATTAAAACTTTTCAGATCAAAGTAAGAGTTAAAACATCCTTTGTTTCAAAAGTCAACAATTAGTAGTTGAAGTTAGCACTGGGACAATTTTATAATTCAACTCTGGATTGTGATCAGAGCTCAAAATTATTTCTCAAAAAAAAAAACCATTTCTCAAATATGGAAATTTAAGAAGCCATTAAATTTTAAAGCACACAAAAAAGTTGAATTTTAGGGTTCAATGCAAAGTTGGATTTTTTTGGTGTCATGATTACAACTATTGACACTTTATTGAAATACATGTAACAAAGAAAATGAAGTTTTTCTATCATTCTATAAATATGTCAATACATGTGGAGCCTACCTTATTTTTTGAAATAAGTTTACAGTATTTTGTTTGAACTATTTTGGCAAAATTTAATCACTTGCTAGTCTGAAAAAATAATTAGAAGCAGAGGGATCAGGAAGGTAACTTAAGAACAATGAGATAATAGTATTGAGGGACTTGCCTTTGCACAACAGTTATATCAATATAAAGGCATAAACCTTACGTTTTTATTAAATATTTCTGACATCTTTAAGTAGATAAAAGAATGTAAGAATTCACACATATCCATCACCTAAATTTAAGTTAGTTTTCTTTTTATTTTTTTAAAAGATTTTATTTATTATTTCTGGAAAGAGAGGAAGGGAGAGAAACAGAAACATCAGTGTATGGTTGCCTTTCACCTGCCTCCAGCTGGGAACCTGGCTGGAGACCTGGCTTGCAACCTGGTTATGTTCCCTGCCTGGGAATCGAACCAGTGACCTTTGGGTTTGCAGGCCTGTACCTTACCAACTGTGCTACCAGCCAGGGCTAAATTAGTTTTCAAAGTTACTGTATGTGCATCTGTTTTATTTTATTTCCTTTCCCCTCTGCATTAATTTGGAGGAAACAATGATTATTTTATTACAAAATCATGATGTCATTACTATTCCTAACAACATTAATTCTAATACTTTGGTATAGCCCAGTGGTTTTCAACCAGTATGCTATTAGAATTTTTAAAACATATAATACCTGGTTATTTAGTCAGGGGCACTGACTTCGTTTCCCTTAGATTGTCAAATAAAACAGTGACAACAGTAGCCATCATGAGTGAGTGAATCAAAAATACACCTGTTTCTTTGTCAGATCAGCCAAAAAAATATCTTTTGATGTGTCAGAATTTTAATTAGTTTATGTGTGCCATGAGATCAAAAGGTTTGAAATCTCTGGTATAATCTGCTGATCAGATTTCTGGGGTTGTCTCTAAGGCATCTTTTTGCATTTAGATAGCTTGAACCAGGATCCAGACAAGGCCCACACATTACACTTGACATCCCATATTTTCTTGAAGGTAGAGCAATCCTCTGTATCCTTGTCTTTATTTTTTAGCACCACTGACTTGCTGAAGAAGTTACCTGGAATAATGCCCCTCATTTTGGAATTACTCATGTGTTTTGTGTGGTGTCATTTACATTTTGTATCTAATTAGATTCCTTCTTAACATTGGTAAGGATACTTCAGAAAAGTTGTATCACATCAGGAGAAACATGGTATCTGGTTTCACATTTAGTGATCCTTGGGTTCTGATGGTGACAGCATGGTCCTTCCTCTTCCTATTCAAAGTTTCCCATCAACCTTTGTTTCAGTGGTTCTCAGCTGGGGGTGGGTGACTTTTGCCCTCTAGGAATTTTTTGATAGTTTTGGTTGTCACTACTAGAGGGAGATGGTGCTACTGACATCCAGAAGGTAAAAGTCAGAGATACTGCTTAACATCTTAGAGTACACACACAGCCCTGCACAGTGAAGAATTATCTGACCCAAAATGTCAGTAGAACTAAGGTTCAAAAAGCATACTCTGAATTACTTCATTTATTGAGATTGTTGCCTAAATCTTTTCTTTTGTTAGTTGATCATTTTAAATTTCTGTCAACCTAAAAAATTTTGTCATTCAACTAGGGCTATTTGTGTAACCTAAAATACAACTTTTATTAAAAAAGCAGGATGGATGCTTACTGTTTATTTCAGTACTAATTTTCAGAGAAAGAATCTGGTACCCCCTTACTTCCAGTGATTCAGTAAGGTCTTTTGTAGGTAAAAAGGGTGGAAACTCATGAGATTTTTACATAATGTGCTTCATTTATTTCATTATTACTCTTTCACAATTATTTTTCAATAACAATTTAGAGTCTGTGTTATTGTTTATTAGTTTCAGGTAATTTATTGTTTTTTGATGCTTAAAATGTTCTCTTTCATGTAGCCTTGACAAATTCCTCTTAGACTTTAGTAGTCTAGGTTTCTGACACTTAAAATATACCAGACTTACCTTATATAGTTACTGCCCCATCCCTGAAAGCAGCCATTTCTCCAAGGGATATATTTGGGTTAAAGGTACGTAATTATATTTTGAAAATGAACAGCATTTAAACAGATAAGGGTCGCTATTTTATAGTTTATAATTTACTGCTAATCTTATTTTGATTTACCTGTGTAGTCTTCAGTTGCCACTTGAGTAATGGGTGACTCATTTTGTTATCTCACCTTTTTGTTTGTTTTTTTAAAGACCTTGAAGTTATAGCTGGTATTCCAGCTGAAGTACCATGCATCAGAGAAAGCGCAATAAAAGAAGGACGCCATCTGTGTTTCCAATTAGGAACCCCATCGGGAACAGCCATTTCAACTCTTAGTTACATAAACAGGACAAATCAGCTTGCCGTCGGTTTTTCTGATGGCTATCTAGCACTCTGGAATATGAAAAGTATGAAGAGGGAGTAAGTGTAACTTTTTTTCTGTGATTAGATTTTTGGTAGTTTCTCTCTGAATATAACTTGTATTCAATTAGCATTTAAAAATTAGCTTAAGGAGACCAAGGTAGGATAGATTAATGATTGAATGAGTAATTTTTCATTGCATTAAATTGTGATGATATAATAAAGGAACAACTTTTAAGTAGATTCTTTTGGTGTATATTTAAAAGGTATTTCATTTATTTTGGTGTTCAATTTGCTAGTAAAGCATGACTCTACAAATGAACTACATATTTTATAGTATGAATTATTTTCAGAAGTACCTTTCTTCATAACCATATGTACAAAGATGTATAAAGTAGTAGTTTGCAGTTGACAGGAAAACAAAGGCTTTTTTAAAAATTATAAAATACTGTATTTTAACTTCTTATACTGTGAAAAACTTGTCCTACCTACAATTATACTGCTACTTTTTATTAATACTTTTGATGTTAAAGTTGCTGAGGAGCTATTTAGGGAGGTAGCAAATAGACATTTAGTCTTTAACTTAATCTTTCAGTAAGTAAATGTCTATTTGTCTCAAGATATCAATTTAATACTAACTTTTTTCAAGCTACATTGGACTACTATCTTTAGTAATTTATCTCTTGCAGATGAGTCAACAAAATAGTCATCCTTGCAACTTTGTGCTATTAGTCTTGCCAGCCATTTGGTATCTGCTTGCCAAGTTTGAAGTAAAGAGAGGTGGAAAATAACGAAAATATTCCCTTATCTCAAACCACGCCCATTTCTTACTGTTCGGTTCTTTGATAATATTAGAGCATTGGAAGTCCCTTAGATAAATACAGACTATCTTTGCACTTCCTCAAAGTCAGATATTGCTGTCAAGCATCATTGATGAAGTGCCAATGCTATTTTTATATTCTCTAGTAGCTCCAGTGGGAAGTTCATTTCAACTCTCTGCTGATACCTTTTTACCAGCTCTGTCTTTGAATTGCTGAAGTACCTGAATTGAAGTACCTGGGGAATTTGGTTCTGCAGTGTTTTCACTGGCACTATCCTTTTTTGGCTAATTATTGCTTTTTAAGGGGTTAATGGGAACTCTTCAGATTCTAACTCATTTAGAGGAAATTGACTCTTAAACCCAAGCTAAAAATGGAGTGTTGTAGAACATTTCATCCCTTTTTAGGGTACCTATTTAGGGAACAGTATACAACGGCTTACATTTGAATGTACTGGAAGGACTAGTTCACACGTACACACACACACACATACACATAGATATGTGTATGTGTGGATAGATAGATAGATAGATAGATAGATAGATAGATGTGCTTTAGTAATTTTAATCCTTTACAGTTGTACGTGGGGGGTGAGTGCCATGCCCATTGTCTCACACCCTTTGTAGTTTTAGAGGTAAAGACAGTCATATGAACAGTAGTGGCTCTAACTCAAAATCTTACTTTGAGGCACCTTCTTTTTTTCATGTGGCCGTAATTTAAAAGCATGAAAAGTATACTCATTTTTGTGCCTTTTTATAGATACTATACACAGTTGGAAGGTGGAAGGGTTCCCATATATGCTGTTACTTTTCAAGAACCTGAAAATGATCCTCGTAACTGCTGTTACTTGTGGGCTGTTCAGTCTACACAAGATAGGTAAGTGTAATAATACAGGTGATTTTTAAAAATGGTTATAAAAAAAGAGCAGCATTTAATTACTTTTGGAAATCTTTGCACTTGTCTTTTTTAGGGAAAGCACTATAATTCAGTGTATTAGTGAGCGGTAGTTGAAATTACTAAAAAAGTTAAATAGTTTATTCTGGATGTTTGAGTAATTCTCAGAATTTGGGAGAAATTGGGTTTGCTTGACTTATTTCAATGTTATTTCAAAGAGTAAGCCAATTCAGATGAGTAAGCAACCTCTTAATACCATAGGCAATTTGTATGGCCTTGTGTGTTTTCTTGAAAGAACATTTGTTCTCTTATAATCTCAGTTCATTTTTCTCTTTGTTTTATGTTTCCTTTTTATTGATCCCTACTCTGTTTTCTAGTCCTTCTAGCTGCCTTTTACAGTATATTTTTTAGGGTTAATTTGGTGATTTTTTCTGTGTCATAAAGGTCTGCTTTTGTCTAACTACAACTAAAGATAGATCTTTCCTCTCAGTTTAATTTCTGATGGTGAAGCATGTTCATTTCCAGTGTTAGATCATTATAAGTATTGATTTTCTTTTATTTCCCTTAGCTTTTTTTTTGTAATCAGTGAGATTAAAGTTTGTGTTATAAATATTACAGTTTTGACAACTCACTGTTTCCAGTACTTTGTCTTCCCCATTCTCATTCTTAGATTTTATGTACTTTAAATTGCGGACAATTTGGGGTTTTATGTTAGATGTCACTACTTTTTTTTTTTTAAAAGATTTTATTTCATTATTTTTAGAAGGAGGGGAAGGGAGAGAGGCAGAGAGGGAGAGAGACATCAATGTATGGTTGCTTTTCACCTGCCTCCAGCCACAGACCTGACTGGAGACCTGGTTTGCAGCCCTGTTATGTGCCCTGGCTGGGGAATCGAACCTGCGACCTTTGGGTTCGCAGGCCAGCACCTTATCCTCTGTGCTACCAGCCAGGGCAGATGTCACTACTTTTGAGGTTTTGTCTTAAGTGAATGAAGAAATGATTTGCCACTTTTGGAATTTATTATTCCCGGAGAAAAATTGAAATGAAAATAATAGAGATAGCTATTAAAATACCCCTGATTGGATCAGATCCATATTTCCATTCATCTGAATGTAATGTGGACCAGCGGCATTGAGAAATGTGTCTTGTGTAGGCTCTGTGAGTAGAAATGAGAGGGTACTTTTGTCTGAACAATTTTTGTATGCCACTTAACTTTTTCTTCCAATACTCTTCTGATAATAGTTTCATAAATTTATTCTTTGTGAAATGTTTTTTTTCTAAATTCTCACACTAAAGTTTAGAAGGGGGTTCCTCTTAAAATTATAAGTGATTCTGATCTTACAACCACAAAACTATCAGAACTCTTTGTTCCTGACTTCTTTCTAAAATCCTTATGAATGGTATGTACTTCCCTTAGTTTGTTCATTCTAAGCATAAAGAAGTCACAGTTCAAAATCCAGAAGTAGTGTTTTCTGTTTTTCTTAAAGTGATGCCCTTTACTTATCTTCATTATCTACAACACATTGAATAATTTACAAATGGGAACAATTTTCAAATAATTTTAAAACCACTTTCTAGTACTTTAAATATTCTCTTCATAAGACAGGTTTAATTTTGTTTGGAATTTAGATCATTCCTAAATAACTTTTGCTGGGTTCATCAATATTATTGATAGGAGATTTTTTGGGGGGAGTGTTTGATTAGGACCCTTAAATTAGTAGGTCATTCACATTCACCTCTGAAAATCTGATGATCACTTATATATGATGGTATGTGTTTGTACAGTATATATGATTTAGAGCACTATTCCTGACCTGTGATCCACGGGTAGACATAGGGCAGTCTGTGTGCTGCAGTAAATTGTCTACAAGATTGATACATTTGTATACATCAAGAATACTGTTCTAAATCATTCTTAGATTACAAAGTATGTAATAAAGTCTCTTCTTCCATCTCCCTCATCATTGAATCTCTTAGCACTTTACCATTTTTTCTTTTTCTTCCCCCCCCCAGCACCTTTTTAGTAGTAAGTGAACTAAAATAATACAAATTTCAGTTGATGAAACTGAGTTGTTCACAGTGACCTTAGTTCTATCACATGTACTCTTGTTGTTTGCAAACTAAATTGATTTGAAGAGTAAGAACAGTAATGTAATGAATATGATATTTAGTATTTCTTAGGAGAAATACAGAAAAAGCTAGTATTTTTTTTCCTTTCAGTGAAGGGGATGTTTTGAGTTTCCATCTGCTTCAGCTGGCCTTTGGTGATAGAAAGTGTTTGGCATCAGGACAAATCTTATATGAGGTAAATGATAATGGTAATACAATTTTGTTCATTGTTCACTTCTTTTAAGTCTTTCAGATATTAAGATACTGAAAATTTATTCTTATATTCAAGGTAGTACTGATTCATAATGTAATGCGGAAAGCATTAGATTAGGGATTAGGAGACCAGCAGTTTTACAGAGGTAGCAATATTAGTACTCCAGGTATCCCTTCCTCTAAAATGAGGAAATGGACAAAACTGAAAAAGCCTGTGGCCTAAATGGTGCCCAGAAAAAATAACCCCACTTTGTTGCTCTTAACATATCAAACAGTAAACCCATGAGATGGCTTTATAAGTTTTGTCACCGACAGTTAATTATAAAACGATAAGTACATTTAGCCTTTCATACAACTATTTTTCTGGCTGAAATCTTGAGGAGGATATAGTGGGGTGCTACCAATAGTCAAAATGTGTGGTCAGTCCTAGAACAGGCCTTTTTTTTTTTTTTTTTAAGATTTTATTATTTTTAGAGAGAGAGGAAGGGAAGGAGGCAGAGAGAAACATCAGTGTATGGTTGCCTTTCACCTGCCTCCAGCTACAGACCTGCCTGGAGACCTGACTTGCAACCTGCAGCCTAATTATGTGCCCTGGCTGGGAATTGAACCAGCAACTTTAGGGTTTGCAAGCCATTACCTATCCACTGAGCCACCAGCAAGGGCCTAGAACAGGCTTTCTTACCCTAGTGTTTGAGGTTGTAGGGATGGGAATCTGAGTCCCTGAATTTTGTGTGGCATTTTTATGATTATGCATTTTGAGGGGCAAAGTTTCATGGCTTTTGTCAGATTCTTAAAGGGATTGATGGGCAAAACAAATCTAAGAACTACTCTAGAGAAAGAATTTTCAGTGAGAACACACAAGTGTGTTTGCTGGCTTAGAGTATATGTATATGTAATTTCAGTGGTTAGTCCAGTTTACATGTCATCCAGTAGTGCACGAAGGTTCCTATGTTCAACAACAACTTCAGAAGATTTATTGGTAAGTACTTTTGAAAGACTAGAGCTAGCCTTTTATTTGACCAGTGTTTTATTCTGTATAAAATTTTAGAACCCTTTAAGTGATACATCTCTTTAGGGTTTAATTTGTTTTCTTTGTATTGTGTGGAAGTTTTTAAAGTTAGAAAACATTTAATTTTAGAATGACTTTTTGCTTAGAATTTTGTTAAGATAAAGATTTTCATATATTTTTTTTTAGGGGTTAGAATACTGTGAAGAAAGATATACACTGGACCTCACAGGTGGCATGTTTCCTTTGAGGGGACAGACTAGTAATACCAAACTGTTGGGATGCCAGAGTATAGAGAAATTTCGATCTCATGGTGATAGAGAGGAAGGGATTAATGAAGGTAAGGTTAATTAAAAGTATTTTATTTTTTAAAGATTTTATTTATTACTTTTTAGAGAGAGGGAGAGGGAGAGAGGCGGAGAGGGAGAGAGACATCTATGTATGGTTGCCTTTTACCTGCCTCCAGCCACGGACCTGGCTGGAGACCTGGCTTGCAACCTGGTTAGGTGCCCTGGCTGGGGAATCGAACCAGCAACCTTTGGGTTCGCAGGCCGGCACCTTATCCACTGTGCTACTAGCCAAGGGCCAAAAGTATTCTTATATGTCATGCGAATGCTTGATTTAAGATTTATCTTGATTTAGCCCTTGTGGGCATGGCTCAGTGGGTTAAGTGGTGGCCTGGGAACCAGAGGGTCACCAGTGTGATTCCTGGTCAGGGCATGTGCCTGGGTTATGAGGGCCCAGTCCCCAGTTGCAGGCATGCCAAAGGCAACTGATCGACGTTTCTCTTGCACATCAGTGTTTTTCCCCGCCCCCTCCCCAAATAAATAAATTTTAAAAATCATTTTTAAAGATTTATCTTGACTTAAAATTTATGATACATATTGTTGTTTTACACTCCTAGTAGTTAAAAAAATTGGTATACTAATTATGGAATTTATCCAGGTCTATATGAGATACTGGGTATTTATTCTCCATTTTGTAATGTAGAACTCAAGCATTGAATACATTAAGAAAATAAGGCGTGCTTGTATTTTGATCTAACTCACAAAACAGACAGAAATGGTCTCTACTTTTGAATACGGGAAATAGTCTATGAATAATGTTTCTGTTTAGTTTCTTGAGACATGACAAACATGCCTTGGTTATCTTGAATTTTTTCTTTTTCTAAATACATATATTTTAAAGAGTGTATTGATTTTTAGAGGAGATGGGAAGGAGAAAGAGAGAAAGAGAAACATTGCCTCTTGCATACCCCTAACTGGGGACCTGGCCTGTGCCTTGATCAGGAGTTGAACTGTTCCAACAACCTTTCTGTTTGCCTAATGACAGCCAGCCCACTGATCCACACCAGCCAGAGTGTCTTGTTTCCTTCAGTGTGATTCCATCCTGGTAAACATTCTGGCATAGTAAAAGTTGTATAGGTTTTAGAATCCCAGCATAAATTCACATCCTAGCTCTGTAACTAATTGTGAACCTTTGACAAACTTGAACATTCCTCATCCTGTATTTCTCCATCTGTGAGTGGAGCAATAAGTTACTCCCTCTTGCTAGGGGTGGGTGTCAGGATTAATTGTACTAATGTAATAGGTTTATTCAGCTCAGGGAATGCTCACTAGAGCCCTGCTTTTGTGTTCTGGTTGGGATTTATTCTCAACGTTACCTCATTCACCCCTCAGCTATCTCTGTTCTAGGCCCCACATCCCCTATTAGTGATCCAGTTTTCACATGCAACCAAACACATCAAAACCAGAACTCATCCAGCTGTCTTATTTTCCCACTTGCATCTTCCTTTCTATATTCCCCATTAGTTGTGTCTCATAGCTTTACTTTCCTTTTTCCTTCTTAAATTGTTCCTGTCTTTTAATTCCATAGTCACCACCCAGGTACTTGTCTTTTTTACTCCTTTAACATATAGCTCGATTAGTCCTTCTCAACCAGAATTCCTCTAAAGAATTGAGCTCTTAAGTCCTAAAGGCATTCATTTTAGGTGTTAATATTCTCTGGTACTAGCTATGTATCATTCTTGGGAGAAGATTCATTCAAATTATTTTCTACTTTCTATCTCTAAATTTCAAAACTGACAAAGTATTAACTGAAAACAAGCCAGAATATAACTTTCCTGATGAGTAGTTTTTTAATAAGATGTTTTTGAAATACAAACATAGTCAAGATATAGGTGAATGAATCTTTACTTGCAAAATATATGATAAAGATATGTTTTGACAAATTAAATATGAATTTATGAGAAAATGTTATATTATTTGGGATTTTTTACTTTGAGATTACTCTATGTTTTAAAACTATCTGTTTCTTTTAGCTCTGTCTCCTGACACTAGTGTATCAGTATTTACTTGGCAAGTGAATATATATGGACAAGGAAAGCCTTCTGTATATTTGGGGATTTTTGACATAAATCGTTGGTATCATGCACAAATGCCAGATTCATTGAGGTACGATTCTCTCCCTTTTTTTGGTATTTGTGTCTGTAGCAGTTCAATAACTTAATAATTTTATAAAATTTTCTTTTAGATCAGGAGAATACCTACATAATTGCTCTTATTTTGCATTGTGGTCCTTGGATTCTGTTGTTAGTAGGACTTCTCCACATTACATCTTGGATATATTAGTACATGAGAGAAGTTTAAGTCGAGGAGTTTCTCCTTCATATTCACCTCCTGAACAGTTTTTTAACCCAAGTTCCTATAATTTAGGTATGTATTACCCTAACATTGCCTTTTGTGAAAAATAATATGTAAGAGTATGTATGTTTATGTGAAATACATGTTTATAATATTGACTTCATATCTCACTATCAGCTAATAATTGGATAAACTTAGGAAACTTGATACATATACATGAGAAGTTTAATACATTTTATAAAGAAATCATCACTGTTTTGTATTTGCTAGAAAAGGTTAGTTTATATTTAGTGTATTTGTGATAAGGTTTGGTATCCTCCTAGGATAGAAATACTTGGAAAAATTATTTTTAAATTTATTATATGTAAGAATTTGATACTTTCGCTAGTGATCTATTAACATAAATTTTGTTGTGTCAATGCCATCACAAATATAATACTTAAGTAGGTTTTTTTTTTTTTTTTTAGATGCCACTTGTTTGTTAAACTCGGGAGTTGTTCATATAACTTGTACTGGCTTTCAAAAGGAGGTAGGTAACAACAGTATGGACAGTGTTTCCCATTGAACTCAAGTCAGATCATGGATTTAAACTTTATGGTAGCTTCTACTAGGTTAATGAGAGTTCTTGGGGTATTTTTAGCAGCTCTGTGTGTGGATGTTAGCTATTTGGACCCCAAGGAAAAGAGCAAAAGGAGGTCATTGCCATACCACATCCCTTTTTATCCTTCCTCTGAATTCTCCTTTTCTTAGAAAGCTTATCAATAAATAAAGCAATGCAAAGAAGGTACCTAGTACAAGGACTGGTACGGTGGGCAATGATGACATATTGAAAAATACTTTTCTAGAAAAGCATCAGGTGATAGACTTTTTAATAATCAGCTAGATGCAGATGAATGCTATATTTATACTTCATATCAGATCTCATTTTTTCTTAGACCAACAGGGTTGATATAATAAAAATAAACTTCACAGTTATGTATGTGTTTAGTTCATTGAGATTGTCACCAAGTCTATCAGCTTCAGAGAAGGTAGCAGAGTTACCGTTCATAAAAATGTAAGCTACGTAAAATATTCTTAGTACTATAGGAAACAATGATTTAGTTAAAAACCTATAAACTATTTTTTTTTTTTTTAAATATGGAACGCTTCACGAATTTGCGTGTCATCCTTGCGCAGGGGCCATGCTAATCTCTGTATCGTTCCAATTTTAGTATATGTGCTGCCGAAGCGAGCACTATAAACTATTTTTCTTGAAAGAAGTACAGAAATGTAGTATTCCACAATTTCCATTTCAGTGTTTTTTTGTTTTACTCAAAATGTTAAGTGTCAAGGAGGGTGAAGAGTTTTATTAAGTGTTGTTAATTTGTGTATTTGAGTATTGATTGCTATCGTACTGATCTGTTACAGGCCTTGACTTTTTTAAAGAAATCAGGACCATTTATCAATGAAGTCATTTCTGATGGTTATAATCGATGTCTTGTGGCTGGCCTTCTCTCACCAAGACTTATTGATATTCAGCCTTCCAGTTTAAGTCAAGTGAGATGATTTTTTAACTATATTTCTTTTGTAGCATATGTTATTATCTATTAGAATAAAAATCTATTAGGAAATTTGTGCAAAAATAGGTTACATAGTATAATGCTAACTTTGCACAATCGGTAACCAAGGCCTTGGATTGGGCTTAAAATTCATATCCCCAGGACCCAGTAGACCACAACTGGACACCATGTTGGTTCACTTAGCTATGTGGAAGGATATAATATAGGAAAACGCATGGCTTCATCAGGGATGTCCTGAGTAAAAGTCATTTATAACAGTGTAAGGAGCATTTTCCAGCCCCTAGAGAGAACAGCATAGGTGCAAGAAAACAAACCACATGAGAGGAAACTATATTAACTAAGGTGAATGTCATAGTCTGTAGCAACAGGGTTGTCTCTGACATCAGCTTCACTGGAAACTTGTTAGAATATATGTTCTTGATTCCCACCCTAGAGCTACTAAATCAGAGACTCAAAGAATATAGCTCAGCAATCCACATTTTAATAAAGCTTTTCATGTGATTCTGATGCACTGTTTCAAGAACTACTGCTCTAAAGAAATAAGAGTCTTACAAAAGCCTAATAGAGAAAATTCCAATTTCCTGCAAAACAGGACAGTTACAGGGCTCAGTCATGGAAGTCAAAATACTAACTTCCTAGTGGTATTTAGTCCACTCAATTTTCCTAGACCCACTACATTCACATTCATTTTAACTTAATATTTGCTAGTAAAATAGGGTAGAAGAAAGTGACCCTGAGTCGGTTTCCCATGAAGAAAATAGTTAACTCCCTCTGTGCAAGAAGTATTTGAATAAGTTACTTAAATAATTTCAGATGCATAACATAATAAATCAGAAAACCTTTTAAATATATTTAGTGTAAATATTGCTGCTCAGTGTTTAACACCTATAGCTGACTTAATTTCTTTTTTGATTTCTTTCCTCTTAATAATTTCATGAAGTTAAAAACATTCAGTACTTCTGTCAGGAGATTTTAACTTGTTTTTTCTGGCAGTTTCAAATGGCCCTCAGGATGTGAGGGTAATCTGGCTGCAACATGTGTCACCTCATTGCTCACCAGGGTTGATTTGGCTGATCTGGCTGGCTAGGCAGGTGCCCCCTTCCTAACTCACCTACCCATGTGCATCCCTCCCAAAGCTGTGCACTCTGTAGAAAAAGATGACCTTCCCAACTAGAGGAGAAGACCGAGTTATAGCTGCGCTCCCCTGCTAGAACTTCCAAACAAGTTCTCAAATGGCCTTCAAAAACAAAAACAAAACAAACCTTGCCTAACTTATCATTTGCACAACCTTAACTTTTTCTTATTTGTTCTTGCTCTTTGTGAAACCCCATTAGACAGATGTTTAGTTTCCTGAGTTAATCTTCTGTTTATCTTAATTTCTTTAGCTCTTTGTCTCTTTTGCCTCTTTTTTCTGGGAGATTTTGTAAAATTATCTTCTTTTTTTCCATTAAGTTTTTAAAAATTTTGGATCCAGTTTTAAATTTCTATGAGCGCTTATTCTTTGACCATTCTTTTTTCATAGTGATTTGGGTTTTTTATGTGTTTGTTTTTTAAAGATTTTATTTATTATTTTTCAGAGAGAGGGGAAGAGGGAGAGAAACATCAGTGTATGGTTGCCTTTCACCTGCCTCCAGCTACAGACCTGGCTGGAGACCTAGCTTACAAAACTGGTTATGTTGCCCTGGTTGGGAGTGATCTACTTTTTTTTTTTTTTTTTTTTAAAGATTTTATTTTCATTATTTTTAGAAAGAGGGGAAGGGAGAGAGGGAGAGAGACATCAATGTATGGTTGCTTTTCACCTGCCTCCAGCCACAGACCTGACTGGAGACCTGGTTTGCAACCTTGTTATGTGCCCTGGTGGGGAAATCGAATCTATTCTTTTTAATGGATGAAACAATCTACTTATATCTTAGTAGATTTTTTTTAAGTAGTAAAGTTTTACTTAGTTTTGTGCATTATCTCTCTTTTTTCTGGAGTCCGGTTTTATTATTTTAGTCTTTTTAATGCCAGTATCTATTGTTAAATGTTTGGTGGTCCTTCGTTGTCTGTGTATATATAAAGTAAGTCAGCAACAGATTATAAACTCTTTTGTGTGGGGAGAGTTCATCCAGAGGCAATCACTAGGATGGTAGATTTAGATGTGCCCCTATAATAGGGAAACCCCAGATTTCTGGGGCCATTCAGTTTTTCCAGAGATTCCCATCAGTTTGGCCTCCACAATTCTTTGCTACTGGGTAACAGATTGGGGGGACTATATTCATATACTGGTTTTAACCTATTGCTTCTTTTCAGTCCCATGTTTAACCACCTTTTCCCTCCACTTTCCCCTGTACCTGATTTTTCCAACTAAGATTCTGAGAGCCAAACTGAATATTCTTCTAAAGTCCACCTCTCTGGGGACTTTAGAACATGATTTTCTTCATGCTGCTAAATAAGCCACATTTTCTCTCTTCATTACTGCTTTTCAAAAATTTGTTGAGCTATTTTATCTCAGGATGCCTTCTGTTTTAATTTGTCCTTGTTGACTTATACCATTCTAAATAATAGCTTTGTTGAGATAATTCATTTATCATACAGTTCATCTGCTTAAGGTGTACAATTCATTGTTTTTAGAGTATTTATGGAGTTTTGCAGCTCTTACCACATTAATTACTAGAAGACCATTTTCATCACTTTCCAAGAAAATTCTATACCCATTAGTAGTTACCCCTTTCACTCCGCTGTTTCCTCTAGTGTTTTGTAACCTCTAACCTTCTGTCTATAGATTCACTTATTCTAGATATTTCATATAAATGGGATTTTAATAATATACAGCCTTTTGTACCTGGGTTCTTTAACTTAGTATAATGTTTTCAAAGTTTATTTATGTTGTACCATATATTAATATTTTATTCCATTTTGTGGCTAATATCCCATTATATGAGTATGCCACATTGTATTTATCCATTCTTCAGCTGATGGACCGTTTTTGGCTATTAGGAATAATAATGCTGCATCATATAGAGTTCTTACGTGGTCATGTGTTTTATTTCTCTTGGGTGTATGTACCTAGGTGTGGTTCAGAAGGTAATCTTGATTTTGAGGAACTATCAGACTATTTTCCAGAGTGGGTTTTACCATTTTGTATTCTCACTGCAGTTTATGAGGATTCCATTTATTTCACATTATCACCATTGCTCATTATTATCTTTTTTTTTTTTTTAAGATTTTATTATTTTTCAGAGAGAGGGGAAGGGAGACAGGCAGAGAGGGAGAGAGACATTATTGTATGGTTGCCTTTCACCTGCCTCCAGCTATGGACCTGGCTGGAGACCTGGCTTGCAACCTGGTGACGTTGCCCTGGCTGGGAATCAAACCAGCGGCTTTTGGGTTCACAGGTCGGCACCTTATTCATTATTGTCTTTTTGATATAGCTAGCCAAGTAAGTCATAATGCTTTTTTGCCTTTAAAATTTTATATTCTGAGCTAGCTATAATATGCTACCTCAGAGTCTGTGATTTCATATTCCTTCTTGTTGTTAAATTTCTTCCTACATTGTTTTTCATGCATGGTGTAGGAAGAACAATTAAAAGCTATATTGTCAACAGCAATCCACACAAGTTCCCTGGGACTTTTGACTGGATATATCAGAAGGTGGATAACAGAGGGTAAGAGGACAATTTTGTATTTTTAGAAGTTATCAGCTCACTATGTGTGGGAGGTGTTTGTTACACTTCATTTGGAGCTATTTGTAGAGTTAACATTCAGTTATACAATTATAAGACAATATAGAAAGATCTTATATACTCTTTACCACCGCCACCCCCCCACCCATTGACACCCCGATGGTAAAATCTGGCAAACAATATACAACATTAAGTTAAGATCCCCCATGTTGCCCTTTTATAGCTAGATCCTAACCCCCAGCAATTACTAATCTGTTCTTTTTTTCTATAATTTTGTCATTTAATATATCTCATAAATGGAATCATACAGTATGAAATCTTTTGGGACTATTTTTCATTCAGCAAAATTCTCTGAGGACTTACCCAGGTTGTGCGAATCACTCTCCCTTTTTACAAACACATCATTTTTGTTCTAAGTCATTTGAGAATATGTTGAAGACATCATGCTTTTTAATATTTCCTTTTAAGAACATTCATTTATAAAACCACTTGTAACTATAAAAATTATGAAAATTAACATTGATAACATGCCATTATCTAATTTACAGAATTTATTGGGATCTCCCTAATATTCCCAGTGATGTCCTTTGTAGCATTTTTGGGCAGGGGAATCCAGAATTCAATCCAGAATATATATTGTATTTAATTTTCTTGTCTTTTTTTTTTTTTTTAGATTTTATTTCATTATTTTTTTAGAGAGAGGGGAAGGGAGAGAGGCAGAGAGGGAGAGAGACATCAGTGTATGGTTGTGTTTCACCTGCCTCCAGCCACAGACCTGACTGGAGACCTGGCTTGCAACCTGGTTATGTGCCCTGGCCGGGGAATTGAACCTGCGACCTTTGTGTTCACAGGCCTGGGCCTTATCCACTGTGCTACCAGCCAGGACTTAATTTTCTTGTCTTTTTAACCTCACAAGCAGGTATCATTTCTAAGCCTTTGTCTTTCAAAAAATTGACTTTTTTTTTTTTTTAAAGAATATAACCATGTTATTTTGTAGACTGCCTTTCAACATTGTTGATCTTGCCTCATGATTAGGTTCAAATTTTAAACTTTTCACATAAAGTGTTCTTATGCACTGACAAGGATACATGATGCAGTTAGTCTCCATTAATGTTGATTTTCTTTTCCTTGCTCACTTGGTAAGAGTGATTTCTATCAGGTTGCTGTACTGAAAGTTTTCATTTTTTGTTTGTAATTAGTAATCATTTTATTTTTCCCTTTTTATATTTACAAATTAGAACAACCGAATTCTGCTGCTAATTTGCGCTTTGTTCTTGAATGGACATGGAATAAAGTTATTCTCACAAAAGAGGAATTTGACAGACTATGTAAGTACATATTAAGAAACTAATGGTGATTTATTTTTTAAGTATAATAATAAAAATTTTCATCATTTCAGAGTTATAAACTCTTCAAAGAAGGCCCAGAAGAAAACTTCCTATTTACCTTAGAGTAACCAAGTTTGTTTTTGTTTTTGTTTTTTTCAATGTATGGTTGCGTGTCACCTGCCTCCAGCCACAGACCTGACTGGAGACCTGGTTTGCAACCTGATTATGTGCCCTGGCTGGGGAATCGAACCTGCGACCTTTGGGTTTGCAGGCTGGCACCTTATCCACTGTGCTACCAGCCAAGGCCAAAGTTGTTTTTTTTATGAAGATTTTGCAATAGATTGTTAAGCTAGCAACATTTTATGTCCATAATAGCAAGTTTCAGAATTATACTTTATGTGTCCTTTGATCATGGGAATTGATCTACAAAAAATGGTTATGATTCAGGAGAATATGAAGACTGGAGGTGGACAAAAGTTCTTATAAAATTTTAATTGCAAAACAACATGGTACATAAGAGTTGTGATATAAAAGATTTATTTGAAGAAGAAGCATTTAATGAATAGAACTGATTTTTCTTTTTTTAAGATTTTATTATTTTTTAGAGAGAGGGGAAGGGAGAGAGGCAGAGGGGGAAAGAGACATCAGTGTGTGGTTGCATTTGACCTCCAACTATGGACCTAGCTGGAGACTTGGCTTGCAACCTGGTTATGTGCCCTGACTGGGGGATCGAACCAGCAACCTTTTGGGTTTGCAGGCCGGCACCTTATCCACTGTGCCACCAGCCAGGGCTAGAACTGATTTTTTTTTTTTTTATTTATTTTTTATTTTTTTATTTTATTTTATTGTTGTTGTATTACATCCAACCCCTTTTTGCTCCCCTCTGTCCCCCTCCCCACCCACCCATTCCCCCCAAAGTCAATCCCACCTGTTGTCCATGTCCATGGTTTCTTTATACTAGGTTCTTGTCTAAGCTGCTCCCCTTTCTTGCCTCTGCCTCCCCCCTCCCCCCAACCCCTTTCCCCTGACCACTGAAGGCCTATTCACTGTATTCATATTAGAACTGATTTTTAATGAATCTGAAAGTAGAATCTGTACCACCTTCTTTTGTGCTAACATACTGCTTACCTCATGATACATTTAAAAATTAATTGTATCTGTCTCCTCTAGTTTCAAGCTTGTATTTGTTAATCTCATAATATGTAGAAAGATTCTGTCCAATAGGAATTTGAGAAAGTTTGCAGTTGTGAGTTTAAGTCATATTTACTGTGTTGAAATTCATTAATACATTTTATCCTCGAAAGGTACACCGTTATTTGATGGTTCGTGTCGTTTCATTGATCCACAGACTATACAGTCTATTCAGCAATGCCATTTGCTTCTTAGCAATCTTAATACAGTCTTAAGCTGCTTTGCCACAGAGGCCCAAGAGATCACTGAAAGAGGTATGCTGTTTATCTTCTATAAATGTTACATTAAATTTTACTTCTTGACTTTAAGAATAAATTTCTTGTCTTAGAAGGATAATTGAGCAAAAAGGCCATTATTTGTCAAATGCTAGTTTGTTTTTTACAAAAAGTAACAATATTATTAAATGTAGCATGAACTCATGCTTTTAAATAACCATGGGAAATTTGGAAGTTCAACTCAATGACTGCCAATGTAGTTTATTTATAGAATTTAAATTTTTAAAATTATACATTAGGTTTTATTCACAGAGGTTAATTTTTTTTCCATTTTAAACAAAATAGTAAATTTTATTTAAAAGCCTTATGTGAACAACCTATATTACTACTATATAGTTTACATTAATGTATAAATTTAACTTCTGAAATCAGTCGAAGTAAGTGTTGCTAAGAGGGAAGCATATTTACCTTAAACATCTACTTTTGTCATTGAGTTATTTCATCATTTTGAAAATTATTATATAAACTAACTTTGTTCAAAAATACATATACAGTGTTAAAAATCACCTAGAAATTACTTCATTGAAAACTTTTGAGTGTCTTGATAATTCATTTGTTATTGCAAGTTAACTGATACTTAATTCTTTTACAGGTCGTATGAATTTAGCCAATAAGTGTCTGGTTTCGCAGCTCATCTGTCAGTATGCACAAGTGGTTCTTTGGTTCTCTCATTCTGGGCTTTTACCAGAGGGCTTAGGTAAAATATTTACTTAATCTATAAGTATTACCTGAAGAATTCTTAAATCTTTATAATTTTGTTGCTGTGTTACAGTGTTTCAGGATTTCTTTCCTCCACCACCTCACTTCTGTTTTCTTTAAACCTTACCTTTTTTCTTACATTCCTCTTTTGTGTCTTTAGTACCTTACCCTATGCCTAATAAATACACAAGTTTTCCATGCATGTTTATTGGATTGAATGACATTTTGCAGGAAAGAATATTTGGCAAAGCATAGCTTCTGAGAGTTGGTTCAGTGATACCACCAGCTATAATTTATTTTCATAGAAAAATTCATTTTATAATCTGATTTGTCTGTCTTTTCCTCTTACTGGTTTAATATGGCTGTTAACTAATATCATTTGCTGTCATTTAAATACTTCCTTTTATCTACTGATTCATGCTAATATCAAGAACTAGGGAATGTGACTTACTATATTTTTTTAAAGAATATATGTATTTCTAAAGCCTCTAACTTCTTATATTTCTGGTATTTGCATTAGATTTCATTTAAACATGCTTCTCCCACTGGTTATAACTGCTCTTGACCTCATTCTTTCATATTTCTCTTAGCATCCTTGTTGTTACAGATATTTATGGGAGACTTGGTTTTCACATTTGTGCCTATATTAATAAAGTGATGTGTAGTGTTATTTAAATTTAGGAAGTCTACTAATAAAACAATATAAAATTATAGTAAAATACCAATGTGTGTAACCTAAGTAATGTTGGGATATTTTGGAAATATTACTAGTTTTTTTTCCCAACTCTTAACAAAAAATCTAGATGATGCTGTGCAGTTGTCAAAGTTATACTACAACTACCCTGTCATTCAGAACTACTACACCGGTCGTCGACAGAAGTGTGAGCTTTTATCAAGGTATAGTACATCCAGAACCTTCAAACAACTTTTTAGAAATTGCTGTAAGAAGTCAAGCCTTCTGAGGTAGAACAGAATGGTTATAAGATGATTAAATGGGTAGACTTCTCAGTAAAGGATCAGAGTTTGTTACTAACATCACCGTTTTATTTGTAATATTTATCTTGACCAAATAATGGTCGCGCTTATTTATTTACTAAGATTTTATTTATTATTTTTAGAGAGAGGAGAAGGGAGGGGGAGAGAGAGAGAGAGAGAGAGAGAGAGAGAGAGAGAGAGAGAGAGACACATCAGTGTATGGTTGCCTTTCACATGTCTCCAGCCACAGACCTGACTGGAGACCTGGCTTGCAACCTGGTTATGTGCCCTGGCTGGGGAATCGAACCACAACCCCTGGGTTCACAGGCTGGCGCCTTATCCACTGTGCACCAGCCAGGGCCTATTTTAGAACTTGAGTATAGCTCTTATTTCCTAAATAAAACTATTTATCGTGGTTTATTATTAGAGGACATTCTATAATTCAAGTGTGTGTGTGTGTGTATATATATATATATATATACACACAAGAAACCTTATTCAGAAAAAGACTAGAAGCTGCAATTCATCAAAAAAGTGTAAAATACCCTGGCCAGTATAGCTCAGTGGATTAAGTGCTGGCCTGTGAAGCGAAGGGTCGAGGTTCATTTCCTGGTCAGGGCACATGCCTGGGTAGTGGACCACAGGCAACCGTGCATTGATGTTTCTCACCCTCTTTCTCGCTCCCTTCTCTTCTCTCTAAAAAAAATGAATAAATCTTTTTTAAAAAGAAAAAACGCATAAAATATATCAGTTATTTTATATTCTTTTCATTAACAGTTACAGTTGAGCACTTGGACAATTATTTTTTTAATTCCTCCCCAACTCTTCTCTGGTAGTTGGGGTCATTACTTCTAGGTGTTTAATGCTTTTGTTTTGATTATAATAATTACCGCTAATACTAAGTAATCCTTAATGTTGCCCTTATTGCAGAGGGAAGTGGAACCCTGATTATTTGATGATCGATGGAATGGTTTCTCAGTTAGGAGATCGAGTTGAGAAGTTGTGGAAGCGGGATGAAGGAGGAACAGGAAAATACCCTCCTCCTAGTCTGCATGTAGGTTTACAGTAACATGGTGTCACAAACAGGGTCTACAGAGTTGTAGGGAGGGAGGTATGCTTAGTTGTACTGTCACACTTGGCACAAGGTTGGGAGAAACGAGCATGAATGAATGAGTATATAAAATGCACTGAATTTTTTTTAATATCTTTTCTAGGCACTACTTGACATATATCTACTAGACAACGTTACTGAAGCAAGCAAACATTCTATTGTATCCTTTAAATTTTTTAATCAAATAATTAATTCATGCATTACCAAAATCATAAAATTCAGTCTTTTTTTAAAATGAAGGTTCTATTTTATTTTATAAATAAGGGATGTGTAGATTGGGTTAAGATGGTCTATGATTAACCTGAAACCACACAGAATTTTGGAGGTTTTTTGTAGGGATAAGGGTCCGTGGCTTTCAACAGATTCTCAAATATGTCTTAGACACTGTCTAAGTTAAGATCAGCTGTTCTAAAACATTACTGGCAAGTAGTCATTCTCAAATAGGTTAACTTATGTACTAAATCTGGATATTTACACTAGCTTAATATTACCTTAGGTATTGTGTTGAGCCCTGTGGTCTTTGCAATAAGGTTTTTGTACTAATGTTGGTTATTAGTCTAAAAGCATGTTCTGTTTATGATTTTTAAAATACATGATGTGCTTGCTTAAGTTGCCAGGTTTTGCTGGATAACTGAAATTTTATCTATAGCTTTGATTCTTAAATTTGCTAAGCCACTGATTTCATAAAGTATACTTTTAAGTACCAACTTGTATTGGTACTTAAAACTGAGAATGAATGTAGTTGTAGGATTAGCTGTTCCCACATTTAATTAAAACTATACTTCTAGCTGGATATCCATAAAAGCTTACTAAGCAGTAAAGTCTTTAAAGAAACTTTCCTGCTGTATCCTGTTGCTATTAGACCTATGTACTTAGGTGTGTTTCTTTTTCTGTTTTTGTCCTTAATCTTCTTTTTTAAAGACCATTTATTTGCTACTTGATATTATATATTCCTTCCCGAACAAAACGGATACTTCCATTGAATCATTTCCAACTGCCTTTGCCATTTCTTGGGACCAGGTTAAACTAATTCAGGGGTTTTGGCTGATAGATCATAATGACTATGAGGTAAGTCTGTTAGTTCACATAGAATGAAAAATTTTGTAACCTAAAAGTACATAATGACTAGTTCTGGCCACGTGGCTCAGTTGTTTGGAACATTGTTCTCTATATACCCAAAGGGTTGTGGGTTCAATCCCCAGTAAGACCTCAGATGGGAGGCAGCTGATCTATGCTTCTTTCTCTCTCTCTCTCTCCCCTCACTTTTCTATTTAAAATCAATGAAAAGATATCTTAAGGTGAGGATTAAAAAATAAGTAAAACTATAACAAATTTGAAATTAAAGATGTGATGCAGTCTACTTCTAGAAATAACTTACAGGGTTAAATAATGCATTTATTGCCTTAAGCAGTAAGAATATAAAGACAAAACAGTTAAGAACTCCAGGTATCTCACCACCTCAAGAAGGAAACAAGTGAACAAACTACTAATAGTGCAGATGTGGTAATTATGTTAGAAATGTGTTTAGTGTTTTGAGAGAACCACAAAAAGCAGGATTTGGCTTTGATGTAAGAAGTTGGTGACAGGAAGATTGTATATAATAGCTTAAGGAGGTGTCAGATGTGTAAGGCTTTTGATTAAGGCTTCTATTTAAAATAAGGTGTGTCATAGATTAAAATAGATCTTTTCAGTTTATATTTACACTGGTTTTATCTCAATTTTTTGGCTTTAGTAGTGCCTGTCTTTTTGTAGATATGGTACTTTGTCTAAATGCAAAGCATCATATTTGGCCCTGGCTGGTGTGGCTTAGTGTATAGAGCACCTGCCTGCCAACCGAAAGGTCACCAGTTCTACTCCCAGTCAGGGCACACGCCTGGGTTGCTGACCAGTTGTTGGCAGCATATGAGAGGCAAGGGATTGATGTATATCTCTTGCACATTGATGTTTCTTTCCTTTTCTTTATCCACCCCCACTCTAAAGATAAATGTTTGTTGTGTTTTTTAAGGATCATTTTTGTATTTACCAATTTTCATGTTATTTTGCAGAATGGTTTGGATCTTCTGTTTCACCCAGCTACTGCAAAACCTGTGTCATGGCAGCATTCAAAGATTATTCAAGCCTTTATGAGTCAGGGTGAGCACAGACAAGCCCTCAGATATATTCAGACAATGAAGCCAACAGTGTCCAGTGATACTGATATTACCCTTCACATCACTGTTTTGCTTCTTAATAGGTAAGTACATATTTTGAAAGTATAGTCAAATTGTTGATCATACCTATGGAATTGATGAAATTGCAATATATAGTTTGCTTTTGCTGTTTTACATTATAAATTCTTTATCTTTCAATCTTAAGAAAAATGTACATCTTTTATCTAGAATAAATTATTTACCTTAAATAAAAGGGGAACCCAAACTGAGGTTTAAAATTGTCTTTTTTTTTTTTGGCTGGTGTGGGTCAGTGAGTTGGTCATTGTCCTGCATCTGAAAGGTCGCCTATTAATTCCTGGTCAGGGCACAAGCCTGTGTTGTTGTCCTTGGCTTAGGGTGTGTGAGAGGCAGCCATCATTGTTTCTGTCACACATTAATGTTTCTTTCTTGCTCACTTTGTCTTTCTCTGAAAATAAAATTTTTTAAAGTACCTAGAGGAAGAATAAAGTTACATTGAGTTGGTTATTATACATATACATACATACATACATATATATATGTGTGTATATATATATATGTGTGTGTGTGTGTGTGTGTGTGTGTGTGTAATTTGTTTATTTTAAGAAGGAGGAAAGTGTAGGCAGGAGCAATGGAGGAAGGGAGAGAAAGAGAAATACCATTTTGTTGTTCCACTTAATTTATGCATTCATTGATTAATTCCTCTATTTGTTCAGACCGGGGATCAAATCTACAGCCTAGGCATATCAAGAAGATGCTCTTACCTGGCTGGTAGCACAGTGGATAAGGTGCCGGCCTGCGAACCCAAAGGTCGCAGGTTCAATTCCCCAGCCAGGGCACATTACCAGGTTGCAAACCAGGTCTCAAGTCAGGTCTATGGCTGGAGGCAGGTGAAACGCAATCATACATTGATGTCTCTCTCCCTCTCTGCCTCTCTCCCTCTGTCTAAAAATAATGAAATAAAATCTTAAAATAAAAAAAAAAAAAAAAAGAGGATGCTCTAACCAACTAAACTACCCATCTAGGGTGATAATTTTTTAAGGGTATATTCCAATGATGGTAATCTTATTTTTGGTAATATTGGTTGCTTGGGTTATTGCAATTCTTTACATTTGAATTTCCATTGCATTCTTATAGAAAGGAATTTTTAAAGCATCTGTATAATCAAATTTCATATCAACATTTTAACAGAATTTGAGCAAGTGATATCTTTATATTGCTCCTTCACTTGACAGTATTTTAATGTTATTTAATTAGCATATTTATAGCAATACTACTGTAATATTTGTCATTTTATTAATGGTGACTTGTTAAATGGCATGACTGAAAATATAGTGGTCTGGTTTTTGGGTTTTCTTAACTAAGTAAGTTAGGGAAATTGTTTAGAATTGAAATTTATTACCAAATTATAACTTTATTGTATACAACTTATATTTGGTTGGTTATTTTCATATTTTTAGAAATTGGTCATTTCATCCCAAATAGTCATTTGTGAACAAAACAGCAAGTTAGTGTTAGCAGCCTGAAACTTAAGTTTCCTTTTGTTCTCTTTGGTTAAACAGAATGTATTTCTGAGGGGAGAGGGTTGGATCAGAAGAAAATTTCTGGTGTTTAATAGTAGGTTGGCTAAACATGAGGAAATTTGGTGTCCTCAAAAATAATGAATCGGGCAGTATTTGTAGAATTAGGGTGAACAGAAGTGTTTGGATAGGCCCTGGCCGGGCAGCTGAGTGGATTAAGTGTTGTCCTGATACACCAAGGTTGAGAGTTCAATCCCTGGTCAGAGCACATACAAAAAAACAACCAGTTGATGCATGAATCAGTGGAACAACACATTGATATTTTTCTCTCAAAACCAAATTTTAAATGTTTAGCTAGCTAAAAATATGTCAAGAATGAATATGAAAAGCTAAAAGTGACAAATGATTAATAAAGGGATAAAGAGTTCTAACACTGGGTTGGTGAGTAGCATGTAAATTTTTTTCAGTTCCCTATGAGCTTCTTCAGTGACTTTAAAGAGGCAGTAATTGATCACTCATGCTTACATCAAAATGCAGATGTTGGAGCCTTAGAAAACACTTTAAAAGGCTGCTGTCTTTTCTTTTTGATTCTGTTGTCCTTTGATTCATTTGTAACACATTGCTCTGAATTGCTAGATTCTCATTTCCTCTTACTTAACCATAGCAAAAATTATATAATGTAATCCCTAAACCTTGTTTTTCTTTCTTTTTAAGAAAAAGAAAGAAAAATTTTAAGAAAAATTTTATTCATTATTTTTAGAGGGAAGGGCAGGGTAGGAGGAAGAAGAGGAGAGAAACATCAGTCTATGGTTTCTTTTCATCTGCCTCCAGCTGGGGACCTGGCTGAAGAACTGGCTATGTGCCCTGACTAGGAATTGAACCAGTGACCCTTGGGTCACAGGCTGGCACCAGTCCACTGAGCCACACCAGCCAAGGCTAAACCTTGTTTTTATTGAGTACAGTAAAGCTTCTATTATCCAGTGTCCAGAAATCTAGCAACATTGTGTCCTATACAGCAGATTCAGAAATAAAAAGGACCACTCAGTTTCCTCAAATGTATTTGTTATGAATACTAATTGCCATAACATAGTTCACGTATTCTATTTCTATTTTTAGAGTACATTTATTACAACTAGGGACAGTGAAACAAGGATGAGTTATGGATGAAAGAAGCAACAGGAAGGAGCCCAGGCAGGGCTTTTTTGGTTCACTTTAAAGTCAGAGAAAGGAAGGCCTTGGAGATGGGTCAAGGGGGTTAGCTGAGGACAAGCTTCCACTGCCCAATGCTCCCCTGGTTGCAAATCCAGTGGGGACCCTTCGAGTTTAGGAGGTGCACACTTGAGAGAAAAGGAAGGTGTGAGCATGCTCCCTGGAGTGGGTGTTTGCCAGTTCATATATTGTTCCTTATGTGTAATTTATTACCAGTCTTTATCTTAGTAGTAGTATTTCAGTAAAAACTATAACTAAAGGGTTTTCTAAAAAGATTTTATTTACTTATTTTTAGAAAGAGGGGAAGGGAAAAAGAGAAACATCAATATGTGGTTGTCTCTCGTGCACCCCCAACTGGGGGGCCTGACCTGCAACCCAAGCATGTGCCCTGACTGATAATTGAACTGGCAAACCTTTGGTTTCCAGGCAGTACTCAGTCAACTCAGCCACATCAGCCAGGGGTTAAGTACTCTTAAGTTACATGTACAAAGTATCTCCGAGAATAATTAGGTAGATTATTTGTTTTAAGCATTTTAAATAACTTTTAAAACTAAATTTTGATAATATTGATTTCAGGTGCATGATTGAGGCCTGGAGTTTATTGCGACACCATTCTAATAGATTGAACATAGAGGAGTTACTAAAGCACACATATAAAGTTTGTCAGGAAATGGGCTTAATGGAGGACTTATTAAAGTTACCATTTACAGACACTGAGCAGGTAATGACTTATCGATTAAAACTTGTCAGAAATTCAGGACGGATCAGTAGCTTACAAATCTATTATGTTCTTCCTAGGAGTGTTTGGTGAGATTTCTGCAGTCCAGCACCAGTGTTCAGAATCATGAATTCCTTTTAGTTCACCATTTACAGCGTGCCAATTACATCCCTGCCTTGAAACTGAACCAAACGCTGAAGAGTAATTTTACAACGGTACAGTTAAACTTGTTTTATCATGGGGGAGAAGAGAATAAGGAAAACAGTGACTTTTATCCAAGAGCTTGTAGTCTATATAAATTTTGAGCTTGGAGAATCGAGCTTGTAGTCTATATAAATTTGAGCTTGGAGAAGCAATCTTCTTCTTATCTTCTGTAGCAGAATTAGGAACAGGGTTTTATTACTCACCTAATTCTTTTATATATGCCATTTCTATTTAGATATCTGTCTACAATCTTGCCAGACTAACCACTTTCCTGAGGGAAAATGAGAGAGTGAGGTAGAGGACAGCAGTAGAAACTATGTAGTGCGAAGAGCATGGACTTTAGGGATCAGACTGATTCTTAATTTGCTCTATGCTTGGAACATAACTCTGTGCCTTGGGTTCCTCGTATGTAAAATAATCTCTTTGTGAGGATGTACAAAGGTGATTGAACAACGTACATAGTACTGACACATGTAGAAGCTTAGTAAATGACTGCTGATGTTTTTTATTAGTTACAAAGAATCAAGGCTAGATAGGAGAGACTTGGACTTCATTGACAGATGAGGTTTGGTAATTAGGTGTGTGTATGAGATCCTTGGTTTGGAAGAATGGACCAGTAGGGAAGAAGAAGATATTCTTGAGTGTTTATATTTTAAATGGTAACTTGATAAACCTGTCACCTAACATATGTGAAATTACATTTTTACCACTTACGATATATTCAATAGAACGATCGTGATCCTCACTTGCGGGAGAGATCAGTGGCTCGAAATTCTATATTAGACCAATATGGGAAAGTTCTTCCTAGAATCCATCGAAAATTGGCCATTGAGCAAGCTAAGCCTTACCATGTGCCAGCGCTGTCAATTATTCGAAAAGGTACGGTTTCATTGAAAAATGTCAAAGAACTGAGTTAGAAGATACTAAATAATTACCTTCTGTCACCATCACTATCTTATATTTTAGTTCATTTTTGCTTTGCATCATCACAGTGGTGCTTTTTTGCTTTTTTTTTAATTGGCAATTCATCCCCCAAAACATAAAGCTTTCTTGAAAGCTTTTACAGTTTATTTAGCAATGTAGTAAAACATGGAAGAACTCTTTATTTCACTTGAGACTCCTGTCCAACTTTCAGAGAACATGTAATTTTTCACCATCTCCTAAAAACTCCTAAAAATTGTTAAATTTCTGCATAGATGTTGTTAAACCAAATACAGTTTTAAGCAAACTATCTGGTGATGTTTTCCAGTGATTCTTTTATATTAATCTTCTGTCAGTGAAATCCTGGTGTTAGAGATGAAATTAAATCCTACATTCTTCATTTTACAGTTTCTCGGCCCAAACCATTATCAGCAGTTCCAAAGCGAGCTGCAATAGGGACTGTGTTAACAAGGTCTGCTTTCATCCATAACGTGTTATCTAAAGTTGGAGAGGTTTGGAAAAGTGATGAACCTAAAAATAGCACCTTAGACTACAATAGGTATGTTTTTCTTACACCTTTTATAATCATGTTACTTGTTTATCTTTCCTGCATATCAGTAGCATTCATAAACATACCAACTTTAGAGTTTATTAGCATACGTAAAAGGAAAAACCCTTTATGTTGGCTACTTTCTTAGAAGACTTTTTGTCTTAAAAGCAAATATTTGCATTAGTATTTGTAAATAATTAGAAATGTTCAGAGTTTAAAACATGTTTTTGTTCCATCTAATCTTACCTTCTTGTAGCATTTTTAATTTAATGTCCATTGCGATACCTAATCAAAAGTATATTTTTGTTTTCTTTGTAGTCCGAAAGTAGAAGGGCCAGGTCCTACAGTTTGTTCCTTGCCAGATCTCGAGCTGCCTGAGGCATTTGTTGGAACACCAATTTTAAAAGCATCACAAAAAGTTTCTAGGTAAGAATTTATTATCACTTTTAAAGACACAATGTTTGACAGTAATTACATTAATTTTTAATTATTTTTAAAATGTTACAAATGTTCTTATTCCTTCAGTGAGTTTTTAGTGCTTGCTTTTTAAAATTTGGTCAGTATAGTAATTTTAGTAAATTTTACATCAGCTGGTAGACTACTTAAAGAAGCAAACTTAGCCCTGGCTGGTGGTGCAGTGGATAAGGTGCTGCCCTGCGAACCCAAAGGTCGCTGGTTCAATTCCCAGCCAGGGCAACATAACCAGGTTCCAAGCCAGGTCTCCAGCCAGGTCTGTGGCTAGAGGCAGGTGAAAGGTACCCAATCATACGTCGATGTCTCTCTCCCTCTCTTCCCCACTCTCTTAAAAATAATTTAAAAAATCTTTTTTTAAAAAAAAGCAAACTTACAATTATGAGCAAAATGAATTGTTAACTTGCTTTTTTAAATATAATCTCCTTGTTGATTGATCTATAAATGAAGGTACTTCTTTTAAGATTTTACTTATTTGAGAGAGAAACATCTATTGGTTGCCTTTCTCACTCCCCCATCTGGGGACTAGGCCCCAACCCAGGCCTGTGCCCTAACCACCTGGAACCTTTTGGTTCAGAGGCCAGCCCTTGATCCTGCTGAGCCATGCCAGCCAGGGCTGGAGGTAGTTTTTATAATGTCTAATAATTTGGGTTGACGTTGGTGGAAAGTATGCTAATCAAAATCCATTAAATTTACATATTTTTCAATGAAACAGAATAGGATGAAATCAGTAGACACTACATGTAGTCAGTTAAGTGCTGTTTTATGGAATTATATTTTGTATGTGATCTAAAATGCATTACTTATTTGGATTGTGGTTAAAAAGTTGAAGAAATCCTTGGACCTAATGCAATAATAATTAACATTTTCTTTAGAAAATAGGATCAAAATTTTTTTTCTTGATAGTTTTTCAATACAACTTTAACACACTAAGTCTTTTAGTGTAGGAATACGACTTTTACTCAGCAGGTGCTTGTTAATAGGCCCTGCTTTTGAGAAACAATCATTCGTAAATAGTCACCTAAAACATAAATGTTAGCATAATGCAAGGCATTCAGCAAAATATCTTTTTGGAATAGCTCAATGTAAGTGTGAGTAAGTAGTTTAGAAATAAAAGATTTGAATACAAATGAGGCAGAGAAGGAAATGAATTAGAACGGACAATAGAGAAGGTCAAGCAGGCCCATTGGATATTCTTGTTTAATGGAAATCTCAAAGCTGTGCTTATTACAAGTACAAAGACCCTGTATTAAGGAAATGCTTATAAATGAAGTCCTCAGCGGATGGTAGGTTGGATGGTAGGTTGGGTCGTAAGTACCTACTGTCTCTGTTGCTCTGCCCCTTCTAATTGTGAAAATCTCACCTGAACATAAAGGAGAGGATGATAGGAAAGGCACAGGAGCTCGAATATTTACTCCTGGGCACCAAAACATGCTGCGCTTCTCTGGGTATTCTCAGCGGAGCAACATAGACATTTTGGGTAGTTAAAAAGGTATTGTTTTTATTGCTAGAAAATACAACCACAGTATAGACTATTGGGAAGTTGGGAAAGGACAGGTGACCTATATGAGCCACCAAAAATTGTCACCTGGAAATTCTACTGTCACATTTCAATTATTTACCTGCAATTTAAGTGTTTAAGCTACTTGGGACTATGCCTGCTTATTAATAAAAGTCATCAGTGAGATCATTTCTACAATTTGATATGAACTAGGTACAGGGCATTATAAGAAACCTTTCAGATTCCATTTTTTGTCACCTCATTAATTTGAAAAGATTGACTTTTATTGGTGGTTCTGGTGGTCAGCCTCATTTTTATTGTGATGAGAATAATTTACAGTATAAAGTTTTCTGAGAGAACTATAAAGGTAGAGTGAACCAGTATTTATTACATACATCACATGTAAGGGAAAGAAATTTTTACATGATGAAAATGAATTGTAGTGAATGGATTGCTGGGGAAGTGTTGCTCTAGTTTCTTTAGTAGTTTCAGTCATTAGCAGTTCATCTTCATTTGAAAATAAATGCCTGGCACATAGTTGGGGCTCAGCAAACAATTGTAAAACAGAAGGGAGGGAGGACTAGAACTCCTTCCCACTCCCCCTTTTAAATCGGTTGTTATCTATAATTTCTAGTTTCTTTTTTGCTACTGAATTAATTTCAATAGTTTTTTTTTTTTTTTTAGTTGAACATTTTTTTAATATAATTTTAAAAAATTTTTATTATTTTTAGAGAGAGGGGAAAGGAGGGATGCAGAGAGGGAGAGAAACATCAGTGTATGGTTGCCTTTCACCTGCCTCCAGCTACAGACCTGGCTGGAGACCTGGCTTGCAATCTGGTTATGTTCCCTGGCTGGGGAATTGAACCAGCAACCTTTGGGTTCGCAGGCCAGCACCTTTCCACTGAGCTACCAGCCAGGGCTTTCATGACAGTTTTAAACGTGCATTTAATTAATGTACTTGACTAAATTTATATTTGTATTTCATGTAATGATCATATTTACCACAGAATTTAGAGACTTGTATTATTAAATGGGATACTAAATTTCTTTATTCATTTAGCATTAACTCATTTAATAAGTTGCCAGGATTTTTCTGTTCCTGTGTGTACTCTGATTACAGACTCCTGGACTTGGTTGTTCATCCTGTTCCTCAGCTTTCTCAAAGTTTGGGGTTTACTCAGCAAACCCCCCCAACTTTGGAACTAACATCCAATTCACAATTAAAAGGATTACATCAGAATATCTCCAGAGCTTCAGAATTACATTTACTTGAAACTCCTGCTATAGTTAAGGTGAGTGTTACTTACCTAGCATTCATAGTGAAGCTAAGAAGTTAACCATTTTTTAAGTAGCAAAGATAAATAAGCTATTGATAAGTGATATCTCTGGATAATCAGTGGTTTGTGCCTTTTTAAATTTCTATATTTTCTGTTTTTGTAGGTATCTTTCCAAAATGCTTTCTGTATTTTTACGTCTTATTAAATTTGAAACTTGGACAAGTTATGAAACATGTCCTCAGAACTTAACTGGTATTATACTCAAGGTTAACAATTGTGATGTTGTCCTCAAAAGTAATGCAAGGCTCTGTGTGGTCATTTTAAGTTGGCTTGTATGCTTTTAAAAATGCTTTCACATCCTTGGGTTTGCTTTTTATTTTTTTTTAATTCAATTTCTGGTACCATTTTGCTGTTATTCTGTCAAGTACTTTTTAGTTCTCAAGTTTATTTAATTCTCTGACTCCTTTGGTATAAGTTTATAAACTGTTAGTCTTGCCTACTAACAGACACATGTCTTTAAATTACTTCTACTCCACTCTCTCTGATAAATTACTGAGAAACCACAAAACCAAACTTAGGATGATAAGTAACAGTGGTCTTTTTACCATCGTATTATCAAAATGTTTTTACATATAATATCCCCTAGCTCCTTGTCCAGTGTTCTAGATCCAAAACCAGATTCTTTTTTTTTAATAATTGTTTCTTGATATCTAGCATTTGTTAGTGAGCCAGGGAATTTCTTTTCTTTTCTTTTTTTTTTTTTTTTTAAGATTTTATTTCTTTTTCAGAGAGAGGGGAAGGGAAAGAGGAAGAGAGGGAGAAAAACATCAACGTATGGTTGCCTTTCAACTGCCCTGGCTGGAGACCTGGCTTGCAGCCTAGTTAGGTTGCTCTGGCTGGGAATCAAACCAGCGACCTTTGGGTTCGCAGGGTAGCACCTTATCCACTGGGAATCAAACCAGCGACCTTTGGGTTCGCAGGGTAGCACCTTATCCACTGTGCAGGGATAAGAAATAAAGAGAGCCAGGGCTCTCTTTATTTTTCAATTTGAATAAAAGATACTTTAGTAAATGTTCATCCTAAAATAGTTATTAAGTTGAAGAGAAGGTTACTAAGACTATTAAGTTCCTGACACTTAATGTCCAGTACAGAATTTCTAATCTTATTCTTTCATCAAGAAAAGTAACCAAATTTTATGTTGTCTGCAACTAGGTTTAAATTGAAATTAAATCAGTATAATGTTTTGCTGCCAAAACAATCTTAGGGGGAAGTATCATATAATATTGTAATAGATTTCAGTAATCTAAAGGGATAATTTGTTTACTGGTCCTTCAGAGGAGAAGTTAAGTAAAGCATTATTTCTACTAAATCATTTTTATGCCAGTTATTTTTGTTTATTATAATCTTTTGAGGATATTTATAAGTAATTCAGGTACTGTTGGATTCTTAAACATTCTTAAAGTCAATCTCAGTAATTTAGATCAATTGTTATAAATAAGTTCTGTCCATCACACAGTATCTTGTCTTTAACCTTAAGTTTTCTAAGCCATTAAAAAGTTTTATCTTGCCCTGGCTGGTAGCACAGTGGATAAGGTGCCGGCCTGCGAACCCGAAGGTCACAGGTTCGATTCCCCAGCCAGGGCACATAACCAGGTTGTAAGCCAGGTCTCCAGTTAGGTCTGTGGCTGGAGGCAGGTGAAAGGCAACCATACATGGATGTGTCTCTCTTCCTCTCTGCCTCTCTCCCTTCCCCTCTTTTTAAAATTAATGAAATAAAATATTAAAAAAAAAAAAAAGTTTTATCTTACCTCTTCACTTCATTTTTAAGTTGACTTTAACCTGGGAATAACCAAGACTTCAGAATGAATATTGATGCACATTTATATGCATCTGACTGACTTATGAGTCTTACATATAGAATGTTGAGTAAAATTTTATATTTTCTTTCTATTAATTTGTAATAAAGCATGTTATTGATGTGTCTTTTGGAGATGAAAGTTTAGCTACCATTGTGACTCAGTTGAGCCTGTCTGTCCTTAGGTTTGTGCCTTTTATAAACAATAATGGTGGACTTCCATTTACTCTTTGTCATAGAAAGCTAAAATTTTGGCCATGTCAGTTACTTCATCTGGATTTGCTGAGTTCACACCTCAATCCATCCTGAGGTCTGGTCTTAGATCAACACCATTAGCATCTCCCTCTCAGTCACCTGGAAGGTCTCTAACTCCTCCTTTACGTCTTAAAGAAACTAGAATTTCCTTCATGGAAGAAGGCATGACAACAAAATGGATTGCTGGAGTAAGTTTGATAATATTTCAATGAAAAGACTTAAGATTATATTAATTCCCATAAATAGAAAATTAGATAAATCAATTTAAATAATACCACTATAGATTTTTGTATGCAATTTATAGATAGTCATGGAATCAGAAAATATTAGTTCAGAAAGAAACTAGGATGTGAATAAGCCAAACCTTTCATTTACAGGTGAAGAAATTAGGGCTTAGAAGCACCAAATTAAGTACCTACATATAGCTATTTGGCGGAAGAAATGAAACTAGAATAGACCTAATTTTTAGTTCATGCTTTTTTTTTTTTTTAACCTACATTATTTTTGCTTTTTAAATTAAGTTCCTAAATAGTTGTCTATTCTGGAGGGTCTATCTTCACAGCTCCATTGTGGATTAATAGAAACCCATCTTACCTGTTAAAATATTGGAAACACTGATTTATTAGTTAGAGAAGCAAATTATTAAATTTTAATTATGTATCTGAAGAATGGGTTTAGAATACATGAATTTTTATTAAGAGAATTTAGAGAAATACTGAACATAGAAAAGGGTGGGTATGATTGAGATATATAGCTTAAGACTTGACTGAGATTTTTACTAGTGAATATTTTTTTTCTTTTATTTAACAGACTGCAGAGGATAGCAAAACAAAGGGATTTGTTACCATGCCTTTTTATAAATCTGGAATTCCAGAAACTGAATGGCTGAAGAACAAAGATAGGAGATCTTTTTCTCTGAATGGCCCTGAAATGGACCATCAAGAAATGGATGTGAGGTCACAAAATACACCTTCTCAAAGTTTGGAAAAACTGGATGTGAGTAAAGAAAATAGCAATGTTTCAACAGAATCATTGGAGTATCAAGATGCACCATCACCAGGAGATTTTGAATGTATTTTCATGGCCTCTAAACCAGCAAGTTCTTCCACTGAACTAATTACTAATTTAATTGAAAAAACTGAGGATGGTGATAAAAATGTGTTTGAATCAGAAGTAATTCCTCTATGCCTGGAGAAACAAATGGGTAAGAACTCATTTCCAAATACTCAAAATAGCCATTGTTGTCCCTCATTTTAATAGAATTTTTCACCATAAGAAATACCAGGGATTAAGTAGTTAAGATGTATGATCCAAAACATACATCTTACTCTTTTCACTTGAAAATAGATACAGGGGGAGAAGAACTTAATGTGTGGGTTTTTTTGTTTGTTTTTTACTTTGGAAAAGAACAGTAATATTTAAGGAAGAAATGTCAGTTGTGATTCTGACTTAAAGCTTTTTTTTTTTTTTTTTCTTTTTTTAAAAAAGATTTTATTTATTATTTTTAGAGAGAGGAGGGGTAGGGAAAGAGGCATCAATGTATGGTTGCCTTTCACCTGCCTCCAGCTACAGACCTGGCTGGAGACCTTGCTTGCAACCTGGTTATGTGCCTGGTTGGGAATCAAACCAGCGACCTCTGGGTTCACTGGCTGGTTCCTTGTCCACTGTGCCACCAACCATGGCTAAAGCCTTCTTATAGCTATGAGAAATAATAATTAACCTTAGACAAGATCGCTATTACAGTTATAAACTTACCCAGTTTATCTAAAAAGCTGCTGTACTCTCCATCCCCACCTCCAAAATAATCGCTGCACAGTCAGAATTAATGCACAAAAGCCCATGAATATTAGTTCAGCTACTTAATGGGTCTGTGATGCGGGATAAGTACTATAACTATCTGCCAGTATTTTTAACTTTTAAAGTAATAGTACTACCAATGTGGACTACGTTGAGGGTTAAGAGAATACATGTAGAACACTTGCAGCAGTCTGTTATGACATGAGAAGTGGTAGATTAAAAGGGGACTCTTGGGCTAGACTCTGGATAATTAGAAGGAACTGCTTGTGGTCAGTGTACTGTCAGGGAGTAAACAAAAAAGCAGCCCTAGAGACTTGCTAATAAGTAACAGTCTAAGACCATGAATAAATTGCTAAACCTGTAACAAATAATTGTAAATTTCTTAATTTTGTGATTTATAGGCACTTTAGAAGATGCAGAAACAAAGGATCTCTTAGCTGCAGAGGAGGAACTTGCAGGATTAAATCACTTAAGCCCTATTCAGGGGGTTGAAGCTACTCCTTCTGTACCATCAACCCATGAAAGGTAAGTTTTTAGAGTAAAATTGAAATATTAATAGTTTTTAATGAAGCTGAACCAGTAGCAAAATAGTCTGTGCATGGATTACTTAGATCTTTGACATTTTCATATTTGGTCATGTTTTCTGTTACAAATCTCCTTTATACAGTTGTGTGTTATTTAGTAGTTACATAATATCTTAGAATAATACACATTTCCCAAATATACAGACATAAATGATGGATAGAGGTAGAACACATGTTCTTTGATGGTCCTATTTTTGTTGAAGACAAAGGCTTGACTCAGTCATGCATTCCTTCCTGCCCTTCCATCTCCAGTGGTTTCAGATTGGTCGGATGTAGGTTTCCTGTAGCACCAACGTAGAACATAGGTGAGATGGCTCGGAGGCAGTTTTTTGCACCATTTGATTGATACAAGCAAAGGTGTTTGTTTCTTTGTTTTTTAGTTTATTCTCAGAGAGAGGGGGAGAAACAGATTGGTTTCCTCTCATACGCCCCAAACCATGGAATTGGCCTGGAACCCAGGCATGTACCCTGACTGGATTCAAACCAGTGACCTTTTGGTTTGCAGGCTGGTGCTCAACCCACTGAGCTATACCAGCTAGGGCTGATACAAGCAAAGTTTTAATTGTGTGTGTGTTGCTTTTTTTTTTTTTTTTTTAATTTTAAAGGTTTTATTTATTATTTTTAGAGAGAGGGGTAGGGAGAGAAGCAGAGAGGGAGAGAGACATCCATGTATGGTTGCCTTTCACCTGCCTCCAGCTACAGACCTGACTGGAGACCTGGCTTGCAACCTGGTTATGTGCCCTGGCTGGGGAATTGAACCAGCAACCTTTGGGTTCGCAGGTCGGCGCCTTATCTACTGAGCCACCAGCCAGGGCTCTAATTGTGTTTTTATGATTATATGAACTGTTATGCTTCCAATTAGCTTTGTTTAGTACTTGCACATTTAGAAGGCATGCTTGATAGTGGAGGGCAGTGCTACTAAATTATTATCTAACAGATTAATGCCAGGTTCCATACATTTTGTCATCCACAAGATAAGCAGCTTGTATTAAAATGTAAATCAGGACACTTCTTTTGTTGAAAGTGAGCTGGACTAATCAGTGAAGTAATTGATTCACCTCGTGACACAGGCTCCTTATTTCATTGGAATACTGGACACATTGCACATCGATAGTGATAAAGATAGCAGTAATGCTATTATAGAGGATACCAAAAAGAATGCATTTTTCAGTTCTTTAGAAGTAGTAAGAAGCCCTGGCCAAGGAACTTAGCCGCTTAGAACATAGTCTAAAATACCAAGGTTATCCCCAGTCAGGGCACATACAAGAATCAACTAATAAATACATGAATAAGTGGAACAACAAACTGATCTTTCTCTCCCTTCTTTATCTAAAAATTCAGTTATTTAAAAATTGTTAATAAAAGAAAAAAAATTTAATAAAAATGCATATTCTACATTAGTTTGGATAATTGTAACAATCACAAAGCAAAAAGCAATCACATGACAGGCAACTTTGGTCATTGGTAATAATCGAAGTCAGTGTTCTCCATCTTGGCAAGCTGGTTTTCTTTTAAATATGAACTAATTTAGTTGTTCTTACTCTTACTATAAACATTATGATTGAGATAAATTTTATAAGTGTCTCTATAAATGTGTATATAATCCACATACATGCTTTTTCTTGAATTTACTTAATAATTATGTTTTTCCCATTTTTAAAAATCAGCATGCTTTAGTTGGGTTTTAGAGAAAGGCCAGCTTAGAAAAGGATCACTGTCATCATGTTTCCCAAATTTGATTTCATCAAGTAGACTAATACAGGTCCCATTGGTCTCCCATTCTATTTATCATATTCTTTATAGTTAGCATCAAAACATTGAACCTGCTTCTACTGAGTGTATAGGAAATATTCCATAACATATGAAGGTCTTACTTGGAAAATATGGCCATAGGTAATTAAAAAGTTGCATAAGTGTTCATTTAAACTGAGCAACATTTTTAAATCATTTTACTTGCAGTTTAAGACCATGCCATTACTGCCAACAAAATAAAATGTTAGAAAATAGGGAAAACAAATACAACATTAGTTGTTTCTAAATTCACTTGTAACTTTTATAGTGAAGTTCAAAATGAACTTGCATAATAATAATTTCCCTGAACCTCAGTTTTTTATCAGCAGTATGACAAGTAGGAGAGAGGGAGTAAGGTGTAAAGCACGTTAGAGCAGGTGGGATCTTCTCACACTGTAAAGTATTATGTTTATGTTTCTAAAGGAAAATTCTTACCCAGGAGTCCAGGGTACCAGTTGCAGACGAAGTACCAGTTGAAACCTACACCTCTACAATTCAAGCAGGTAATGGTATATGTGTGTATTATTTTTACTTTATTTAAAACAATAAAGTGAAATAATTCTAAAGAGTTCTGTTCTTAGAACAAAGGAATTGATTATCCAAATTTTTTCATTCCAATTTTTTTTTTTTTTTATCCCTGGTGTGTATGGTGTCTAGAGGTGTATCAGTGGGTTACTTGTAAGGCACTCCATGATTTTAACAGTGGACATCATAGGATAGTTTTTGTGGACCTGTTTTCCTTCAGAACATCAAAGAACAAAGGAAGTTATGAATCCCCAGCCAGATGGCATAACTGCTTCTTTTTTTATTTTTATTGTTGTTGTATTACATTCATCCCCTTTTTGTTCCCCTCTGTCCCCCGCATAACTGCTTCTTAATCATCTGGAAGTCATATCTACACAGGGCAGCTTCCTTTTTATTCCATGCTTGTGATAACTTTGAGACCAAGATTGAGTTTCTATTATTAGAAAATAATCGCAAATGACTTCGTTTACTTCAAGGAAATTAACAAGTATATGGAACTTTTAATTAATTTTCCTTCTGAGTACCTCTTCTCAGCCCCTAGCTCTACAGAGATCAGGAAGATGCGGTTTCCTCCATTAGCTCGCAGTTAGATCTGGGAGAAACAGATACCTTGAATGCCTGGGCCCTGAACCTGTCCAAGTATTTTACTTGAGGACATAATGCTGTTATAATGTGGTGCTCTCTGACTCTAGAACACATGCTTTTTATTATACCCTCTTCCTGCTCATCACATTATAAATAGGGTTTAGGGCAGGCTTGAGTAGACCTGTCCTCCATTCTCCCCAATTAAGAATGTAATATATTTTAGCCCTGGATGGTGGCTCAGTAGACAGGTGCTGGCCTGCAAACCCAGAGGTTGCTGGTTCAATTCCCAGCCAGGGCACATAATCAGGTTGCATGTCAGGTCCATAGCTGGTAGCAGGTGAAAGGCAACCATACACTGATGCTTGTTTCCCTCTCTGCCTCTCTCCCTTCCCCTCTCTCTAAAAATGATGAATACAAATCTTTTTTTAAAAATGTAATAATATGTTTATCGTAAAATAATGAAAAAAATAGTGTAACATGTAAAGTAAAAAACCCCATAACCTGCTTAAAGCATCTATTTCTGAATTGTTTTTCTGTGCATATTTTTCCCCCTATGTTGAAAGAGTGCAGGGGCTTGCACCAGACTGCTTGGGTTCATAACCTAGTTCTGCACTTACTGTGTATAAGTTTAAGACATTTTCCTTGTTACTAGTTTAGATGGACCCTGTCCTTTGTAATGCTTATGTATAATAGTATTCCATAGTATGGATGTTCTCTGGTATACTTAACTAAGTTTGTTGAACATTTGAGCTGATCACTATTTTTGTTTTGCTATTTTATTTCTGCAGTGAATCTTCTTGGGTACATATTTTTGCAAATCTCTGTCAGTATTTTTCTTTTCTTTTTTTAAAATTTATTTTTATTGTTGTATTACACCCATCTCCTTTTTTCTCCCCTCTCTGTCAGTACTTTTGTTTGGTAGATTACTAAACAGAGACTTGCCAGGGCAAGAAGTAGGCATGTGTAAAAATGTTTTTCTCTACTTGGTCTTTTTACTTTAAAAACTTTTATTGATTTTTATTAAACTCTAAAGGATTTCCAATTTAGTTAAAGCTCTTTGTCATTCACAACTCTGAATCCAGATATAGTCTACAAGTACTAATGACATAAAATTTCGGCAAAGAGGAAGGTGAAAGATAAGTAGGAATTTATTTTTAATGAGCCACTCATGCCAAAGTTTTTTATTTTTTAAGTAGCATATCTTTGGCTATGTGGGTGCTTTCTGCCAAAAGAAAGCTATCTGTCTAGTCCTTTTCACAGTCAGATAAAAGCCCAAATTGCATGTCCCTCATGTAATTCTATAATGATTCAATAAGGATAGCTGGTTCTGTAACCTGATGAACATATTTCATATTAATTTAATAAGGAACAAATATCTGAGCTCCTCAAATCATTGATCATATTGATGTTTGATCAATTGCATATTGATAAATGCAAAAATTATATTCCAGTTGAGAAAAAATAATGTTGCTGTATTTTAATGTATAAGTTACATAATTAATGTGTTTTATCTTGTGGAAAACTCATGTATTCTTTAAACTGAATAACTAAATTCTGAAGAAACAGGATTAATGTGTAAATCCTCGTAGGTTTTTCCCATTTAAGTATCAAAGGGGAAAAGAGATATAATGATTTTTCAAGGAAATATTCTCAAGTGCACTGCAGCCTTTTTCCCTTTTATTTACTTCCCCAATAGTGTAGATACTGTTTTTTCAACCTAAAACTTGGAAGATTAACTCTCATTTTTCTTTTTAGGTGTGGCCGATGTCCTTGGTGCTATTGGAAGCTCTGGGCTCATTATCTCTGAAAGTCCGGTTATCTCAGAACATAGGCTTGACCAGGAAATTGCAATGAATTTAAAAGAAGATCATGAAATAGAAGTTGATTTACTAAAAGAAAGTGTTGACTTACCGGAAGAAAAGCCTCCAATTTCTGCCGATTCTCCTGATACTCAAGAAGTTCATGTAAAAAAATTTAATTTTTTAATTCTTTGTCAGTCTTTGTTTTGATTTAGTTAGGCTTTAAATCAGAGTTCAAGCCTAAATGTATTTATTTGATTACTATATAAAAGCCTCCTTATAAAAATCTGTGTTTAAAAGTATCTTGTGGAATATAAAAGAACACATCCTTTAAGTAAGAAGTTGTTTTTATTAACCAAAACCAAAAGGCTGTGTTAAGTCACAATTTTAATAATTTAATTTTTGCTTAGTATCTGGTTCAACTGAAAGTTCTTTTAGCTATAAGAAAACAGATACTGGCTACTCCAGAGACAAATATGTCATTGAAACTATTCAAAGCATATATTTGAAAATAATTGAATATGGTTAAATAGAATTTTTTCCCCAGGAATACTTGTGGGATATAATGATATTCACCTGGCTGGGGTTGAATTTCTATACATTCCAGAAAGGATTTTTTTCTATGGTACTTAATATGACATGTGATTTCTAAAAACTCCACCAATTATCTCATTATCAGCAGGCAACTTTTTATATGATAAATGAATTTAAGATGATAAAAAAAACCCAACTTTTAATTATAGAAATTTAGTTGTATAGTATTATGAAAGTTTCTTAACTCAAAACTATGGTTGTCCACATTCATTTTTAGGACTATTCTCACCGAAATAGTTGGTAAAGTCCCTGTTCCTTTAGTTGGAAAGCTTAAAAACTTGTGGGCATGGTGTAAATGGGAATCCTTATTTCTGGGTATTTCCAGTCTTTCATCTCATTGAATGTTTGGGGAGTGGGAAAATGTCATTGTCTAGGTGGGTGGTGATGTTCTACCTTCTGGTCAGGAGATCTCTCTGTTACTTTCTACCTCCTCCTTTTTCTCCCCTTCCCTTACCAAAAGGTAAATGCAAGGACCATTCCTTCTTCCACCAAACCCTTGCAGGAGAGGTACTGAACTTGAAAGCCTTAGGAATTTCATGGTTTATGCAGCCCCAGCAAAGGGAAGAGGATTGAGTCTAGCCCAAGGGAGCTTATGTAGGTGAATTCTTCTTCAACCTTATGGGGATCATGCTGTTTAGAAAAGTGTGCATAGTTAGGTAATTTGGGGATTATCATTAAAACACAGTTTGGGGGTTATTTCTTTTTCTCCAGTTAATTTTTTTCCTTGGGTTGAGAATAGAGTAAGTCCTTAATTATTCTCACAACTGTTAGCATCATAATAATTTTCAAGGTTTTGTTAATTAGACTGTCTTTTTATAGCCAGGTAAATGTGTGGATATCTATTTTAATTCCATACAGAATCTCATAGTCCTTTTCTGTCTAGTTATTTTAACTGAAAAGTCTGATTGCTTTAAGTGGATATTTTGTAAAGTACACCCATAAATATATGCCATGTCGAATGTAGCTTATGTTTAAAATTCATACACCCAGGATGAGATGGTCATTTTAAAACAATATGTTTTAGTTAAAATAAATACATACTGAAATTATTTAATCAGAGTCTTATCTTTAATTCATTTTAGGTGATTGAAAATGAAATGGTTGAAGTTCAAGATTCAGGACAAGAGGCTAGGCGTCTTTCATTGAATGAGTATCCCTCAGGAACTCTTAAGCTTCAATATAATTTTGAGACCATAGAGGAACAGTTTTCTGACTTGCCTGATAATAAAGTCTCTGCTGAGTGTGGTGACATTGCTGAAGTAGATGGGGAACTTTTTGTGGCTCAGAGCAACTTCACCTTGATATTGGAAGGTGAAGAAGAGGTTGAGACAGGTGATTCTGCAACACCCAATGTGCTGGCTATGGCTAAAGCAACTGATGCAGTGATGGAGGCAGAGCATGTGTGCACGGGGGAAAAGGAGAGCCACGGACATGCCGCAAATTCGCCATCTGTTGTAACTAGTGACCAGGAATCCCAGAAGGTGGAGGTGTTACCTTATGTGCCTGAACCAATTAAAGTCTCAATTGCAGAAAACTTACTAGATGTAATTAAAGACACAAGAAGTAAAGAAATGACTCCAGATACAATGGAACAGTCCATTCATGAAAACATACCTTTAATAAGCGGAAAGGTAATAGACTCCACCAAGTTAGGTAAATCTATGTATAAGACTGTTCAGGAAACAAATACAGTGACTATAAATGTAAACCAGGTTAATGACACAATTCCATACAGAACTCGAACAAGACAACGTGTCCAAAGCCTGGATATCAAAGCAGTGCAACAGGAAGTGTCAGCAGATGTCACTACTCCTAAGGAGCTGGGGTTTTCAGTTACAAAGAAAACTAGGAAAGCAAAAGAAATTTCTGAGGCTTCTGAAAGTGCCTTTTCTGATGTCAAAGAAATATCTCAGAACCAGGAAATACCTCAAAATTCAGCTACTCCTAAGAGAGGAAGGAGAAAGAAAGAAATTAATCAAGACACATTAGAGAGGATTAATTCTGTGGAACAAGAATTACAGGTTACTCCAGTCAGGGAATTAAGAAGATTAAGATCATCTCGGATGCTGGAATCAGCATCAACAGAAACTTCTTGTAAGAAAGAAGTTAAGCTTTCATCTGTTACAAAAAAGACTCCTAAAAAAATGAAAAAATCTGTAGAAAATCAGGAAACTATTAAAATTATAGATGATCTAAAAGTTAGTAAAGTAGCAAGTCCTAGCATAAGTACCAAAAGATTGAGGCATACTAATGTAGCCCCTGGAGATAAAGGACATGAACAAGATGGGAAGTTCAGTGAACAGCAGCTGCCTAGTCAACGTAGTAAAAGGATTAAAAAGAAAGATATTAACGCATCAAATGTTGGAGAAGATGCTAAACTTGATTTGTCCCAGTTGACTCTTCAAGCAGAACTGGATATGCCTGCTACACCTAGGAAACGTGGAAGACCAAGAAAAATTAATGCATTACAAGATGCAGGATCTGAGACTATTAAGGAAGAGAGAAGTCCCAAGAGTAGCAAATCTCTCAGCATCCGAAAGAGATCTACAAGAAACACCCCAGCTAAAAGTGAAAAGATTGATGTTGGAAAACCAACTTCAGAAAAATCAGTTTTAGTGCCAAACGAGGAAATTGTTACAGTGATGAGCTCTAAAAAAAAGATTACAAAAAGGATTGAAAATCAAAGCCAAAAACGTTCATTACGCTCAGTATCAGAACCATGTGTAGAGGAAGAAGTGATTCACAAAGAACCAAATGCCCAAGAAGAAAAATTACTTGCCAAAACTGCTTTGACTCAATTTTCCCGTAGCACAAGGACTAGATCTAGTAAGACCATCTTACTGCCGGACTTTTCTGAACCAGAAAATGAGTCTTTATTTTCTCCTCCTGTGTCAAAAGTTCCAAGGAAAGAGAGAGGTAACTTTTATTTCTGTTCAAAGCATAATTTTCATTTTATTCAACCCCTAGCTTCAAAATTGTTTTAAACTTGATTTGATTTGATTAGGCTGTAATTGATTATTTCTTCTAAAGATAATTTCCACCTCTTCCAAAACAAAACAATATTGATCTTTTAATAGTAAAATTTAAAGATCTTGTATTTTAAATTTACTTTGAAATTCAAGAATTTTTTGGTTCAATGTAATCTTTTATAAATCTGTCATTTACTTGACTTAGGTTTAATTTTTTAGAACAGTATCATTTCTTTTTATTCTGCTCTTATATCCTAAGTGATTTAATTTTGGTTTCTCCCCAAATGTAGTATTTTTAATGTAAGTACCATTGTGTTTGGCTCTTGTTCAAGGTGATAGACATAACCTTAAATTGTTTTGAAGGAAAACAGCAGAATTTACTGCTTAGGATGCAGAAATTATTATTAAGTCAGTAATATCTGCTGCCCCTACACTGGCCTAGCTACATACCCAGCCTCCATCATAGCCTCATAGCCTCTGATGAATTAATGATTGTACTGTTTGGTTGGCATAGCTCGTACTTTCTTTCTTTCTTTTTTTTTTTTTTTTTAAGATTTTATTATTTTTATAGAGAAGGGCAGGGAGGGAGGAAGAAAGGGAGAGAAACATCAATGTATGGTTGCCTTTCACCTGCTTGCAGCTGGAGATCTGGCTAGAGACCTGGCTTGCAACCTGGTTATGTGCCCTGACTGGGAGTTGAACCAGCGACCTTTGGGTTCACAGGCCAGTGCCTATCTACTGAGCCAAAGAGCCAGGGTCGCTTATACTTTCTTAGCAGGGGTGGTGACTTTTTCACAAGGGTAAAAATAATTTACTCTGTTTATCTTTAAAATGCAGACATATATAAGGCATGTAAATAGATATGCAATATATCTATACTACTAAGATTTCTTATGATGTGGAGGATGTATCAGTGAGGAAAGCAATTAAAAAGGGTTAAAAGAGGCCATTCATAAAGAAACAGGTTCAAAAAATTGTGTAGCTGGATAGACCCTATTAGGGTAGCTCAGTATTTTCAAGTAGGTGAGTTTGTTTTATTTATTTAAACTTGAAAACAGTTGCTTGTATTTGTGAGTGCTTTGGTGAACATCACATACAATTTCCTTGACTTAAGGAAAACCAAATATTTCTTTAAATATTTGAATTTTTGAGAAATGTTACTGTTCTAAACAATTGTACTTAATGCATTCATTTGTTATAGTTTTATAGCCTGAGTCCAGGAAAGGGCCCTTTGCCCTAGAATTATTTCTTCTTAAAAAATGTATAGTTGGCCCTGGCTGGTAACACAGTGGTTAAGGCACCGGCCTGCGAACCCAAAGGTCGCAGGTTCGATTCCCCAGCCAGGGCACATAACCAGGTTGCAAACCAGGTCTCCAGTCAGGTCTGTGGCTGGAGGCAGGTGAAATGCAACCATACATTGATGTCAAAAAAAAAAAAAAAAAAAAAAGGAGTATAGTTGTAGGAGGTCCCCCCATTTTTTTAAATTAAATCTTTAATTTTGGTAGTACTATATATATAATTCATTTTCTTCACAATGTTATCAAAATGTGGTTATACCTATACTTTTCAGTTAGCTGCTGTGTAAAAGTTAAAATGGAAAAGAAAAAAAAGAAGTACAGCAATGAGAGGGGCAGAAAAACATTAATTTAATTCTATACTTTCCTCATGCCTTGGAGAATTGTAATAAAATGTGTAAATTATTTTGTAGTATAGCAAACATATCAGTAACTCTGATCTTCTGGCATCTTTATATAGTCACCATCTACTGTAACTTTTCTATAATAAAAATACATGTTTGCCATTGAAAGTTCGAATTTAAAAGTAAGTACTCCCCCTGCCCTTATTTCATGAGCATTTTCAAATACCCTCATTCTCAAAAACCCCAGGTGTGTATGGTTTTTGTATTTTTTTTTTTAAATACATACTGGTAAGAATCCATATGTGGCATTTCATCTCATTAACGTGCCACAGACTACTTAAACATTCTTCGGTTAAGTTTTTGAGTTGTTTTCAGATTTTCTAATATAAATAAACACCTTCTAGTACAGCTTGATGAGATTATAAATGAGAAATTTAGGGTTGATATCTCATTTCTGCCACTTACTAGCCGGGCAGAAAGTTATTTATCCTTTCTAAGCGTGGTTTTTGTCATCTTTACAATGAAGGTGGTGCCCTACCAGGTTCTTGTATTTGTGACTTTAGTGAAGCAATTAACCACCATACAGTATAGCTAGTTTTCTTAGTTTCCTTTCTTTTTTTACTCTGAGGTTATGTTTTTACACCCTTAAGAACACCTCTCTCCTCTGTGCCGATTTACGTCGTATTTTTAAAGCTCCTTGAGGGAAGGATGGGAGGTGCAGCGAAGAGTGGATACAAATACATTACATTGAAAATTACTTTTGATTACATTAGAAAGCTAGAGGCTGTCCTAATCAAAACCTGTCAAAGAAATAGGTATCTTAGAATTTCATTCAGATGTGTTTTATACCCCAGAGGATGTGGAGCTGGACTTTTCAATAGACTTTTTAAATTTTCCATTACTCATCAGATATTTAAAAGAGTTTGTTTATACACCTGAAGCTATAATAGGGTATACATTTATTATTTCAATTCTCACTAAAACCCTGTTCAGCATAGGTACTCCTTTTTTTTTTTCTTTACACATGGTAGACATTGAAGTTCAGTGAGACTGGGCACCCACCTCACTCAGGGGAGAAGTGGTGGCATCCTGGAGCCAACTCGTGCTGGCAGGAATTGTCTGAGCCAGTCATGGTAGGAACCTTTATATCAGAGAAATCAGCAAAATACTGTACAGCAGAGCTGCTTCTTGCCACCCCTACTCCCAAAGGTGTTTACCAGTACAATCCTGGGTTTGAACCTGGTCTTTGTAACTATGTAATACTTACCTAGCAAGGCTGGCAAAACATGCACTCTGGAAGCTAACAGAGCTGGGTGAGGAAATTAACAACAGCTCTCGGAAGCTAATAAAAGCATGTGGAAGGTGCTGAACGTTTTTAAAGAATATTTCCTTAGGGTAAATCTTATATGAAGAATATGAGTCAGTCTTTGGAAAGCCAAAGAAGCTGTTGGTATGTTTTCTTTAGTTACCAGCAGAAACCCCAACCATTTCTTGTCACTAATCAGCTGGGAGCCAAAATAACTTTCTTACCTCATGCCTATTATTTTGTTAAGAATTATCCACATTAAAAGCAGAATTTGACAACTTAATAAAACCCTTGATTTTCCCAGTCAGTAAAGGAACATCAAACTATAATTTGATACTTTTTTTTTTTTTTAAGATTTTTATTTCATTATTTTTAGAAAGAGGGGAAGGGAGAGAGGCAGAGAGGGAGAGAGACATCAATGTGTGGTTGCGTTTCACCTGCTCCAGCCACAGACCTGACTGGAGACCTGGTTTGCAACCTGGTCATGTGCCCTGGCTGGGGAATCGAACCTGCAACCTTTGGGTCCGCAGGCCAGCTCCTTATCCACTGTGCTACCAGCCAGGGCTGATACTTTTTTTTAAAGATTTTTTTTTTTTTTTTTTTTAGAGAGAGGGGAAGAGGGAGTGAAACTTCAACGTGTGGTTCCCTCTCACACACCCTTAGTCAGGGACTCAGCCATCAACCCAAGCATGTGCCCTGATGAGGAAGGGAACTAGCAACCCTTGGTTTGCAAGCTGGCGCTCAACTTACTGAGCCACATCAGCCAGGGCCATAGTTGGATAATTTTTGATTTCAAAGATTTGTTAACGATATTCTTAATAATACTGTTAACATAGGCAGTCATCTATAAAGCACTTTCCATATATCACACATTGTTCTTAATCCATCAGTCTACACAATAATTTTATAATGCTATTGATCCCATTTTATAGGGATTAATTATAGGCATAGAGAGGTTTCAATAACTAACCTTTGGTCGCACAGCTAGCAAGCAGGTCCAGAAGCTGGGATTTAATCACTGGCAGAATGGTTCAACTCCACCGTGCCACTTCCCACAATGACATTGCTCGTTGCCATTAACATGGAACCCCTGTGGTAAAAACAAAATTAAAATTTGAGACTATGTCTGATCATGTGTTTTGTTTTTTGCTTTTAAAGATTTTATTCTATTATATTTAGAGAGAAGGGCAGGGAGGGAGGAAGAAAGAGAGAAGCATCAATGTATGCTCCTCCAGCTGCGGACCTGGCTGGAGACCTCTAGCTTGCAACCTGGTTATTGTGCCCTGGCTGGGAATTGAACCCTCAACCTTTGGGTTTGCAGACCCACCGGTGCCTTTCCACTGTGCCACCAGCCAGGGCTGATAATGTTTTTAATATATATTCTAAATCAGTTCTTAATTAAGTCATTTTATTTATCTGTTGAGTAGTGTCCTATCAGCTTGTTTTTTTGTTTTTTGGTTGTTTTTGTTTTTCTCTCTGCTTGCTTTTCTCCATTTTGGTAAGAACTTTTCTGTTGTTTCCCTTGACTAGAACAGTAAACTCAGAATGAGCTAGAAGGAAAGATTTGAGTTTCTTTTTTTCTTTTTTTTTTTTTTAAATAGGGTCTCTTTTTTTTTTTAAGATTTTATTTCATTATTTTTAGAAAGAGGGGAAGGGAGAGAGGCAGAGAGGGAGAGAGACATCAATGTATGGTTGCGTTTCACCTGCCTCCAGCCACAGACCTGACTGGAGACCTGGCTTGCAACCTGGTTATGTGCCCTGGCTGGGAAATCGAACCTGGGACGACCTTTGGGTTCGCAGGCCGGCGCCTTAACCACTGGCTACCAGCCAGGGCTGTTGAGTTTCTTCTTTGTAAATAAAAACCCTGTCTCTGGAACAGTAGGAATTAATGAAGCAAACTAGCTGAAGGTATATATGAGAATCATATTTTCCTACTCAAAATGTTTTAAGGAGCAGTGAAGGTTGAAACTAGCATAATACTGTTTTGTATCGGCTTTAAGTCCTATTTTTGGATTATAGCATTGTTTAGTTGCTCCTGAACATTTATAACTGCCCAAGTGATGTTGGGGTTTTTTCTGTCATTTCTCTCAAGGGTACTAGTGTTTTCTGTGTTTGGAGGTGTTTACAGCTGTCTGGTGGACATCATTTATTTTGAGTTAAAAAAAAAAACTTATTAAAGATTTTGACTTTTTACGAGAGAGGAAGAAAGAGAGGGAGAGAAATATTAATCGGTTGCCTGTTACATGCCACCCCTACGAGGGGCCTGGCCTGCAACCCAGGCATGTGCCCTGACTGGAAATCGAACCATCAGCCCTTTGGTTCACTAGCTGGCACTCACTCAGTCCACTGAGCCAGGGCTCAAGTTTTGCTTATCGGTTTATTTTTAATGTGATAACAGTATATATTTTTCTCTTTCTTTAGTTAAAAAAATAGAAGCTCCTGAACAGCTGAAGGAATTAGTTTCAGATTTATCTTCTCCATTTGTCTTCTCACCACCTGCTCTGAGGACCAGGCGGAAGAACGTGTCTAATACACCCAAACTGGTACATGAACTGGTAAGAAGTGCATGATTTTATTGTATGCTTGTTTAAACATGTTGTTTTGTTTTGAAGCAATGTTCCTGCAAAAACTTTTTAAAAAAAGAGCAGGCATTCATATTAACAGCCTGAAATTGCCTTGAGACCCTACATTTACTCCAGATTTGTGGTATGTTACCGGCAGCTGCAGTTTAAATTACCGATTAGAAGGAAATGTTTTTAAATTTTAATGTCTCAGAATTATCTGGCTGTATTTTTAAAATGTAGGTTTCTGAACCCATGGAATGTTACCCACAGACCACACTTCAAGAGATAGTATTTTATAGTTGACCCAATCACATAATTGCACAGAACCCCAAAATTAAAAAGTTCAAGGATTAAGTATGACATCCTTTTATTTACCAAAGTAAATTCGTAAGCATTTTTTAAATTATTAATCATTAAGCCAGGATCATGCAAAGACAAAGACTTAAAAATAATCCAGGGTAAATTCCTTGTTTTACAGGAGCTCAGTTTAATGGGAGGCAAGAACACAGTTTTATAGCATAAGAATCAGTTACACCCCGGTCCCCTATAGAAGGAATGTAACGGAGACAAGCATTCTTGGCAGAGAAAACCGCAGCTGCAAAGGCACAAAAGCATGACAATGGCAGGGCAGGAGGGGAAGTCTCTTGGCACATTAGTAAATAGCCCTGTGCATGTTTTAGGTTGTTCCTATGAAAAATGAATTCTGGTAAAGAAAAAAGAGTCTCTGCTGACCCAATTCTAAAGAGATGATGAGAGCCTGGATTTGGACAGAGGCAATGGGAACAAAAGTGTAGTAAACAATAGAAACATTCAGAAAATGAAACGGAGCCTCTCTAAGGATAAGACATCAAAAGCAGCCTTGGATGACCAAGTTTTCTACTAAAAAATTTGAGTCCATTTGGGACTTCTTGGGTTTGAGTTAATTAGCACATTTCAGAATAGAACTTTACATCTAATTTGGATAAATGTTTAGTGACTTAATTAACAGGTAGATGGATGTAGTTTACTACACACAAGTTCACTTGTGTTTGTACTTGTATTAGTTTTTTAATAAAACGACTGATCAACAATGTGTTAAGATTTACATTTATTTACTTATTTATTTTTTGCTATTAGGAAGATGATGGTGTGGGACAGCAAAAAGTAACAAGAATCAGGACTGAGAAAACAAAAAATGCCAACAAGTAAGACTTTATCTGTGCTGTCAATTTTGATATTTCTTAGATTTGAAAAGAGTCAGTTTTTTAAAAATTCAGTTCATTAGAAAAGGATAATCCTGCATTGACTGGTGTGGCTCAGTGGATTGAGTGCTGGCCTGCCAACTCAAGGGGCCTGTTTGATTCCCAGTCAGGGCACATACTTGGTCCCCGATTGGGGCATGAAAGAGGCAACCACTCACTGATGTTTTTCCCTCTCTTTTTCCCTCCCTTCCTCTCTAAAAATAAATAAAACCTTAAAAAAGAAAGAAAAGGGCAATTCTTAGGGGCACTGGCTCCTTGTAACTATTAGATTTCACTGTGGAAGTGGATTTCTTCATAGCATAAAAGGTTATCCACCCTTTTTAAAGTAGTTTAATGCCCTGTGTATCCGTTTTTGCAGTGGATGGGAATGAGATGTTTCATCTTTTCTTAGTAAAGATCAGTGACTATTAGTAAAAAGGAATTATAATCTTAAAAATTCTGTGATTATTTCACTAATATTACTCATAAAACTTTTTCCATGGGGAAATTACTCCTATCAGATACATTTATTTACGTGGTATTTTAAATGATTATTTTGTTTTTATTTTTTTAGAAGGAAAGGGAGGGAGAAAGAGCGGGAAAGAAATATTAATGTGCGAGAGATACATTGATGGGCTGCCTCTCACACACCCGTTCCTAGTGCATTTTATAAAAAGGAATTCAAGTGAAGCATGTGCCCTGACTGGGAATTGAACTGATGGCCTTTTGGTTCACAGTCTGGCACTCAGTCCACTGAGTCACACCAGCCAGGGCTACATGGTATTTTATTTATGCTACGGTTAGACATCATTAAATTTCATAAATATAAATTAATCCCTTTTATCTTTAAGAACTAATTTTTTTTTAAATTTTATTGTTGTTGTATTACATCCATCCCCTTTTTGCTCCCCTAAGAACTAATTTAATGAGATATTTGACTATAATAATGCTATTTACATATAAATTGGTTGTATGTATGTGGGAAAACTACTGAAGGGTGGAGCAAAAGCAGATCTACAGTTGTTTGTATAGGAAATAATACATTGAATAATAAGAATAAGCATTTTCATGTACTCACAACTGTAAACCTATTTTTGCCCCACCATATATTATGAAAATACATAATTGCTGATTGCTGCTGTTTCCAAATTGCTGTTTCTTCATACACTTCATGCACCTGCTGGGCCCTCGTTCCAGGACTGACTACTGATACTTGGCCAATCTTTAGAACCCAGCAGTATTTATTAGTACCATTGAAATAGTAGATTATTCAGCAATGATTATTTTTGAATATCCAAATTAAAGAGGGAACTATCTGTCATGTGAAACATTAATTCTGCCTTTAATTAGCTTATATGACTTAAAGCTTCACTTGAATTCTTTTTTATAAAATGCACTAGGAATGGGTAACCCCTAAGGTTTCTTTTCATATACTGGAAAACCAGTGTATGAAACTTTTTTTATAGTATGGTGTATTTATTCTTATTTGAATATATCTTTTTTTCAGAACCACAGAAAAAGAAAGTTCATGGTCACCTCCTCCAGTAGAAATTAAGCTCATTTCTCCCTTAACAACCCCAATTGACAGAGCGAAGAACAAGCCAAGGCAAACTGTAGAAGGAACAGGAAAAACTCTTGGAAGGAACAGAAAGAAACCATCTTCCTTCCCTAAACAAATTGTACGCAGAAAAATGCTGTAATTTTTTTTCAAGTTTTAATGTACACCTATTTGTAAAGTCACAGAATTGTGTGGATTATTAAAAATCATCTAATTTGGAAGACAGTAATTTATATAAATTGTAAATTTTTGTAAACAGGAAGTCTTCCATAAGTAAAATAACTCCATATGGAGTATGATACTTTTAGAGGAGGCATTTTTCCCCTTTTTTATATTAAGACTTCATACATTTATATAATATGTAAATATGGCTTATTATTAGAATGTTAAATAAAGTATATACTTCACAGTAGTTTGTGTCGGTTAGATTTTTGAGGGGGATTTCTGTTTCAGTAATAATTTTATAATAGTATGCATCAGTCATATATTCTTTCTCTACAGTTAAAAGTATTAGACCAATCTTAAAAATGAGGATGATTGAACTGTTCATTTTTTTTAAAGTTACTATTTTATAATTTATGCACTTTGCTTCTGTGATTAAGATTACTAATCATAAAATATTTTGGGGATTATTTTTTGGTGGTTGCTATGTTCAGATTGAATTATGGGCATGTAATTTTGCCACTTTTTTGTAGTTGTAACAAATTTTGTGTATTCTACCTCAAATGAGTAATTTTCCAAGTAATGCATTGGTTAAATGTAATGTTGGCATTTCTTGTTCAGCAGGCTTAAGGGCAACTATCTTTATAGTCTCTAAATTATTCAGAGACTAATTATCCAGGTTAGATTGACCGGTTCACTGCTCACTAGCAACTTCTTAAAAGGGTCTGAGAATGGAGAATGTAAAAAAAATCTCTTTCAGATATTCATTGTACCTTATGTGGACCTAATCTTGATAGAATGAGAAATCTGAAGAAATTTTATTATTGCTTTGAAGGAGCTTGCTACTGAATCACAGAAATCCCTTAATATTCAGGTTTTAAAACTGACAAATTCACAGGACCTCAGGCACAGACTATTGAGAATGGGGAATGTGTGTGAGTAGATGTGGGAAAAGAAACCACTGTTCTCTGCAGTATGACTGTGTAATTAAGTGGTGATCCTCGGTGTAGGCTATAAAATTCATCAATAAATAAGTGTTGTGAAATAATTTATAACAGGTCATTGATAGTGTGTAATGAATGGACCATTAATAATTGACTGTCTAGAAACAAACTGCTTTTGTTGGCTAAACTTCCAGTGTTTTAGTGTGAAGCATAAGCAGTGTGTTTCCTACATTATTTTTCTACCAACGAACAATATGAATAATGGGAAGGTGAAAATGCCTACGCCAGGGACTGACCGAGTGCAAGTAGCGGTGCGTGTGCGGCCTTTTAGTCAGGTTAGTGGTCACTGGTACCCTTGCCTTGTCGACACTTTGACTATGACTTGCATTTTCTTTTTAAATTTTTAGTTATCAAACATGTATTTAAGCTGCTTGTCATTTATGGAGTATTAAACTTATTTAAATGAACTTGTTAAATGAGTAATTTAAAGATCTAAATAATTCAATAAACAATTTCATTCTTTGCGCAAGTAGCACAATAAAGAAAACTGATGAGAAACGTACTGTCAAGTTAATTTTTAAAGCCATTGTAGTTTGGTAAATTTGGACTTGTGCTATTTATTTTTAATAAATATACTTGCCCTCAACAATAGATCATAAGCAAAAAAATGGATTAGACTTATTCTAGGACCTCATAGCAGTCGTTTATCTTTGATGACCAACACATTAGTTAAATTTTAGGATAATTCTGAACAATCAGTCCATTTGGCAGACTTTTGACCATCTGCTACAGATGAAATGCTGTACTAGAAACTGAGGATTCAAAGGACAATCCTTTGTTCTCCACTAGCTTTCAGTTTTGTTTTGTTTTAAAGATATTTATTGTTTAGAGAGGGGAAGGGAGACAAGGAGAGAGACATCAATGTATGGTTGCCTTTCACCTTCCTCCAGCCACAGACCTGGCTAGAGACCTGGCTTGCAACCTGGTTATGTGCCCTGGCTGGGAATCGAACCAGTGATCTTTGGGTTCGCAGGCCAGCACCTTATCCACTGTGCCACCAGCCAGGGCTGACTAGCTGACAGTTTTGTGGAAGTAATTTAGTTATAGCAGTGTGTACCATAGTAGTAAGGTAGATCATTTTGGCACCCAAAGAAAGACTAGCTCTTTACTGCCTGGAGACAGAAAATACGATGACCATAAAGGATAAGTAAGATCTGGATAAAGGTATGCTAGACAAAACACCACACTAAGGCTTATTTGACAGTGACTGGTCCTGAGTGGGCGACACTGTAATAATGACCTTACATAAGATTTGCTTTCTTTCCCTCTTGTACACCCTGCCGCTTTCTCTCTTGTCTGGCAGTATTCAGTGTTACTTTGCACATTTTCAATTTGTATCAGTTTTGTCCCTGAACGTACATTTACACTGTAGAAAATACTTTAACAACCAGGCAGATGTAGATAGATGGGCAGACAGATAGGATTAAGTAACTATATAAATGTGAAAAAATTAACTTGTGGTCAGTGAATTAAATGTCTGTCACCCCCACTACCACCCCCACCAAAGGAAATAAAACCATTTCATTTCTTAACCAATCAGCATACTGAAAGTAGCTATTCCAGGGTTTTATTTTTTTAATTTATATTACTTTTAGAGAGTGGGGAAGGGAGAGAAACATCAATGTGTGGTTGCCTTTCACCTGCCTCCAGCTACGGACCGGGCTGGAGACCTGGCTTGCAACCTGGTTATGCGCCCTGGCTGGGAATTGAACCAGCGACCTTTGGGTTCGCAGGCTGGTGCCTTATCCACTGTGCCACCAGCCAGGGCTCCAGGGTTTATTTTATACTGGACTTGAGTTTGTTTTTATTTATTTAGTTTTATTTTATTGTTGTTGTATTACATCCCCTTTTTACTCTCTCTTGTCCCATTCCCCCCAGAAGTCAATCCCACTTGTTGTCCATGTCCATGATCCTTCCATACTAGTTCCTTGACTAAACAGCTCCCCTTCTTTGCCTCCACCTCCCCCCTTCCCCCAGTACTAGGGTTTTAAATCGATGGATTAAAAGTAGACAAAGTTAGATATTTACACAACCTTTAGGTCCCCCCTTCAAAAAGATTGCATCTGTTTCAAGCCCGCGCCCCGTGGTGATGACACTAGACTAGCAGCCAGGAGGAGAGGGTGGGTTTCACAGATGATCAGAGGGTTGGTGGCTGTAGGTCTCTCCTGGGCAGCCTCCTAAAATCTGGACCCTGCTTAGTTTCTCACTTCATGGGGTCAGAAACCAACTTTATGAGTCTGTCTTTGGTGCAAGATTCAATACGTTCTCAGGAGCTTGTGAAGTCAGATGAACATGAGTTCAAAACCAGACTTTTTCACAACTTCTCTGTAGCCTTCAAGTTGTAAGCTTTCCGAGCCTTGGTGTCCTGTGTAGAATGGAGACACTGATACCTCACAGTATGCTATAAAATCACTGAGCACAGTGCCTGACAATTAGGTGCTAAAGGTTATTTATTTATTTTTTTTACCATAATCTCTTACGGGGTTTGAGATACAATTCACATTCTATACAAGTCCCTCAGTTAAAGTGTACAATTTACCATTATTAGTATATTCTTGGATACATGTAACTGCAATACGTTTTAGAACATTTTTATCAACTCATAATTGTGTCTCTTCACTATCGTCTTTATTCCCCCAGCCCTGAGCAACCATTGGTCTGATAATCCCTCTCTCCTTTATCCCTAAATATTTTGTTCTTTTTGATGCTATTAGAAATGGAATAGTTTTCTGAATTTTAGTTTCAGACCGGTTCATATTTTTTAGAATTAAAATTGGTAGGGTTTTTTTGGGGGGCGGTTGGTATATCAAGCTTGTATCCTGCAATCTTAACTCATTCGAACAGTTTTTTTCATGGATCCCTCGGGGCTTTGTTCATTCAAAATGATGTTGTCTGCAAACGGAGGTCATTTTATGTCTTCCTTTTCCATCTGGATGCCTTTTATGTCTTATTCCTACCCAATGGCCTTGGCTAGAACCTGCAATACCATACTGAATAGAAGTGTCAGGAGTAGAAACCATCATCTTTCTGATCTGAGGCAGCAACATTCAGGGGTGACCGTTAAGTAGGATAATCAGTTACAGATTTTCCTGTAGATGTCCTTTATCAGAGTAAGCCTCGTTCTAGTCTTAATTTGTTGACTTTTTATCAAGCCCAGGGCACTGCACTTGTGGGCGGGGACACTGGCAAACTGCCCTCTGAGTGACATCCCTCTCTAGGCTCCCAGCAATTGGTGGATAGGAGGTAGCAGCAGCCTGGGACCCTCTCAATTGGTCTCAGGAGTAAAGGTGATCAGCACCCCAGTCTCTGTGCTGCAACCAAACCGGAGCCTCATTTGGGTGTTCGGGACCGGGGTGGGCAAGAAAACCCCCTCTTCTCTCCCATACTCCCAGGGCTTCGCCTCTGCCAACAGGTAGATGAGGGCTGGGTGGGGAAGGCAGGTCCCTGCCCCTCCCTCCAAATAGGATCTCTGGGGAGAGGAAGGGAAGGAAGGGTCTTGATTCAAGTATCACGGACTACTTTCCTTTCTTAATGAATTTTGATGAATTTTGACAGCTTGCCCTTAGGATGATTTCCAGAGATTTTAAATAGTTGTGTTTTCATTTTTATTTTTGCGTTCATTTTCACCAGTTTCTTGGGGGAGTGGGGTAGTGGAAGTTCCTTGCATAGCTGGGGGTTAGATGAGCTCTTCTCAGAAGGTACAGATGACTAGAGACGAGCCTTTCGGAACCTTGGAGGGAACGGAAGAGCCACTGCTTGTCCTAACCACTAGAATAACATCATGAGAGAACAAAATGAATGCATGGTAAGTTCCTGGCTGAATTTCTTGCAAGGTATAAAGACTTGCAATACAATGGGGATGACAGGAAAATCTACAATGATTGAATCTGTAATTTGGCTCTAGAGAGAAAAGGACGCGGGGAGCAAGTGCGTGGTCTCCATGCATTCCAGGACCACTACCACCATACAAGACCCTAAGAACCCAGGACACACGAAGACATTTACTTTTGACTTGGCATACTGGTCCCACAGTGGATTTCACGTGGACAAAGATGGCGTGCTTATTTCAGCGGATCCTGATAGTAAATTTGCAGGCCAGGTAAACTACTTTCGAACATAACTTCAATGGAAAGGCTTTTTTTTTTTTTTCCCAATAAAGGATTTTATTATTTTTAGAGGTAGGGGAAGGGAGAGAGGCAGAGAGGGAGAGAGACATCAATATATGGTTGCCTTTCACCTGCCTCCAGCTGGAGACCTGGCTTGCAACCTGGGAAAGGCTTTTTTAATGAAGTGTTAACACTATAAGCAGTACAGTAATTTTTATGCATTCATGCTTCAATATATGCTTTCATTTGAGAGTTTGGTTTTCAGGGTATATTCCTTTTTTATGCTGAACATGAGGTCTAGAAAGCACAGCTATTGCCCATATAATTTTTAGGCACTCATCAGTTAATCGCCCGGTGTATTGATGAGGTTAGCAAAATAAGCAAAACTTGTGAGAACTTTTGTTTCATCCAATATTTACCGTATTATGCACCATTCCACCTTAAAATTGCTCGCAGTTTCATAGGGGGTGACAAACGCATTCCAGTGTTACAGCTCTGTATTCAGAATATGTATGAGGTACAAGGGGGCATGAAGGAGAAGTGGTCATTTCAATCTGGACAGAGCTCATTAAGCATCTTGGATATGTGCGTTTACAGCTTCCATTAATCTTACAGAAATTTCTGCCTTATTCCATCTGTGACTCCAGTTACATGTATATGTGACATTGTCCCACAGGTCACCAAGGCTTTTCATTTCCCCCCAATTTTCCCCTCTGTTCTTGTCTGCCTACCTGTCTTTTAAAACCCAGCCCAAAGATTATACCCTTTATGAAACCACCCCTAAATAACCCTCTGTCAAATAGTTCTGACTTCACAAACACCGAAAAAATCTCATGGACCCTGGAATGCACTTTTGGGGGAGGGACAGAATAAAAATATAAAGGGTAAAATAGTGGATTTAACGCCAGCTATGTCCAATTATTATATATCAAACAAATATGTTAATTGAAAGGTAGAGGTTATCAGACTTGATTAAAAAAAAAAAAAGCAGAATCCTATTATATGTATATACAGAAACCAAATTTAAATATAAATAAGTAGATACCTATCATAGAGACACTTTGAGAATCACAGAGACTATATTTCCATCACACAAAGTAGACTTCAGAACAAGGAATATTTCACAATGCTAAAGTAATCAATTCATTAAGACAATGATGGTACATACCTAATAATAATTTCAGATTACATGAATCAGAAACTGATAGAAATTGAAGAAAAAATAGACCCGTTTACAGTTGTGTTTTCATCACTCCTGTCTGCATATTGGATAGAATAACCAGACCAAAAAAAAATCAACTGTAATATTTTAGAAAGTCAGTAGTATTACAGAAGATAAGAATGACAGCAGCAACCTGACAATTATGACATCTGTCCCCGAAGTATGGAGCCAGTGTCAATGTAATTGAAGTAGTTTGCCCAGCTGATACTTTCAGGACTGACCTCATATATTATGAAACATATATGCTTACTTTTGCCCAACCATCACACTACACATCCTTTTCAAGTGAACATGGAACTTTAGGATAGACTTCATTCTGGATCATAAAACTCATCTCAATAAATGTAATAACTGAAATTGTACCAGATATACTCTCTGACCACAGTGGGATTAAACTAGAAAGAAATTAAGGATATTAGGAAAATTCACAGATATTTAGAAAATAACAAACCCTTAAATCATCCTTAGGTCAAGAAATGAACCACAAGGGAAATTAGTGAATATTTTTTTAAGATTTTAGTTATTTTTAGAGAGGAGAAGGGAGAGAGGGAGAGAGACATCAATGTATGGTTGCCTTTCACCTGCCTCCAGCTACAGACCTGACTGGAGACCTGGCTTGCAACCTGGTCATGTGCCCTGGCTGGGGAATCGAACCAGCGACCTTTGGGTTCGCAGGCCAGTGCCTTGCCCACTGTGCCACCACCCAGGGCAAATTAGTGAATATTAGGAACTGAAAAACATATATCAAAACTTGAGTGGTTTAATGAAGGATGGCCTTGCCTTGCATTCTCTCCCCAACATGGCAGCCTCAGGGGAAAAAGCCAAGGGGAACCTGTCTCCCAACAGACTTGGTAGCTGAGGAGGAGGGGGCTGGCTGAGGAGGCACGTGTCACAAAACCAGGCACCTGGGCTGAGGAAACAGGCAGTTAGCAAGATGTTACAATGACGGGTACAGGGCACCTCCAGGCAACCATCCCATGCTGCCCCCTGCTCCACAGGCAGTGTGGAAGCCCAACACTGACAGGAGCCATCTTCCCAAATCACCACCGAACGCTGCATTTCAGGGGCACCTGCCCTGGGATGTGCCAGAAGTTTCTGTTGAGGAATTCTTCAGTGCAGTACATTAACTGCATGAACCCAGCAAGCAGAGGTTGACAGGTTTTGTTTGATATATAATAATTGGATATGCTGACATTAAATCTCTTACCCTTGATACCTAGTTTTTTTCTGTCCCCTGCCCTTTCCCGCCATGTTTTAGGTTGTTTTATAATTCTATTTTCCCACAATTGACTCATTAATTGCAGTTCTGTTTGATTTTAAAATTGATTGGGAGCGGTTCCCAGAGTGCATTCCAGGGCCCCTGGGATTTTTGCAGTGTTTGTGAAGTCAGAACCATTTGACAGAGGGTTATGTAGGGGTGGTTTCATAAAGGGTATAATCTTTGGGCTGAGTTTTAAAACGCAGGCACACAAGAACAGAGGAAAGAATTGAAAATTGAGGGAAAATGAACAGAGCCCCAGGGACCTCTGGGACAATGTCACATATACATATAACTGGAGTCATAGAAGGAATAAGGCAGAAATTTCTGCAAATTTAATGGAAACTATAAATCCACATATCCAAGATGCAACCTACTGACTCAACGCAATCCCTATCAAAATAGCAACTGTATTTTTTTCACAGAAATAGAACAACAACAACAAAGTCCTCAACTTTGTATGGGACTACAAAAGACCCTGAATAGCCAAAGTGTCCTGAGCATAAAAATAAAGCCAGAGCGATCACATTCCCTGAAATCAAATTATACTACAAAGCTATCTGAATGATATAAAAACACTAATGAAGAAAGATCTATGTACTCCTTATGTTCACTGCATCATTACTTAAAATAACCAAGAATTGGAACCAACCTCAGTGTCATCAACAGAAGCATGGATTTAAAAAAGCAGATGTGCCGCATATACAATGGAACACTACTCAGTCAAAAAAGGGGTTTCCCTGGCAAAACCAAACCAAACCACAGGGCTGAAATGAGCCCAGAAAGAAACCACACATACGGACAACTAATACAAAGAGCCAAGAACACAAGGGAGGAAGAAAAAGTCTCCAATGAATGGTACTGGGAAAACGACAGCCCTATGCAAAAGAAGGAAATTTGACCACAATCTTCCACCATTCATAAAAATTCATTCAAAATGGATTAAGGACTTGAAGGTAAGACCTGAAACCAAAAATACACAGAAGAAAATATAGGTGGTAAGCTCCTTGACATCGTTCTTAGTGATGTTTTTAGGACTTCAATTGTAAAGGAAACAAAAGAAACAAATGGCACTACATCCAACTAAAAGGCTTCTGCACATCCAAGGAAACTATCAAAGTGAAAAGGTAACCTACTGAATGGGAGTAGTTATTTTTAAATGATACATTTGATAGAAAGGCCAATGTAAAGAATGCATACACATCATTAACAAAAAACAACTAATTTTTAAAAATGGGCAAAGGATCTGAATAGACATTTTTCCAGAGAAGACATACCAGTGGCTAACAGGCACGTGAACAGATCCTTGGCACCACTAATCATCAGGGAAATGAAAGTCAGAACTACAATGAGATGGTGCTAGGACCTCCCACCTTCTAGAAGGACTATTATCGAAAATACAAGCAGCAACAGGTTTTGAAGAGGATGCAAAGAAAATGGAACCCTTGTACATTGCTGGCTGGAACATAAATTAGTATAGCTACTGTGGAAAACAGTATGGCGATTCCTCAAAAATATTAAGAATAAAGCCCTGGCTGGTAGCACAGTGGGTAAGGCGCCGGCCTGTGAACCCAAAGGTCGCAGGTTCGATTCCCCAGCCAGGGCACATAACCAGGTTGCAAACCAGGTCTCCAGTCAGGTCTGTGGCTGGAGGCAGGTGAAAGTCAATCATACATTGATGTCTCTCTCCCTCTCTGCCTCTCTTCCTTCCCCTCTTTCTAAAAAATAATTAAATAAAATCTTTAAAAAATATATATATATATATATTAAGAATAAAACTACCATATGATTAGCTATAACATTTATGGATATTTATCTGAATAATACAAAAACTAACTCAAAGAGATACATGTACCCCTTATGTTCTCAGCATCATTATTTTACAATAACCAAGAAATGGAAACAACCTCAGTGCCATCAACAGAAGAATGGATAAAATTAAAAAATAAAAACTGTAGGCCCTGGCTGGTGGCACAGTGGATAAGGCGCCGGCCTGCGAACCCAAAGGTTGCTGGTTCAATTCCCCAGCCAGGGCACATAACCAGGTTGCAAACCAGGTCTCCAGCCAGGTGTACAGCTGGAGGCAGGTGAAAGGCAACCATACATTGATGTCTCTCTCTCTCCTTCTCTCTGCCTCTCTTCCTACTCCTCTCTCTAAAAATAATAAAATCTTTTTTTTTTTAATTAAAAATTTTTAAATGTGGTATATATATAATACAATATTACTCCATTATAAAAAGGTTGCAATTTTGCCATTTGTGATATGGATGGATCATGAGGGTATTATGTCAACTAAAATAAGTCAAATGAAAAAACACAAATACTGTATAATATTACTCTTTGGAATACCTAGAAACTCAAATGTCCATCAAACTTGTGAGTGGGGAATGAAGTGGTAAAATATTTATAAAATAGAATAAAATACACCAGTAAAAGGAGCTATGCAACAACATGAATGCATCTGAAAGCATAGTACTAAGTGAAAGGAGCCATACACAGAAGGCTACACTGTATGATTCACTTAAATGACAACTCTAGAAAAAACAAAACTATGGTTCCACAAAGTAAACCATTGGTCTCCAGAGCTGAAGGTGGGAGAAGGGATCTGAGTGCAAAATGGCTCAAAGAAACTTTTTTAATTAAAAAGTTTAAATATTCATTATGGTGGTCACCACATGGCCAGATGCATGTGTCAAAACTCATGAAACTGTATATAGTAAATGAGTAACTTTAATGAGTTTACTTCGATAAAGAGAGTTTTTCCAAAAGAATAAAGTCCCAAGGAATAATTTTAAGCAAGGAGGTGAAAGACTTAAAACACTGAAAATTCTGATGCTGATGAAAGAAACTGAAGGCAGCACAAATGGAAAGATATTGTGTATTCATATTTTGAAAGAAAAAAAAAAAAAAAACATTGTTAAAATGTCCATAAGATCCAAAGCAATTCGGTAAGTTGTGACTTGACCTGTTCACTCGTTCTTGAAAACTGCAATTTTTAAATAAAGTGATGTATAACAAATTTACCCTAGTCTAATTGATGTAAACAAGGGTTTATATGGCATTGTTCTGATCACAAAAACATCAGCACTTTTAACTTTTAAAAGCCAAAAACACTTATGATAGTAAACATTAAGATAAATGTTAGCTATACATACATTGAAGAAACAATTAAAAAACAAAGCTCGTTCTTTTCCAACCCGCTGACCCCAGTTCAGGGTCACTTGTAGCTGGAGCCTGTCCCAGCAGCTCAAGGTACCAGGCAGTACCCACCCTGAACAGGTCACCCGTCCTGTCCCTGGGCCCCTTGCACACCCACACTCACTCAGATGGGACAAAAAAGATGTGCCAGTTCACCTCACGTTCACAGGCACATCTCCAGGATGTGGGGGGAAACCAGAATATGCGAAGAAAACCCATGCAGGTGCGGGAAGACCCGCAAACTCCATACTGACAGTGATCCTGGCTGGGAATCAATGACTTTTTTCTCTCAACATTATAAAAACATGGCAGTGAATGAAACATGATTCTGGGAACTGCTGAATACAGATTCAATGCAATCACTATCAAAATTCCAATGGCATCTTCACAGAAATAAAACAAACAATCCTAAAATACATATGGAACCACAATAGACCCTGGTTGGCCAAAGCAATCATGAGACAGAACAAAGCTGGGGGCATCATGCTTCCTGACTTCAAATTATACTATAAAGCAATAATAATCAAAACAGTATGGTATTGGTATAAAAATGGACACATAAATCAATGAAACAGGCTAGAGGGCCCAGAAATAAACCCATACCTTAATTTATAACAAATAAGCCAAAATATACAATGTGGATAGTCTTTTCAATAAATGGTGTTGGAAAAATGGACAGCCACATGCAAAGAATGACGTTGGACCCTCCCTACCTTTCACCAATCACAAAAATTAACTTGAAATGGATTCAAAATTTGAACATAAGACCTGAAGCCAGAGATTCCCAAAAGAAAACAGGCAATTTAGCTCCTAGACATCAGTCTTGACAATAATTTGGATTTGACACCAAAAGCAAAAACAAACAAGTGGGACAACAGCACCTCAAAAAACATATATACATAAAGGAAATCACCAAACAAAAAGCAACCTACGGAATGGGAGAAAATATTTGCAAGTCGTTTATCTGATAAGGAGTTAACATCCAAACTATACAAAGAATTCATACAACACAGTGCAAAACCCCAAATAATCAAATTTTAAAATGAGCAGAGGAACTTCATAGACACTTTCCCAAAAGGAATCATACAAATAGGCACGTGAACAGGTGCTTAAAATCAATAATCATCAGGGAAAGGCAAACCTAACCACAATGAGATACTGTCGCATACTTGTCAGAATGGTCACCCATCAATAAATCAACTGGGCAAGGATCTAGAGAAAGGGAACCCTTTTGCACTGTTAGTGGGAATGCAAATTGGTGCAGCCACTCTATGACGTTTCCTTAAAAATTAAATATAGAACTACCATATGATCCAACAATTCAATTTAGGATTATTTATCAAAAAGTAAAATCACGCTCCTGAAAAGATAGCTGCACCCCCATGTTTATTGCAGCATTATTCACAATAGCCAAGACCTGGAACAACCTGGTGTCCTTTGATGAAGAATGGATAAAGAAGATGTGCTATGTTTGTGTGTGTGTGTGTGAATATTATTCAGCAATACAACATAAGGAAATCCTGCCATTTGTGACAACATGCATGGACCTTGAGGGCATGATAAGTCAGACAGAGACACAGGTGACACTGTATGATTTCATTTACATGTGGAACTTTTTTAAACCCATCAGACTCAGAGGACACCTTGATGGTTGCCAAAGGTGAGATTTGCGTGGGTGGGAATTGGGTGACGGGGGCCAAAAGGTACAAACTTCCAGTTATGAGAAAAACAACTGCTGGTGATGTCATGGACAGCACGGGGCTGTAGCTAATAATGCCGTACTGCATATTTGTTAAAGTTAAGAAGTATTAAAAGTTCTCACAAGGAAAAGACTTAACTATGAAGTGATGGGTGTTAACTGAATGTATTCTAGGTATCGTTTCCAATATATACATGTATCACATCATTATGTTGTACACTTGAAACTAATATAACATGGTGCCTCACTTATCTCAGTTATTTTTAAGATAGTTTTCAAGACAAGAGTTGTGCTGTAAAAGAAATCTGTTAACTTAATAGTTTTTCTCTCATCCCCCAAACATGATGACCCGCCTATTTTTTTGTTAACCACCTATTAACATACAGCAGAATTATTGTTTCGTGTACTATAGTGAAGGAAAATATTTCATACAGTTGATCATGGGATGGTGAGTAGGAAGAAATTAAAAAGGTAGTTCTAAGACTTCTTTTATATTAATACAAGCCAAATATACGAATAGCTGATGTCCAAAAGATATTTCAATAGAAAACTATACGGAAAAACTGTGGAGTTAACAAAATTTATAAAATGATTCTACTCTGTAAGATTTTATTTAATAAATTCTATATTACTTGATTGGTTTTCAATCTATAAAAATTATTAAAACATTTCCCCAAATCTATAATTAGCACAGAGAAAACAGCAAACTAGTAATTTTACTAAGCTTAGTAACCACTCCTTAGTTTTAGCTACTAGCTCCCAAGGTAGAGTAGATACGTTTTATGAATACTTTATTTTTTTTCTGGTGAGAGTATGTTTATGATGTTCTCTGGAGCTTCCCTAACCTTTTAGTAGTGGAATAATTTTCATTCCTACCTTATGTGAAATGAGTAGTATGATAAGCAAACTGGTTATTATTGTCTACTGGCCTTATAGAAATCATGCTATGTTGGTATTTGCTTCTTTCCCAGAAATAAAAATTATATAAATTATACAAAGGTATCATAACAAATGGAGCAAGTAGTGCTTATTATTTTATTGATATCAGAAAGTAATACTATAATCTTTCCAACAGCCTCAAATAAGAGGATTTTTACAGGCTATGGCCATGGCCCAGATAATGAAGACTGAGACCATACCCTGAGCAATTTCAAGCAATTGAGGGCACAGGTGACTGTGTCCCCACCCCTCAAGAAAAGGTGCATGTATGTATAGGCATGTATTGGAGAAATGCTTCAGAACCAGTAGTTCTCATGAAGAAAAGATCCAGGTTTAGCAGCAGAGGAATTGGTGTAGAAATCGTATGATGTTATTTCTTGGATTGAAGGATAAGGAGAAAGTAGAAAAGTCTTTGACCTGTTTCTGTTCCACTGACGCCTTGACATTTTTGTAGACTTGCTGAATTTGAAAGAACTAGCCCATGTTCTGGAAAGGCTATAAAATCCACAAATTAGTAATAACAGATACTAGCTAGTTGGAGACCCGTGGTAATCCCTGGCGATCAGTGTTTTCCAAAGGACGAACCCCTTTTCGGTTTCCAGGTTTCTTCCATTGGTTCTAAGGATCTAGAGTCATATTTTAAGTAGGTGGTGTGATGCTAGCTGAGGTGGAATTCATCAAAACCAGAACATTTAGCAGATTGTCAGGGCCCTGTGAAAAGCCTGCACTGAACGTGACACCTGTGCCCTTCCTTCCAGAGCGAAGTTTTCCACGATCTCGGCAGGGGTGTTCTGGACAGTGCCTGGCAAGGTTACAACGCCACTCTCCTGGCCTACGGCCAGACCGGCTCTGGGAAGAGCTATTCCATGATGGGGTTTGGTGCCAACAAGGGTATCATTCCGAATGTGTGTGAAGAGCTCTTCCGAGCAATTGACAACCAGGAGAGAAATCAAGAATACCAGGTATGTGTTATTCCAAGAGATCTTTAAGCAATTCTGCCTGCCCTGCTGCCCCATTTTGGAAATCCTCCACCCCAAATGGAAGTTACCAGCATCTCTATTTTAGGATAACGCTAACTTTGTATACCCAAATCCTCACTACATGGTTACAAAATGAAGCGACTGCTAACTAAAAGATTATATTATCTGGTTCTGTGGAGACAAACCCAAGGAAATACTTGTGAAAGGCATTCTGAGTACCATAGAAGTTGCCATCTTTAATACTAACACTAACTCGAGTGTATGGCTTCCTATCTGCCCTCTTCTACAAAGTTGTGGGTGTGTTATCATAACTTACTGATTTTTATGTCTCAATACAAATGTTATTTCGCTTCTTAATTATCCCAGCATAGTTTCTTAGTTATTCCTAGCATAGAGGCCCAAGACTGAATTTTAGGTTCATTTGAAGGTTGTTGACACTTTCAAGATGAAGAGTAACCATTAAACATTTAAAACATGGCAGTTAAATGTCATCAAGTATCTGAAAGCATCGTCTGTGTTTCTGCTTCCTCTAAATAGCAAAAGGGGTTAAATCTGTGTTAAGAAAATTTAAGGTCCTGGCTGGTGGCACAGTAGATAAGGTGCTGGCCTGCGAATCCAAAGGTCGCTGGTTCAATTCCCAGCCAGGGCACATGACCAGGTTGCAAGCCAGGTCTCCAGCCAGGTCCATAGCTGGAGGCAGGTAAAAGGCAACCATATATTGATATCTCTCTCCCTCTCTGCCTCTCACCCTTCCCCTCTCTCTAAAAATAATAAAATCTTAAAAAAAAAAATTAGTGATGCATCATCTTTTTATCTTAATTTTTCCCTGAGTTTAAATATAATGTGTATAAGTTAGAGAATAAAAATTACCCATAATCTTATCAGTTTTACCCAAGTAAAAGCTCTTAACATCTCAGTATATTTCTAAGTTTTTAAGTTTTTCAAAGTAATGCATGTATAGTTAAAAAACCCAAATGTCCAAGGGAAAGCCTTTGTCCACCACAGACAACTTACACAGGAGTATTCCACAGCAACATATTCACAAACCCACAGTTAACGTCATACCAGTGGGCAAAAACTAAGTGTTTCTGTTAAGATTAGAAACGAGAAAGGGATGTCCACTTTTACTATTCTTATTCAGCATAGTACTGGAAGTCCTAGCAATAGCAATCAGACAAGAAGAAGAAATAAAAGGCATCCAAATTGGAAAGAAGAAATAAAACTGTCATTATTTGCAGATGACATGATACTGTATATAAAGAACCCTAGAGACTGCACCAAAAACCTAATGGAACTGCTCAAAAAATTCAGTAAAGTAGCAGAATACAAATAAACACCAAGAAACCAGTTGCATTTATATATACCAATAATGAATATTCAAAAGGGAAAGGGAGAAAACACTCTCATAATTGTTAAAAAAAATTTTTTTTTAAAAACCTAGCAAAAATTTAACCAAGGAGGTAATAGATTTGTACTTGGAAAATTACAAGACACTGAAGAAAGAAACTGAAGGAGCTGTAAATAAATGGAAGCATATACCGTGCTCGTGGATAGGAAGAATTAACACCATAAAAATGTTAGTATTACCCAAAGCAATTTATACAGTCAACATAATTCCTATCAAAATACTAATGATGTTTTTCACAGAACCAGAATAACCCATTAATTTGTATAGAACCACAAAAGACTCCAAACAGCCACAGCAATCTTGAGGAAGAAGAACAAAATGGAAGGTAACATGTTAACAGATAACACTACAAGGCGAACCCAAAGGTTGCTGGTTCGATTCCCAGCCAGGGCACATAACCAGGTTGTAAGCCAGGTCTCCAGCTAGGTCTGTGGCTGGAGGCAGGTGAAAGGCAACCATGCATTGGTGTTTCTTTCCCTCTCTGCCTCTCTCCCTTCCCCTCTCTCTGGAAATAATAAATAAATTATTTTAAAAAATAATACTACAAGGCCATAGTAATCAAAACAGCATGTTATTGACATAAAAACAGACACATAAATAGAACAGAATAGGTACCAGAAATAAACCTACACCTATGTCATCAATTAATATACGACAAAGGAGGCAAAAATGTACAATGGAGTAAAGATAATCTATTCATTAATGTCAGAAAAACTGGAGATAGACGTGCAGAAAAATGAAACCACCTTCTTACACCATATATAAGAACAAACTCAAAAATGGATTAAAGGCTTAAATGTTATGCTCAAAACTATAAAACTTCTAGGCAAAACATAGGTAGTAAAATCTCAGACATTTCTCCTTGTGATATTTCTTTTAATATAGTTCCTCAGGCAAGGAAAACAAAAGAAAAAAATAAGCAAACAGGACTACAACAAGCTGAAAAGTTTTGCACAACAAAGGAAACCAACAAAATGAAAAGAACCTAGTGAATAGAAGATATTCCTCAATGATACATCCAATAGGGGTTAATATCCAAAATTTATAAAGAACTCATACAACTCAACACCAAAATAATAATCCAATTAAAAAATGGGTAGAGGACCTAAATAGACACTTCTCCAAAGAGGACCTACAGATGACTAACAGACATAAAAAAGATGCTCAATGTCCCTAATCAGAGAAATACAAATTAAAACCACAATGAGGTACCGCTCATTGAGGTGTGAGGTACCTCACACCATCAGAATGGCCATCATCAATGTATCAACAAACAAGGGCTCGTGAGGATGTGGAGTAAGGGAAACCCTCATGCACAGTTGGTGGGAAAGCAGACTGGCGTGGCTACTATAAGAAACAGTGTGGAGGTTCCTCCAAAAATCAAAAATGAATCTGCCTTGTGATCCAGCAAATGCACTTCTGGGATTCTATCTGAACACCCCAAAACACTAATTCAAAAGATTATATGCACCCCTGTGTTCACCGCAGCATTATTTACAATAGCCAAGATATGGAAGCAACCCAAGTACCTTTCAATACATGAGTAGATAGAAAAGCAGTGTCACGTTCTCACAATGCAATATTACTCAGCAATAAGAGTGAAATCTTGACCATTTGTGACAGCATGGATGGACTTAGAAGGTGTTATGCTAATGAAATGTCAGTCAGAGGAAAACAAATACTACGTGACTTCACTTACATGTGGAATCTAAAGAACAAAAGAAACAAAGAAGAAACACACTCATAGATACCAGAATGGACTGATAGTTGCCAGAGGGCAGGAGGTTGGAGGACTGGCTGAAAAGGGTAAAGGAATTCGGAAGTACAAATTGGTAGTTACAAACCAGTAACAGGGATGGGACGTACAGCATAGGAAATACAGCCAACAATATTGTAATAATTATGTATGGAGCCAGGTGGGTATTGGAAATGTTGAGAGGATCGCTCTGTAAAGTACATAATTGTCTAACTGCTATGCGGTATACCTGAAACTAATACAAAATAATATGGAATGTAAATTGTAATGGAAAATTTCAACTAAAATTTAAAAAGAAAGAAGAATCTTAGGCCCTTTTCTCTAGAGTAGAGCCATTCTGATTCCTCCAATATCTTAAGATTGCAAGCTTGGCCCTGGCTGGTAGCACAGTGGATAAGGTGCCAACCTGGTGAACCCGAGGGTTGCTGGTTCGATTCCCAGCCAGGGCACGTGGCCTCGTTGCAGGCCAGGTCTCCAGCCAGGTCCGTAGCTGGAGGCAGGTGAGGGGTAATCATGCAATGGTGTCTCTCTCCCTTTCTGCCTCACTCCCTTCTCCTCTCTCTAGAAATAATAAATAAAATCTTTAAAAAGAAAAACAGAAAATTAAAAAAATAAAATAAAAAAGATTGCAAGCTTAGCTAGCAATATTCCCAAACTATGGTATGGTAAAGACCAGTTTTCTTTACATTCGCTCAGATTGGAAGGTCAGCCATCAAGAACCCCCTTCCTCTATTCTAAATTGAGACTGAGACACACATATAGTTTTGCATTTTCTAAAAATTTGTATTAAGAATCTCCTCCATTTCATTAAAATTATTTGAGATTCTCATATGACTTGTGAAATAGAAGTTTACTCCGTTTAATGTTAGTCTTCCCCTTTGTTGGACATTTATATTGTTCTCATATTACTTTTTTTCTAAGATGACAGTTTCAAGAGAATTTTAATTTAGGCTTTTTTTTGTGTGTGCAGGTGACATTCAGTATGCTGGAAATTTACAATGAACAGGTAATAGTGACTCTACTTTCTGACACACCAACCTAAGAAACTCCGCAGCTTAACACATTGTTGACGGCTCACAAAAAAACCCATGTTTTCAAGCCTAAATGTTGTCGACTGATTAACATTTATTGATTTAGATATGTGGAGTATGTTGGCTACCTCCCATGGGGTATAACCTTAATTGTTCTCAATTAATGTCTCAGATTCCTTGTTTACCATTTCCCTATTTTTTAATTAAAACATTTTAAATTTAAAAATTTCCCCTATTTTCATAATTTAAATTATGAGGTCCTCTGGTACCTACAGAAGTTTAACATGCATTTATTTATCCAAAAATATTTGGTGAGCACCTAATATATTCTAGATAAAACAAAGAGAAATCCCTGCCTTCCTGGAGTTGACATTTTTTCATCCTTTTTCACCCACAGGTAAGAGATTTGCTGTCTAGAACCAAGAAGCCTGGAGGACTGAAAGTGAGGGAGGATACCCAAATGGGCTTTTATGTAGAGGGTCTGAAGTCAGTACCTTGTGAGAGCTACACCCAGGTTGAAAGGCTGATGGAACAAGGAACAAAAATGAGGACCACAGCTTCAACCCATGTCAACGCCAGCAGCAGCCGGTCTCACATGGTCATCACCCTTCAGTTCAAGCAGGTGAGGGCCGAGTGAGAGCCACTGTCCCCACCTCTCGCCTGTCATTTCACCACATTTGTCCCCTAAGCCGTAGCACCAGTGAAGAGAGTGATACTGAATGAAGGATGTCCTTCCCTGGCCAGGAACGGTGGGAAAACACTGGACCCTGTGTGACTTCATTTCCCAGCTCCTGGGCCTCAGTTTCCTGCTCTGTACAATGAGATGAAGAGCTCTCCTCACAGGAACAAGGGAGGCTTAAAGAGCATACTGCGCTTTAAAGACCTTGTGGTAGACTCTTGAGTGCTATTCCCTTAGTTTTACCATGTGAGGAAAATTCATGAACTTTATAAATGGTTTTCCCCAGTTTTTTCCCCTTGATATTTTAAAAGCAAGAGAAGAAATCAACTGAGCAAAAAATGAATAGAGAGCAGGGCGGAGCTCTAGCATCAGACCATTGATGGCGTAAGAACACCCCTGATTGTATGCCAGGCACCGTTAGAACCATCACTTCTATCACCTTTCACTCTCGGAACATCCCAGCAATGTGCCATTAACCCTGTTTTACAATTAGAGAGTCACAGCCCTGAAAAGTTGTCATTGGCTCACAGTCATGTAAACGGCAGGGGACTCAGTAGGTTCTAATGTCCAGCTCTCGCCATTACACAACCACACCACACTGAACAGTTAACTTCTTTTGATGATTTCATGATATTTTATATTTAAAATGCTTAGTAACCCTAGAAATACTAGAGCAACAATTGGTATCTTATGTATCCCTGGAAATAGCTTTGCAGAATTGGGAAGGGGGCAATTGCCACACTCGGGCCTGGCCATGTATTATTGTAAAATGTCATTGTTAAGAGAATGGCCTTTTAACTTGTAAATTTTCTTTTCTGAGTGTGAAATAGAACTAGAGAAAAATACTGGTAAAATGTAAACTGGACTGGCCTCCTGGGGTACCCACGACCACTCTAACTGCATGCCATGTCCTGCCCTCTGCAGGTCTTCCCGGACAGGTGCCTCACCAAACAATCCAGTATTAACCTGGTGGATTTAGCGGGAAGTGAACGGCAGAAATCTTCAGGGTCCGAAGGAGACAGGCTGAGGGAAGGATCACAAGTTAACTTAAGTTTAACCAATTTAGGAAATGTTATCAGGTAAATGACCGGTGAATAGATATTTATTTGTGTCATAAAAATGACCTCCGGTATCAAAAATTAGATTGATCGTTAGTCTTGGTTCATGACTCTCTGTAATCATTGGCTGGTCATTTAAATATAAATATATAGCCCTGGCTGGTGGCTGGCACAGTGGATAAGGTGCCGACCTGTGAACCCAAAAGTCATTGGTTCAATTCCCAGCCAGGGCACATAACCAGGTTGCAAGCCAGGTCTCCAGCCAGGTCTATAGCTGGAGGCAGGTGAAAGGCAACCATACATTGATGTCTCGCTCCCTCTCTGCCTCTCTCCCTTCCCCTTGCTCTAAAAATAATAAATATTTTTTAAAAAATAAATAAATATAAATATATTTATAAACTAGCTAATTGCTTTTTTAATCAATGAACACTAATAAAACCACCACCTAACCCAATAAACAGCTGGTATTCCTTTCCTATGCTTTCCTTGGAGGTTACCACCATCTTGAATTTTTGTTCTCTCTTTCTCCCTCCCTTCCCTTCTTTCTTGTTTTATCACATGTGAATATTATTATTTAGCTTCACTCATTTTTGAATCTTATTAAAAGGGTTATAGAATATATTGTCTTCTGGATGTTGTTTTTTTAAACTTAAGGTATAAATTACATGTAGTCAAGTGCACAAATTTTAAATGTTCATTTTAATGAATCTATATGTGTACATCTATGTAATTATCACCCATATTAAAGATATAGGATATTTATTAACTCAGCAAGGAAGTGATGGTGAGGATGTGGAGAAAAGAAAACCCTTGTGCACTATGGGCTGGAATGCAGATTGGAGGGGCCACTGTGGAAAACAGTATAAAGTTTCCTCAAAAAATTAAAAATGAAACTACCTTATGACCTAGATATTCTACTGCTGGGAATACATCTAAAGAGACCCAAAGCACTAATTTCAAGGAATGTATGCACCTCTACGTTCATTGCAGCCGTATTTACAATAGCCAAGCCATGCGAGCAGTCCAAGTGCCCATCGGTAGATAAGTGAATAAAAAGCTGTGGCACACTTACACAATGAAATATTACTCAGCTATAAAAAAGAAAAAAATGACAGTATGGATGGATCTAGCCGGCTTTATGCTAAGTGAAATGGCAGACAGAGAAAGACAAATATCTCATGATTTCACTTATATGTGGACTCTGAAGAACAATATAAATGAACAGACAGAATTTAAACACTCAGATACAGACTGGTAGTTGCCTGAAGGGGGAATGTTGGAGGTGGGTGAAAAAGGTGAAGGAAATAAATGCAGATTGGTAGTTATAGTCACAGGGATATAAAGTACAGCATAGGAAAAGTAATATAGTCAATAATATTGTAATAACTATGTGTGGTGCCAGGGGGGTACTTGAAGTATCAAGTGAATCACTTTATAATCTGACCACTTTGAAACTAATAAAAAATAATACTGACCTTTACTTATCCCCAGGGAGGCAGAGTTCTTTTTATTTTTTAAAGATTTTATTCACCCTGGCTGGCTGGCTCAGTGGATTGAGCACCGGCCTACAAACCCAAGCGTTGCTGGTTCAATTCCCAGGGTACATACCTGGGTTGCAGGCCAGGTCTCCAGCTAGGTCCCAACTGGATGTAGGTGAAAGGCAAACATAACTGATGTTTCTCTCCCTTCCTTCCTCCCTCCCTCCCCCTCTCTCTAAAAATAGTAAGTAAAATCAATGTGTGGTTGCCTCTTGCATGCCCCAAACTAGGGACCTGGCCGGAAGCCCGGGCATGTGCCCTGACTGGGAACTAAACCTGCAACCCTTTGGTTTGTGGGCCAGAGCTCAGTCCACTTAGTCACACTAGCCAGGGCCAGAGTTCTTCTTGAGACATGTTTCTAACATGCTGTTTTGTGTCTTCTGCTCCTTTCAGTGCTCTGGCTGATGTGGCCGTGGGGAAGAGGGTCTTGCACGTTCCCTACAGAGACTCCGTTCTCACCAAACTGCTCCAGTCAGCTCTGGGCGGGAACAGCAGAACCACTCTGGTGACTGACTCCCCTGGTCCAGCTACTGTTGTTGGTGGTGCAAAAGCAATACACTGCAGTAGATACCGCGCTTCAAGTTACAAATTTTGCGCTTCTCCTGGGCTGGGGACTGGCATGCAGTGGACTCTCTGTAAACCTGGGCAGTGAGCCACCACACCCATCCAGCTACATAGTCACAAGGGCACGCAACCAGTGTAGTGTTGCTAATGCTTTTCTGCATTTTGTGTTTTGTGTTCTCACGTCCCATTGTGTTTTCAAAATGCCTGCCTGTGTCTCCTGCTTCCTGACAGGAGGAGGAGGAGGAAGGCAATGAGCCCGAGGCTCATGCTAGGTGCTCTGAGCACCAGGAAGCTGGGCTGGGCGATGCTGAGATGGCTGGTGGGCTGGGTGGGCTAGATGCGCCTTCAGCTTACAATGCATGACAATGCCACGCTGAGCAGCATCTGCACGGCTGTGTGAGGAGATGGTGTGTAAATGTGCGGGCCTTAAAGGCCGCAAAGCTACACCAGGGATTGTCCACCTGCTCCTGTGCTCCGAACCAGGGCTTGCGGATCAGATTGCATGTCACCGCATGGACAGTCACCTCCCTCCTGTTCTCCCTCAGTAACCCTGCTCATTTCCAGTTCATCAACAAGTGTTTTCTCATTTGAATTCTAGAACAATTAATCCAAAGTCAATACCCAGACTTGAACCTCTGCATGTGGCTGGCTACCCAGTCATAAGCCATTTTTTTTTTTAAACACGTATATTTTTAAAATTTTTTTAAAAGATTTTATTTCATTATTTTTAGAAAGAGGGGAAAGGAGAGAGGCAGAGGGAGAGAGACATCAATGTATGGTTGCGTTTCACCTGCCTCCAGCCAGGTGAAACCAGACCTGGCTGGAGACCTGGCTTGCAACCTGGTTATGTGCCCTGGCTGGGGAATCGAACCTGCGACCTTTGGGTTCACAGGCCGGCGCCTTAGCCACTGTGCTACCAGCCAGGGCATGAGCCATTTTTATTGGTCTAATGCTAATGGTCAACTGTCATTTAAACTCTGAGTAAACCTGCTGAGGACTCAATGCTGAGGGCGGGGAGTGAGGGATCCCTAGCACAGGTGTTCAAGTTACTCACAGCTGGTTCAAGTCCCAGCTCTGCCAGCTGTGATCTGGGTGACCCTGGGCACATTGCTGTTCTCTAAGCCTCAGTTTTCTGAGCTGTAAAGCTTGAACAGTACTGTAAATTACAATATGTTCTGTGGATGCTACTATATAACATCCACAATAGCAATAAACCCCTACATAAAGAAAAAGAAAACCTGAAAGGGATTTTATCTCTTTTTTTTTTACAGATAGCAGCCATAAGTCCAGCTGACATCTGCTATGAGGAAACTTTATCAACGTTAAGATATGCTGAAAGGTACATTTGTGAATATTTATTACCCATATGGTTCTAAGTTCTAAATCGGGCAAACTCTTCTAGTAACCTTGGTGAGTTGGCATTTTGGAAAGGGGTCCAGGAGAAAGCAGAACAAAATGATTCAGGAGAGAAGAGAAAGAGGAAATAAAACAAAAGGGCATAGAATCGGGGACTCGGGAACCTCCTGCACCTGTCATTCATTCTGTCACTCGAGTTCTGGATGGGGAGGGACCCTGGGTGCCAATCTTGAAGTGGTTAGTGTGTCTCCCTGTCGTTTCCTGCCAAATAGCGTGGAATCCGGAATCAGCCGGGGGTGAGAGGCCCCACGTGGACCCCCTTAGGTCAGAGCATGCCCGGGGCAGGGGTCTGGGGCCTGAGTGTGTGCTCCTGTTTGCACTTACAAGGGCTAAAAAGGTCCGGAACAAAGCTGTGGTCAACACCGCGGCCCTGATGACAGAGTCGAGGACAGAGAACAGCGAGATGCTGCCTGGGGGTGGGAACGCCAGCATGACAGGTAAACTGAGTCACGTGTCAACACTGCGTCCAAGCCAGCAGCCAGGGGCACCCGGGAGGCCTTGTGCAGGACATTATGCCCTGACTTGGACAAGTAAAAAACTTGATTTTGAGATAAATGTAGATTCACATGCAGTTATAAGAAACGATGTTCCTGCCCTTTAAAATAGCCATTTTAGTCTATTTTATTGCCGTTTTTAGTCTGCTGTTTCCACTGGGACTCCTTTTTCCTCACCAAAGCTGGACAAGGTCATGTGATGATGGTTCCGTTGATGGCCTCGTGTTGTGGGAGGGTTCGGGCGATGCCTCAGCAGCTGGGCCCTCTCCAGGATGGTCAGCTCTGGGCAGCGCGCGCCCCTAAAGCGCCCCAGGTGACTCCACTGTGCAATTAGCGAGACCTGCAGCCTCGTGCCAAGGCCCAGGGCTTTCAGTCTGGGAGCCTCGAGGACAGATAACCTTATGCCCATTGATAATTTAGGATATAATAGACAAAAAGGCAAAACATAAAACAAAGTAAAATGGGTAAAAGTAAGCCCTGGCTGGTGGCTCAGTGGATAAGGCGCTGGATTGCGAGCCCAAAGGTCGCTGGTTCAATTCCCAGCCAGGGCACAAACCAGGTTGCAAGCCAGGTCTCCAGCCAGACCCGTGGCTGGAGACAGGTGAAAGGGATTGATGACTCTCTCTCTCCGAAAATAATAAAATCTTTTTTAATTTTTGGTAAAAGTGTTCAGCACTAAAAGAGTGTTACTGTCAGTCCAAAACCTCTCGTGCCCAGTGTCCGGCCCAGTCACCATCCTGCCCTGGGGACCTAGTCCACCCCTACTTTACCCCCCGCAGGAGTGGGGCTTCCTTGCTCCACAGGGACCCTCTGGGGGTGACAGTGCTACCAACCAACCCAACTCACCAACACAGTCCCTCGCGCACCGGCCGCCCGGTCCCCCAGCAGAGGACGGCCCCTCCTGGCACACCTCTGGGTCCCCGCGTCCCAACTCGCTGAGACTTCAGCCCCAACAAAGCTCTTACTAAACCCGAGTGGGCGCCCGGTCCAGGCACAGCTGTGCTTGGTCACAGGCCTTTGCACCCCCAGAACCTCTGCGCTTGACCCAAGTGTGGCATCGCGTGCGTTGCTCAGAAGCGCAGGCCCAGAACCCGCAAAACACGCAACACGCAGGGTGGGTCCTTCTTCCCGAATCCCCGGGCCTACAGAGAGCCCTGTAGCCACGTTATCGGGCGAAACACCCCCACTTGCCCACGGGAACGGAAACTAGAACCTGGCGCTTCGTGCCTGCTCCTCCGAGGGCCTCCTTGCTCTAGTTGCCCCGAACCAGGAGACAGGACTCACCCGAACTTACCGAGAGGAGCCTCCTCGCCCGTCCGCCAGCTGGACCCGACCCCCGCCGAGAGTCCTGCGTCCTGACCGCGAGCGCAGCGTACCCTGCTTTGCTTCAGTGCCTCCCTCCCTGCAGCGCAGCCAGCCTGTCGGCCCGGGGGACGCGGCCCCGGGCTTCCCCCGCCGCGCACCTGGGCGCACCTGCTGGCGCGGGCCCGGGCCGAGTGGCGGCGGCACCGCGCGGCCGTCGCCCAGGTGAGCTGCCCGGCGCGCGCAAGGCCGCCGCAGGCTGGGGAGGCGGGCTGGGCTAGAAAGGGGAGGAAGCGCAGGGAGAGGCCTTTTTCTCCTGCAGGAGCAGCGGATGCTGAAGACGCTCCCCCACCTCCTCAACGTCAACGAGGACCCGCAGCTCTCCGGGGTGCTCAAGTACTTCATTCCCGCCGGTACTCGCGGCCTGGCCCTGCCCCGGGAGCATGCTCAGGTTTCCTTTGGTAAAACAAACGTAGAAGTCACTGTGCTACTTTCAGGGAGGTGGTTCAGTGGCATTAGGCCCATCACGGGGCTGAGCGACGGTCACCCCCATCCCTCTCCAGAACCTTCTCTCCCTGAACCGAAACTCTGCGTCCTGCCCGACCGTTTCTCCCCCGTCAGCCCCCCACTCTTCTTTCCTCCCTGGGGACTTGACCTCTCTAGTTCCTCCTGTGAGTGGGATAGGGCAGTACTTGGCCTCTTGTGTCCGGCTTACTCCGCTCAGCCTACCATCCTCGAGGTCCAATCATGTGGCCAGAAAGTCCTTCCTTCCTTTTTAAGGCTGAATAATATTCCACTGTACGCGTACACATTTTGTTTATCCGTTCATCCACTGGAAAATGGCACCAGAATTGTAACGTCTAGCTTCCCTCACCCTAGCGCCACAGCACCCAGGACAGGGGGGGCTCGTGCGGGATGGGCGGGGCGCGGGGCGGAGGCAGGAGGCGGCCGCCCCCAGGGGGCCCAGCGCTGGGCAGGCACTGCGCCCCGTGACCGGGACCCGCGCCGTAGCCAAGTTTCCACGCATCGCCTCCTAAGGCCCAGGCTCAACAGCTTCTTCCTCCAGAATTCTTAGGAATGAGGCAGAACTTCCAAAAGTTAGGAACCCCCTCCCCAAAAAGGCAGAAAGTACAATTATCCTAAAGGTAAGGTGATGTCCAAGTACCATTCTGATAAAGAAATCCCAGGGGGGAAAATCCCTTCATGTGATCCTGTTGGAGAGGAAGTGGCACTCCCCAGGCATGAAACCTGTGAAGTCCTGAAAAAGCACTGAACATAAGTTACATGAACTCTTCTCAGGTTCCTGCGATGCGGGCAGAGCTGCTTCAAATGCCATCGCTCTCCAAGGCCTGGGGTAAGTCTGCGTGAACCATCTCTGCTCAGAGCTGTGGCCGCTGACCTGAGGGATCCTCCAAACTCACCTAGTCACCATCAGGCCAGGCTGCTGGTCCTGCCGGGCCACTGAGGGCAGCCACCGCCAGCCCAGCCAGTGCTTGCAGAAACAAGTGTCAGGAAGGCTTTCTTGCTGGCTCACAGATGACCCTCCCACGGCACCTTGTTTCCTTGGCTCTGATCTTGGGACAAAAGGGAAAGTCCGTTGCTAGGCTCTGCAAGGCAATTCTTCACAACCAGACAAGAGCAGATCCTGCCAGGAAATGAAGTTAAAAGGATGGGCCCAGCGCAGGTCTCCGTGGTCACTGCCCAAAGCAAAAGCATCCTCAGATCTGTGTGCAGCAGGGCCAGTGGGCCTGACTTGCAGGTGACCCCTCCCCAGGGAGCCCTCAGGGTCCCCTGTGGGACCCCTGTGAAGCTGTAGCTCAGAGATGCCTCCCGCCTCAATGGCTGCTTTTCTAGGGGTGGGGAGGGCTCTGCTCTAGGACCCTCTCTCCTCCCTCCCCGACCACTGGGTCCTGGATTGCCCCCAGGTCCAGCCAATAGTCTTGATCGGCTCTTTCAGAGAGAGGCCTTACTGACCATCCTCCATCACGTACAACCTGCCCCCCAACCCTCCTGGGCCACAGCACGTGGGCCCTGAGGAGTAGAGGGTCACTACTGACCGAGGGGCCGCTGGACCCCACCTCAACCTGCAGCGCCAGCCCCAAGCCCCTTCTCCTGATTCTTCCTCTCATGCCCCTTCCAGACCCCCTTCTGTGCACACACAGTTGAGTGGCCGAACCCCTTCCCCACAGCGTCCCTGGGCCCCGAGCAAACCAGGGCTAAGGGCGGACATGTATCACACCCACCATCACGCAGCTGGTGTTGGTCCCATTGACAAAAGACGCACCCGGCTGTCTCCCAGCTCCTCCATCTCCACCCACAGGAGCCCCACAAACGGGCCCCACCTCTGCAGCTTGGGAATCTTTCACAAGTGTGCCAATGAGAAGAAACAACCTAACCTGTTCGTGAAAAATCATAATTCTTTTGGTCACTTAGGCAAACTCTTGTCTTTTTAGAATTTCAGATAAACACGCTTCCTTCACAAATTTGGATGGTAAAGTGACAGTCACTCCGTACAGCAAATGCAAGGTCGTTGTTAACGGGGTGCCCACTACCACCAAGACGAAGCTGCAGCATTTGGTAACTTTCCTGCCAGGTCACCGCATTGCTCAGTGGACCGGAGAGATGCTGGGTGGGGCGGGCAGGGCGAGCAGTTGGGAGATCTGATGTTGTAACTCCCCGTGGGGTCTCTGGAGGCCCCTTCCCTTCTCTGGGCTCACCTATACCACAGAGAGCCGCGAGCTAAATTAGATGATCCCTGAGACCCCACCCAACCCTAGCATTTTAGGTTTTTTAGAACCTGCCGCTGAGAGGGACCTGGCGGCAACTTGTAAATGTCAGGCTCTCTCCAACCCCAACTGCCACCCCTGCCCACCGGGGACCCAGAACCCACCCCCTTTCCAATCCATTCTCCACAAGGCTGTTTAGACAAGGAAATCGGATGAGGCCCCTGCCTTCCGGCCCCTTAAAGGCACCTGGGTGAGCCGCCCCGCACCTCTCGGCCTCCCCTGACCTTAGGGAGCAGTGCACAGGGCACCCCAGGTCCTGCCCTGCGCCGTCTTCCCTGCCTCCTCAAAACTTCCCACCCCAGAATTTCCCTCTGACAGTAGCCTTGGGAGAGTTCTCGGGTCCTCAGGGCCAATCAGGCCCCTTGCACACTCTGCAGAAGCACCGCCCGTTTCTCCTCCCACAGGGTATGACAGTTTGTAGGACAGGTCCAGGAGGGGAAAGGCTGGCTCTGTCCACGCCAGGGTGTCTCCTGATGAACAGGGCGTGCTCCTTGTGGAATCACGGAAGCAACGAGGGCAGATGCCTCCTCTTCTCTCCTCACTGAAGGGTCTCCACCCGCAGCTGGGGGTCCTCCTGGGGGCTGCCGACCTCACCCCTCTGGTCTCCAGAGCGAGGGTCACGGAGGTCAGCATCGTCCCTCTGAGCTGGTGACTCTCTTCTCCCCAGGACCGCGTTATTTTGGGATCCAACAGTGCCTTCCTCTACATCGGGTTTCCTGCGGAGCGAGGCAGCGAGGACTGGAGCCGGTTTGATTATGACTTTTTCCAGCTGGAGAGAGCGGCTGCTGAGGGCGTCAGTGTGGACCAGCTCGGTGAGCAGCCCGGGGCCCTGACCTCCGGCATCTTCCACGGGCTGATCGGAAAGCAGCTGCTTTTGCTGTGTGCTCCCCTGCTTTTCTTAATGTGATCTTTGGTGCCAAACTATGTTTAGAAAGTTAGACATGATTTCCATGCAGATATAGAGGGAGCACAGGCCAAAGACTTAGTTCATTACATTGTTTCTCTCGGGGTTGGGGTAAAGATGGTTCAAAGGAACGAAGCAGAGGGAAGAACACTAAAATGAGATGGCTGAGTCAGGCAACGCTAACTAACCGTCTCAGGGTGCTAATATGGCACCGGGCAAAAGTCATTTTAATTTGTCAGTCTTCTAGAAGTTGATATTTAACTGCTCAGAGTCCAGACCCTGATCAATAGTAAGTAGCAACTATACAGTGCTCCGTTCTCTGACACAGACTCTGCTGTGACATTTCGAGGACAATTCTTTTGCCTTATTTCTCTCTCTCTCTCTCTCTCTCTCTCTCTCTCTCTCTCTGCACGTGAAGCCTTTCTTCTATGCTTATCATGTGCCGCTCTCAGGGTGCCATCCCCACCACATCCTGTCCAGGAATCAGTGGCTGTCCGTCAGCCTGTCCTTGGTGTCACACAGGTTCTGGCCTCATTCCCCAAATGTATTACAGGATTCCCATCCTTTCCTCCCTTCCTTCTTCATCCAGTCGGTCTTTCTCTGGCCTCCTGTGCCTCCACTTCAGGGCAAGCCACCACCTTCTCTTGCCTGAACAACGTAGCCACCTCTTAACTTATCAGATCATAAAACTTTCAGACAGAAAAATAATAATTTCTCAGTGTCCTTAGAATAAAATTCAGACTCCGTACCATGGTGTTGAAGGCCCTGTATGACCCACCACATGCTTTCTATTCCACCTCATCTCACTGCTCTCCTCGCCTCCCTTTCCTGGCCTCCTTCCTGCTTCTCAAACACCTGCCTCAGGGCCTTTGCATTTGCTGTTTGTTTTTCATTGCAGCTTTGGTCCATTCTCACTTTCCATCATTCAACTCAAATACCCCCTCAGACAGACTTCCCTTCTCTTAGATTTCTCTAGTTACCCTCTTTCACTTAAACTTCTTTCCTTCATAACTTAACACATTTTAAAATTATTCTATTAGTTTACTTGATCCTTATCTTTCTTATCTACTATCTACATGAAAATGTAGGAATCTACTTTTGGCTTTCTTTCTAGTTAATCCATTCATTTATATCTTTCATTCAACACGTGTTTACTGAGCTCCTACTATGTGCTTCATGTGGTTCTAAGCTGGGGAGCCAGCAGAGGGGAAGCGGTGCCCAGCCCTTATGGACACCGTGGGAGCATGTTCATGTCCAAATTCCCAGAGCCTGACAACCCTGGTGAGCCACAGCCCTTGGGAAATATTTGTTGAATAAGTAATGAATGAGATTAATCAAATCAGTTCCCACACTGAGGCTTAGCTATAAACACATGCACGGCCCAGGGCCCACAGGTGGGCCCCTCCCCTTCTGTCCTGAGAACTTCCACCCCTGCAGCCTCCTCACTCACCTCCAGGCCCTGCCCAGGGTGGGGTCTCCTGGGCCTCCAGGAGCTGTGGCCCCACGGCTGGGGATGCTGACTGGGGAGCCTGCTCTGCACTGGAGAGACGGTGATCAACAACATGTAGGTCCCAGCCTCGAGGAAATTACAGCCTTAGGTTTGCGAGTCCAATGCCTCCCCTTCTCCCACCCGTCATGCGCCACCAATAATCTGGGCCCCTCCCCGGGGAGAGCACCGGGAAGCTCTGCCACCTCTGCCCATGCCTCTGGCAGAGTCAGAGCCCCAGGCAGCATCCTAGCCAGCCTCCTCCGGCCTGCCTCCCCGCACGCCTGGAGCCACCCTGGGTCAACGACCCTGCACCATACGTGTGGTCACCACGAGCAACTACCTACGTGAAAGCCAGGCAGTTCTCTTTCCCCACTTTTTTTTTTTTTTTAAGATTTTTATTTATTATTTTTAGAAAGAGGGGAAGGGAGAGAGGCAGAGAGAGAGAGAGACATCAATGTATGGTTGCGTTTCACCTGCCTCCAGCCACAGACCTGACTGGAGACCTGGTTTGCAACCTGGTTATGTGCCCTGGCTGGGGAATCGAACCTGTGACCTTTGGGTTTGCAGGCCGGCGCCTCTCCACTGAGCCACCAGCCAGGGCCTCTTTCCCCACTTTTATAAAAAATTTTAAAATCCCATGCTTGTAATGTAAAAATGTAGATATTTGATGAGCAATGAAAATAAATGACCAAGTAAGCCAACGAACCTATCTGCTTCCCCATGGCTGCGCAAGAGACTGACCGACTTCCCCTCCGGGCGCCCCAGGTGCGGGGAGCAGTGGAGATGGGAAAGCAGACCCCAGCGTCCTGGCTGTGTTCCAGGACTACGTCAAACTGATACCGCTGGTCGCAGAAGCAAATCAAATGAGCGAAGAGCTGAAGAAGGTAAGAGCCGGAAAGGACTGCAGAGAGCAGGGTCAACGCCCCTCCCTCCCACTGCCCCAGACTGGCGTCAGGGACAGATAAAGACACAGAGGCCCAGAGAGGTGAGGGGCTGTGGCCAAGACCCCACAGGGTGCCAGTGACAGGATTTAGGCCAGCACCCAGGCCTCCAGTGTCATTTCTTCCACGTCTGGTCCACCATGGCCACTACAGCTGGCAGGACACCCGACTAGCACATGCTCGCCCTAACCCCCCCGGGCTGTCCTCCAGGGGAGCCCAGCACAGGTGTCCTGATGGCTCCTGTGCTGCAGAAAAGAGCTGGGCTGGGGTTAGCTCCCCAGTGACACAGGACCCCAACCACGAGGAGTGTCAGTTCCAGGGTATTGTTGAGGAATTCCAGGGCTACGCCAGGTATCTTGGTGGGAATTCCAAGAAGCAGGAGTTTGGACCATGTTCTTTCAGAAAGCCTGAGCGTGGGGAGGAAGAAGAGCAAATGGCAAAGATGTAATAACCTGGTAAATGGAGGGTTATTTAGTTAGGAATGGTGTTTCTTTCACCAGGGACTTAAAATGGAATTGAAAGTGAAGAACTTAGCATTGTCGGATTCCAGGGGCTGTGACCTCCAAAAAGAGGTCATGGTGAAGGTGACCAACCAGAAGGCCCACGAGGTGAGGCTGCCCCTGGGGCGGGCGGGAACCTCCACTAGGCCTTTCCGAGGACAGCCTGGTGGGGGGGCCGGATGTGCTCGGAGCGTGAGCTGTGACTCCAGGGCACCGACTCCGTGTTTTCCCTCCTGGGCTCTGATCTCCTCCAGCCCCAAGTCCTGGGATCTTTCTTAACCACCAGCATCGAGCACTGTCAGTTTATTTTTAACATGACCCAAAGGCTTTCCTTCGAACCAGAAGTGAGCCCGAAGGTGTATCTAACTGGTCAGTGCCCACATGTGCACATGTGTGTACATGTGAGAGAGCCGCCGTTCGGAAGCACTGGGAGAACACGTACTTGCAGGAAGAACCCAGAAAAGGCTGTGTCACAGCTCTGCCGCCGGCTGACTGGTCCCACTCCTTGGCAGCTGGAAACACGTTTTCCTATTCCTCTGCCAGGTGGGGGAAAGGCGGGCCTAGCTCTTGGAGTCCCTTCTGTGTGAGCCAAATGCTCACCCCGTGGCCCACCTCCAGAGGATACGTGTCCCTAATTCTCAGGTGACCTTTAGGTGGTCCACTCCATCCCAAATCCTCAGGGCACATGACCCTCCTTAGCAGAAAGTCTTACGGCAAGTGTGCCCCTGAAAGGCTGGCATGGCTGGGGACTTGTCAGTCGTTGGATGGTTTTTCTCTACTGAGACATCTCTGCATTTGGCCTTTATGCTTATTGTTCTAAAGCTGACAAAAGTTTCTAGATTAACTTTAAAAAAACCCTGAAAATTATGAAATATGACACAAAGACTATTAGCATCTATGTTCATGTTACATAATGAGTATGTGGGACTCACCATCCTATTCCGGGGGTTCACGCTTGTGTCGGCCGGGTACCGAGGCCACCAGGATCCCAGGCTGTGAGCACCCACGGCACATCCTGTGTAAGGGCCACCACTGAGCCCAGACTTCTGAGACCTTTCCTTTTCCCTCTCCCTCTGATCAGTGCCAGCGGGCCTGCATCCCCTAGGAGGGAAGAAAGTGAACACGGGTCCATTCAGGTTTCTCTAGCCAACCTGCCCAACTGCAAGTGGCCTGAACAACAAATGTTGCTCATAGGTCTGGAGACCAGGAAGCCCAAGATTGAGGTGCCAGCTGGCCCAGTGTCTGCCGAGACCCCTCTTCTTAGTTCCTAGCCGGCCAGCTTCTCACTGTGTCCTCCCTGGTGGAAGGGGCGAGGGAGTTCCTTGAGGTCTCTTTCACAAGGACACTAACCCCTTTATGGGGCCCCACCGCCATGGCCGCGTCACCTCTGAAGGCCCCACCACCTGGTCCCGTCGCCCTGGGGGTGGTGTGCACATATGAATTTTGGGGGACATTCACCTCACACTGCCAGTTTAGTTCTCAGGCAAGAACCCACCCTGGGAGTCAGCCTTGAGCTGAATTTTCCTGATCTGTCACCTTCGAGGTCATCCATTTGTACCTTTTAAAGTCATCTTCCCTCCAATGAAGCCCTCTCCCTCAGCAGGCCTCTGAAAGGCCAGTAGTGCCTTCTGGTAGTTTGCAGAGGCATTTTGTGTGTGTGTGTGTGTGTGTGTGTGTGTGTGTGTGTGTAAAGGGCAAGACAGGTGGAGAGCAGCCGTGGGTCCCTGGGGCACACCTGTGGCGCTGCTGGTGGTGGATCCTGTGGATGTCCCCTCAGACTGCCAACCGGGGGCCACCACAGCTCCGGGGAGGAGACAGCGTGGTCCTCAGGCAGCCTGGTGTGGCTGTGGGCCGCACCCTGAAGGCAAGTTCAGGAGCGAGCCAGGGCCAGGTGAGGGAAATGCCGCCAGTGTGAAGTTACTTCCAGTAGCACCCGCCCTGCAGCTGTGGACTGGCCCTTCCAGCAGCAATGTGTACGTGCAGGCTTTCAGGCCCTCCGGCAAGCTAACCTCCCACTTCAAGGCCAGTGAAGGAACCAACTTAATTCCCCTTTGCCATGTAAGGTAGTGTGGCCTTCTAGCACCAAACCTTCATTTCTCCCGGGAGAGTTCGAACCCTGCCCTCTCCTCTAAGTCCTTTCTCGGACTTCGGCAACTCAAGCGATGCTGCAGTCACAGGCCGGGAATGAATACGGTGCTCTTGAAGGACCTCGCCAAAGCCGAGTGGGATGAGGGTGTGTTGTGGTCTCGGGTACCCCAGAGGCAGCCTGCTGGGAAGAATTGTAGAACCATAGAAATGAATTGTTGGGTGGAATCAAGTGTTGGTGGCCTACCTCTGTCTCCAGGTGTGGATTTGGTCAAAAGCCAAGTTTATCAATAGGAAATTCCTCATGGAGGAACTTTACCAGCGCGTTCTAGATGGAGAAGACAGCCATGTAGCACAGGAGGACGACCCTTTCTGGGACCCGGTCGAGGTCATCCACTTGGGCTCGGCGCACATCTGGCTCCAGCCGCTTGCCTACCTCATGCCGATGGAGGAGCAGGTGGAGTTTCTGAACTGTGACGGGCTGGAGGAGGCGCTGCTGCACATCCACGTGACCCCCTGCTCCCCGGCAGGACAGTGGGTATCCCCCCTCCCCCTCGCCCAGTTCCGGGTGTGTCCCTTGGAGAAAACTCAGGCAAGCCTGAGCCTGGATGGGGTGGTCTGGTCAACTGGGTATCCCAAAGAGGTCACTTATGATTATGACACAAATGAATGAGCCCAATCATGTATGATTTGACCTCATCAAATCACCTGGTATTCGCCTTGCACACTGGATCAGCTGACGTGCCACATTTCAAATCTGTGCCTAGCAGCATTCAAGCAACTCAGCTCTGTTCTGGGGCTGCAGAGGTGGGAGGAAGATACCCTGTCCAGAGGCAGGAGGAGGAGGAGGCGCTTTGGATAAAGACCCAAAGACCTGGGCCCTCAGTTCAGTGGCCATGCGGTGCCTATGAGGTCGGGCCCCCGCCACAGGCAGGATATGTTCCTTCCTGTGCTGAACCCCGACCTCCGCCCCCACGGTGAGGGCCAGGGGCCATAAGCAGAAAGCTCCCCCCTTCCCATCCTTGGCACAGGCTCAGATCATTTATTTTGTTCCTTTTCTCAAGGTAGGCGCTGAGGTGTCTTTGTTTCCTTGTCTGGCCTCATTCGATGCTGCGATCAACCCTTTCTGTGGATACAGGCTTTGTTTGAACTCTATCCCGTGTTACCTCTCCTCTCCTCTCAGGGTGTCTCATCTGTTTTCTCTCTTTAGGATACAGGCAATTTAGGCAGTTTTATAAAAGTTAAAGCCCCTTAGTAACTCTAAGCCAAAAGGCCAGCAGGGGGTCTGGTCTGGGTGCCAGGGTCCTCACCTGCCCACCCAGTGCAACCTCTTTGTGAAGAGGACACAGGCTCAAGAAGGGAGCAGGGGAGTCCTACGGTCCAATGACTCAGGGACCAAGATGGCCATTGACTCACTGTCTTTACTGGGACTCCAAGCAGCTTTCTGGTCATCTATCTCAGGTCTCTGACCGTTTCCTGTCATAAAGCAGTAAGGGAGAATTCTGGTTTAGAGGTGGCAGTCTTTGTGAGCTTGGTTGACTGGGAGAGGTCCCCTGGTGGAAAGCCGTCCAAGTTGATTTCTGAGCTGTGGTAGGGCTGGGCTGACTCTGAATTCAGAGTTCAGCAAGAAAAATGGTACCTTCAGGCTGCATCGGGACAGCTTTCCCTGGGTGGCAGCCCCTCTGGTCCACTGGGAATCTACCTAGCTCTCCACCCACATCTGGATGCCTACTTCATAAAGCTGTTATTTATATCCCTGCCTCCTCTCTGGGGAGGTCCACATATTACCTTGGAGTACCATCACAGGGTGGGCTCTGGTTAGGGGCCTCTTGGATGAAGGAATTCTACAGCTGGTAATTTTACCTACCCAGGACCCTATGTAATTCCCTTTGACATCATAACCCTAACCAGTGTGGGTCAGGCTAACCTGTGATCAACGTTCACCTCTTCTGTTTCTAGAGCATGCAGTGAGGAGGATGTGGTTATCGACCCTCTGGAGCTGCTGGGCAGGAGGATGGATTTCCAGGTCCGCATCATGCGGTGTCTTGGCACCAAGTGGCTGAAGGAAGACGCAGCGCGGGGCGTTCAGATAGGGTATGGCCTTTCCCGAGCGCGGCGGTGCAGAGCCACCCACTTTGTGGGCCCTGTGCAAGGGAGTCTTTCCTCAAGTTTTTTAAAAATGAGTTTATTGTGAAATTTCCTTAAGTTTCTTCTCTGCTTGCTCTGCCCCAAAACGACTGCTTCACAGAGAGGAAAGCCACCCATCCCTCCAGGTTGATGGGCTGTGGTCAGTATCTACTGATCCTTCCCAGTGACTGAAGTGGTGGAGCCAGAAATTTTAATTTGAGAAATAATACGCAGCAGAATTAGATTATCTAAGTAGAATGGCTGTTTTATTATTATTTATTTTTACGGGGGGTGTAGGGGGGACAAAAGGACTGTGTTATAATGTACCAGAAGCACCAGATCTAGTTAAACTAGGCTAAAATCTATTATTAAAAGATAAAGCAGGATGCTGGCTGGTAGCACAGTGAATAAGGCACCGGCCTGCGAACCCAAAGGTCGCAGGTTCGATTCCCCATCCAGGGCACATAACAAGGTTGCAAACCAGGTCTCCAGTCAGGTCTGTGGCTGGAGGTAGGTGAAAAGCAACCATACATTGATGTCTCTCTCCCTCTCTCCCTTCCCCTCTTTCTAAAAATAATAAAATCTTAAAAAAGAAATAAAAAATAAAAGATAAAGCAGTAAAGAAAGGGAGACTCTGAAGAAAACCAACCTACCACCTCCAATGGAAAATGACTTAAAATTTTTTTTTATTATTTTTTAAAGAGAGGGGAAGGGAGAGAGGCAGAGACGGGGAGAGACATCAACCTATGGTTGCCTTTCACCTGCCTCCAGGTACAGACCTGGCGGGAGACCTGACTTGCAACCTGGTTATGTGCCCTGGCTGGGAATTGAACCAGTGACCTGTGGGTTCGCAGGCCGGTGCCTTATCCATTGTGCCACCAGCCAGGGACTGGAAAATGACTTTCAATTCTGGATTACCTAAGTAGGAAGTGTTTATCACAATCCCTTTAGTGTTTGTTACACGCTTAATGTTCCCCAAGTAGTGATGACATTCATGCTGGGCAGCTGCAGGCGGCCATCAGGCGCCGTGGTTACAGGTCTTTCACCACCTGACTACGGCAGGCTGTGCATCTTTGGCTCATTCAAACCTTTTCTTTACAAATGTGTCCCTTCTGGTTTCATGTTCTTTTCTCAGGTACAAAATTTATGATCTTCCACACATGTTATATACCAAGCCCATATGGAAAACTGCGAATCCCCAATTTGAAGAGTCTGTCCAATTTACCACCCTAAACGCATCCCAGGAGTTTCTGAATTATTTACAGACAAATGCTCTCATTGTTGACTTATGGGGTCTTCAAGGTACCAAGCTGACGTCCTCTTCTGCATGGGGCGTTCCTGAATTGGATACCACGTCAGTCTATCGGAGGCTGCACGGTGGCGGAGGGGGTGGCCAGGGTCTCAACGGCAGTGGCCAAGAGCCATCTTCCCCTGGGTCCCGGGGTTCTGGTCCCCAACTAATGATGTGCTTTAATGTCTCCTCACACAACTCTGGGGCTGGACACCTGGGACACTTCTCTCCTTGACGGTGTCTCCCCCGTACACAGAGGGCTGCGCTGAACTGAGCTGCTCTCAGCAGGACCTCGTGGTCTCTGGGGAAGGCCACATCCTGGTGGACACGAAGGACATTTCTACGGTGATGAACGTAGGCCAGGTGTGTACGCTTATGTGACATTCAAGTGGATGTCACAGACAACTAGAAAATCTCTGGTGACGGCTGTTCCCTCCCCTTAACAACCATGAGCTGGTTTGCCTCTCGTTCGCCGAGGGGCTGAAACTCTGCTCACTGCACCCCTTCCCCATCCAGATTTCCGGTGGCAATAACAGGCGCAGGTCTCAAAGGATACGCAAGTGACCCAGGAAAAGGCTAACAGGACTTGTTTCCTGCAGACTCCATCGAACCAGGTGTCAGAACTCCATCTAAAGCTGCTCAAGTTGGAGCAGGAGACGGAAGTGCTCAGAAATGTGAACAGGGCCCTCAGGGAGGAAAACGCGGTTCTCCGGGAATCCCTTGCGAAAGTGCGTCCTAGTCACCCAGGTGAGAGGCGGCTCGAGGCTCAGTTGCATCGCCTCTGTCTCCATGCCCACACTGGACAAGCCTGTCTTCGTAAGCAATGAGCTTTTGCATCAGTTAACTCCTGTCTTGTTTCACAAAGCAAGGCGGTCCGAATGGGTGACGAGTGCTGATGTAGTGGAACGCCACCTGGGTAAGTCAACGTATGAATAAGGAAATGCTGTCTTTTCTCCAGCCTCAGCGCAGGAAACTTCTAACACCCTGAAGGTGGCTGGGACGGCAGGGCACCTGCCCGCAGCCCAAGAAGTGACCCAGAGGTGTGCTCCACAGGCGAGCTGTGACAGAGAATTTGCCAAAGCCCTGAAGGCATTCTACCAAAGCATGAATGTGGTGAGAGGGCAGCTGCTCCAACTGAGACACACTAAGCCTCCTGTAAGTTGTCAGACACTGGGCGTAATAGAATTCATCACGTTTAGATGTTAGAGGAGCAAAAGCATGATTCCTTCAATAGATGCAGAAAAAGCATGTGATAAAATTCAGGGTCCTGTGTAATAAAAACTCTGCCCTGGCTGGTGGCACAATGGATAAAGCACTGGCCTGAGAACCCAAAGGTCGCTGGTTTGATTCCCAGCCAGGGCACATTACCAGGATGCAAGGCAGGTCTCCAGCCAGGTCCATAGCTGGAGGCACATGAAAGGCAACCATACACTGATCCTCCTCTCCCTTTCTTCCTCACCCCCTGCCCTTCTCTCTGAAAATAATGAATAAAATCTTTAAAAACAAAACAAAACAAAACAAAACCTCCAAGCACACCAGTAATAAAATGAACCCTCCTGGACCTAATGAAGGCAATCTTAAACACTCAATGGTGCACCCCTGGAAGCCTTGGCTTCCCACCAGGGAGAAGTCAGGGATGCCAGCCATCATCTCTTAGGTGGACATCGTCCTGTAGGTCGTCCTGTAGGTTCCAGCCAGTGCAGCAAGGCAAGAAATTCAAGGTACAAAGATGGGAAAGGAAAACAGTTAATACCAATAACAGCATGCATTTATATGACACTTAGTGCATTACAGTTACTGACTCGGTCCTCACAACAACCCCGTAAGGTGGGCGCTATTGTTACCTTCTTTCACAGTTGCTGGATCTGAGACGTAAAGAGGTGAGTGGTGGCGCAGGGACACACGAGTAAGCAGCAGTGCCAACTCCACACCCAGCCAGGGCCGCTCTGCTGTCCCTGCTCTTCCCTGACACCAGGCTGCCTCTTATTATTCCCAACTGATGTATTGATGTCAACAAAAAAATCCAAAGAATTTATAAATAAGTAGAATCACAAGGTTTCTGGACACAAAAATCAGTATTTTAAAAATTGACTGCATTAGAACCTAACAGCACCGAGCAGAAAACACTTTCATAGAAGACACCATTTATAATTGCATCAAATATGGGAAATCCAGTAAGTCGACAAGTTCTGTGACTTTAAACACACGCGTACACCGAAACCAAGAGTTAGGTTCCTACAGCATCCCACCATGATGTTGAAATTAACGTTAAATGAACCGACATTGAGGACCTGCTGTACTCAAGCCTAGGCACGCCTATAAAACTACGTACTGCTATGCAGAGAATTTAAAACTTGTTTGGGAGATGTTAAAGATCTAAATACACAGAGAAACATGCTGTTACAGAGCTACTGAGTCTCCCCTAGACTCAATGGAATTTTAATCAAATGTAGTGGAAACTGGATGCCTGCAATTCAACTCCTCCCGGAGTGACTGATTTCCGCAGGGAATTCCGCCCTAACGCTGAGGTTCTCACAGGCTGGTTCCCCACCTCGCAGCTTCAGTATCCTCTGGGATCTTGCAAAATTCCAGGGGCCCGCCCCTGACGCACTGCGTCAGAATCTTGGGGTGCGGTGCCCTGGAACCTCGGCTTCAACAAGCTCTCTGGATGAAGTGGCCTTAAGCTGAAATTTGAGAACCACCTCACTGTGTATGTAATTAATTTCTTGCGGACATATTTAGAGGGTGGTGCTAGTTAAAGACTATTTTTGAGAGAACGGAGACATCAGTCATTCAAATCATTTTTTCTTGTGTGGTTCGGATGAGGGACGCGCTGAACACTGCAGGACATACCTAGGTGCACGAACTGTCCTGACCACCATCTTCCGTAAGAGCCCCAAGCTGGACACAAGCCACCGTGCGTTCACAGCGGACAGACGCCGCTCTCCTGGGAGGCAGCGGCGCCGCCATGGACATGAGCTTCAGCAGCATGAACTCCGCCACCATACCGCCGATCACGGCCTTCACACATCACAGAAGGTGCCACCCACGATAAGTCCACAAATGGTCAAGTCAGACTATTTATGGCTGCTTCTTGGTGGCAATAAAATGATGATCACGCAAGTCAGGCCAGGGGCTGCGTCTGCTGTACGGGGACAGGGTGTGACCAGGGGGCAGAGTTCTTTCTGGGGCAAGTGTATTCACTTTCACTCTACCTACACATCTGTTTTGGGTGCTCTTTTGTGGGTACATCTCACAAAGAGAAAGAAAAACTGGTTAGACGAAAGACACTCTAAACAAAGTTAAAAATAATCTCCACCACTGTTAGGGCACTCAGGTCCACCGATGCCCCTCCCTGCCATCCCTCCTCAGGGACCTCCTTCCACGGGGCAGGGGCGACATCAGCCCACCTGCTAACGGGAGAATCTCCACTCACATTGTCCGAAGAACATATGGGACAGGCAAAAGTAGGTTTGCGTGGAAAATGATAGTACTAGTAACGTAAGAATAAATTCTGTGTTTTGCATACTCACAACTGTAAACCTACTTCTGCTAACCCCTCTATACCCCTGCAGCCTGAAATATTTGAATTATTGAACCAGTTTTTCCTATTGGTGGTGACTCAAGGGCCATTCAAGTGACCCTCCTGAAACCAAACGTGCTCCCAGAGAGATTATCTTCTTAGCAACGATCAGATGCAGCTTTCTAGCCCACTCACATACATTCATTGGACACACTCTCATGATGTGAATCATCATTTTTTTCCTTTCATTTTTTTTTTTTTTAGGAAGATGACCAAATGCTTCGACCATTTGTACACCAACAGTCACAAATGTTAAAGGACTCTGGGGAGCTCCTTGAATCCAGCTTGTGCAAACTGAAAGATGACGTAGCTCTTATCGTGAAAAAGAAGAGAGAGTGTTTATCGCAGTGAATAATGAGGGTGATGACTTGGGCAGTTGGTCAACTTCATGAACTTCGCTGTCAGAGCGGAACTGGAGGCGCAACGAATTTAACCCAATTCCCAATTACTCAACTCTTTTTTTCTTCCCTTTTTAAGCAAAACTCTTCTCCTTCATTTTGATGTAAAATCATGTGAAATGAATCCGTCTCGGGGTGAAGGTGAAGTGGGAGATGCCTGGAGTGGAAGGTGAGCACTCTGGGCTCCAGGGGGAGGCTGGATAAACTCATCACCTGTGACTGACTGTACCTCTCTAAGCTGCTCTTTCCTTACGTTTTCCAGGAATGGTACCACTTAAACGTAAAGCCCTTAGAATAGTCTCTGGCACACAGAAGCGAATGATAAGCATTTGTCATTAATATTTTTATGGAAAACAGCTTGAAACGTCAAACAAAACCCTTTTGGTAAATTACCTGCTATCAGACATGGAGCCAGTGGTTACTTTGTGCCCTCATTTTGTGTCATTGCTCTGGAAAACTTATATTCCACCTCCACTTATTTTCCACCTTCATAGGTTTGTTTGAAGTACGTTCGGTTCACTAAGCAGAGTTAGGAGTCAGTACTGTGGGATGGGCTCCATACAGGGGGTCTGGGGTGACACGAGATTCAGGTCGTGAGTGGTCTCTGCCACCAACTGACTGATGGCTCAGTCAAGGGCGACGGACAGGCACTTAGCGGTCTAGGAAAAGCTGCAAAGAAATCTTTCTAGACTTAAGGAGTACTTACTGTGTCTAGGCATTAATCTAAGTGCTAAACATCTAATAGCTCATTTAATTCTCACCATAATCTGAAGCTTGGCACCGTATTTTCCCCATTCTGAGGCTGTCAGGGTTACATAACAGAAGCTTGTCCAGGCCACTGAGTAAGCAGGGCTGACCCTAGAGACTGCATTTCTAACCACATGGCCTGCTACCTTAGCACGCTGGACTGCCTGGGGGGACTAACCATAACCAAGTCTTGCCTAAGTTGACGTAAGAAACCAGGAAGGAGAAAATAAAGAGGTGAAAACCCTAATCCTTGCTCTCTAAAATGAAAAGTTACAGAAATCAAATAGGATGACACCTATTTGATACCTCTAGTGGTAAAAGAGGTTATCAGGGGCTGTAACAGGAGTCTGCCTGGGAAGGCTGCTGCTTTAATACCAGGGCCCAGGGGCTCATGGGAAAGGCTGGGGTTTTGCCTGGGACTCGGGTCCTGACTGAGTATTCACACAGGAACCGAAAGGTAACCAGCGACCTTAGAGCCCAAGTGCGGGGCCCCATGGGGTGATGGCCGGGCCAGGGGTCAGCAAAGCATCGCCGAATCCTAGAAAGCGGGAGGCAGAACAGCCGCGAGGCCAGGGGCAGCAGGAACACCTTCGACCTCCAGGACTAAGCCTCAAAGTTCTTCAACAATTCACAGAAAGTGTACTGGCCTTTCTGCAAGTGAGAGTGGGTGTAGCTTTGGGGTGTGGGGCTTAGAAATAAAATTCAATAGTGGCTGGGTAGCTCAGCTGGTCAGAGCATCGGCTGAATATGCCAAACTTACGGGTTCAATCCCCAGTCAGGGCATATGAACCCAGTCAACCAATGAATGTTATGGTATGCAGTAAGTGAACCTACAAATGGATGCCTTTCTCTCAAATCAGTAAATAAAAATTTAAAAATAAAAGACAAAAATAAAATTACAACGAGCACACTTGTACCTCAAGCCGGAGGACAGTCACGCAGGCTGTCGTACATCAGCATCAACACCGAGCAGGGACGCATGCAGAGCAAAACCAGAGCGCTTACACACACAGTCTCACCCAGTGGCCCCCAAATCCAGACCTAAACCACAGATCCCCAAGCCCCAACCTCCAGACCTCCAGAGGACAAACTGTGATTCTGGTATGTAGCTGGTCCTGAGATTTGTTGCTTCTGCACATCTTCCTAATTTTAGAGATGACAAAAACTTCTAGCCCTGGCTGGTGTGGCTCAGTGGAATCAAAGGGTAGCTGGTTCGATTCCCAGTCAAGGCACATGCCTGGGTTGTGGGCCAGGTCCCCAGTTGGGGGTATGTGAGAGGCAACCATATATTGATGTTTCTCTTCCTTTCTTTCTCCCTTCCTTCCCCTCTTGTAAAGTAAAATTCAAAAAAAAATTTTTTTTTTCTAAGGTTCCACATATTAGGACACAGCTAAGACCAGATCCTGGTGCGGAGGGACTAAAGTTAGGATGAACAGTATACTACCACCAAAAATCTCCCTCTCCAAGTCAGAGACCATCATTCTTCTATACAGGTAGCACAGAGGGGACTCCCAACATAAATAATAGTCCTGTCTATGTCATGCTTCTCGTCGTAGAGTAAAAATCCGGTAAAGGTAGGGACTGTCCTCTTCATGCATCTGAAAAGCACAGGACACTACGTATGCGTTTGTTACATGCTTATTTCAAAAGGAAAAGTCCTGTGCTGTGCCTTGTTTTAGGCCTTTAGTGGAAAATATAATTCAAATACAGAAAGTAAATTAGTGAAAAATTCAGCTTAAGCAATGACAATCAATAGAAACTTACCAGCTGTATCCTGAAAACTAATGACAGATACCGAACCAGGGAAAACAAATGACAATCTCAATTATTAGCAGGAGACAGGCAGCACATTTCTACCACTACTCAAACACCAGGCAGGTCAAACACAAAACCACCATTCAATTGACAATCCTTTATTATTCAACCTAAGTCAGTCCAAAATCAATCAGTCTAGAGGGGTGAAAAACCAAGTTAAAATAGCAAACTGTGCTGTTTCACTTGGCAACGGAAGGCCCACGTGCATGCAGAGCAACTCCCCAGAGATGAGCCCCATGTGCTCCCACGGCAGGAAAGCAGCCTCGGTGCCTGTCCAGGAATCTGCTAGCAGCTTAGACACAGAAACCCCCTGGGATCTGCCAGCTCACGCACAAAAATTGATATGAACTCTTCAATGAGAAGGTCAAATAATTTCTCTTTATTTTTTAAAAGATTTTATTTATTATCCTCAGAGAGAGGGGAAGGGAGAGAGGGAGAGAGACATTAATGTATGGTTGCCTTTCACCTGCCTCCAGCTACAGACCTGGCTGGAGACTTGGCTTGCAACCTGGTTATGTGCCCTGACTGGGAATCACACCAGCGACCTTTGGGTTCGCAGACTGGCGCCTTATCCACTGTGCCACCAGCCAGGTCAGGTCAAATATTTTCAATGCAAAGGTCAAACAGTAAGTTCTCTCACAAGCAATAAAACCACAAAATCAGCTAAGATTTGAAATTTAGGGTAAGCTAGGATAATGTCCTACTTTTAATGTGTACATATTTCAGATTTGGTAATCATTTCCACATATAGTCAGGCAGGCTTACAGAGAATT